>JAKRZM010000803.1:23437-64638 GCA_036379175.1 Heliconius cydno galanthus | reverse complement strand
ACACATTTATCGTATTTATGTTAATTTACATAAGAATGTACAAATAATAAACTATATATAAACCTTCCCTGAGAAATACTCGACCTAATGGTGAAAACCGCATCCAAATCCGTTGGGTGGTTTAGAAGAAGAAGAGTTAGAAAGTTCAGACAGACACGAAAAGCGACTTTGTTTTATAAGATATAGGATAGGATTTAATAAATACCTACCTGTACATAACACAGTGGTTTCGCGTTTTTAAAATCGGCCTTGTAATTTTTTAGTTTTTTTTAATTCATTTAATTTTACAAAGGCGACGGTTGTGGATTCGGTTCCTATTCGGGGCAATAGTGTTAGAATATGATATTGTGAAGCCAATAAATAAATAAAAGAAGATTTAATTAACATTATATTAATGAATAAAATAAAATAATATAGTTAATACTATCATCAATACTTTCAATATATTGCAATTTATCAATTAATGAAATTCATGTGTTTTCTACTAAGACATTACAAGGAGATCTATGTTTAACTAACACATTCGCAAGCCACAACCAAACAGCTACATATATGCAAATAAGTTCATGGACTTTTTTTATATCATTGTCATCATGATGACATGATAATCATCATCATCAATAAAAACTCATCAAGCAAAACGTATAACTCGTCCGTCCTGGGCTCTAAACATATTAGGCGGCGGATGAGTGTGTCTCTCAATAGCTCTAATGAATTCTCCCGCAGGCGTAGTTACTACCTTTGCCTTGCATCCTGACGATCTCTTAGAGCAATACCATCTGGTCTTGTTCTTTGTATGCGCGTGAGAATACGAGTACCCTCCATATAGAAGAATGAATCCTTTGCCACGGTTAGTTTTTGCTAATTCGACCATTCCTGAAATTAAAGTATTTAAATTAATAACTACTTTCATCTATCTAGAATAAGTATCTTTAATATCTTCATAGAGAGAAAAAATTATCTACACTTATTTATTTTATTTTGGGATGAAATTGGAAGTGAAATAAAATAAACGTTCCAGTTCTTGTTTTTAACTTAAATATTAATTTATTAACGAAATGACCCACACAGAACATATTTTTTATTATAACTAGGTATATAACATATTATTGATTATTTAAACAAAATGCTGTTACAAGTTAAGAAAACAGAAAAGATTACTTTATAGTAAAAATCTTTCCATCTTGAGTCCTATATAGGGAAGGGGGGTCGTGGTTGTGCTGATATTCGCTGACTGATAGTAAATCTCCTTCCATAGAAGTTAGTAGACGAGCCTTGCACCCTGCCGCCTTCTTAGAGCAGTACCATCGAGTTTTGCTACTCATATGTGCGTAGGTATATCCGTTGTAAATCGCCAACAAACCCTTGCCTCGATTGCTTGGCGTAAACTCCAATACATCTAAAATATTGTTTTTTATCATTGCTACATGTGAACATAACTAATTAAACTTGCAGTTTCATAAGAGACAAACATTCCTAAAATTCTTGTTATTAAAGTAAGCAAGCACTTACCAACGAAGTAATTAAAAATAATGTTAGATTTATTATATGAGAGGGTTGAACAGTGAGTTCTATGCACCGAACAACTTTCGAGACATTGTATAAAGAGTAGCGGAACTTAACGCCGTGCATGTCTTGTTTTCCAGAGCGAGCATTGGAACTTTTAGAACATATTTAAGGGAAAATCACAGGTTTTTCTGCATTTATTTTGCTCATAATTTAAAGGGCAAAACAAAACTCAAGTAATAAATGCTCGGAAAGATGTATTCAATCTTTGAAACCTGCTCATAAGCTCCTCATAATAGTGAAATCATTAAATATTTCCCAATACCACGTTCGATGCTATAAAAAGATAGAAAAAGATAGACTAGTAACACGACGGTTGTAGACTCGATTCCCACGCGTGAAAGTGAATTATTGGATATTTTCATATGCCTGTGCCTCGTTACCAGAACTAGAAAATAAAAATATTACATATTCCATTTCCTCGAGTGGGAATCGAATCCCTGTCGTTTTTACAGTCGCACGCTTGCACTTCTGCGCCACGATGGCTTCTTCAGTATAAGCATATCTTTCTCGTTCTGTCTACCTGTATATTAAAAGATATCTTATAGCTTCATGCTGTCATCCGACATAACGCGTGATAAGCAGAAACAAGTCAATGTAAAAACACTCTTTTCTCAGGTTTGCACTCAATTTTGATACATTGCGTGTGAAGTGATGGAACTCAACGACACCAAACTTTAAAGATAAAAGCGAAAGTAGGGAAATGAAAAAATAATAATTCCCCGCGTGTGGTGTTCGAAACGATGTGTTGTACTGAGTCTTATAGACATATATAATACCAGCGGACGCGCGCAGCTTCGCTTGCTTATTCAGGGATGAATTCTAATAAACCAAGGAATACGTGTTCAATTAAATATTTTTAAGAGTCTAAATTTCAAATTTTATAAAAATCGGTAGCGTTTTGAAGATTTTTCGACACAAACTTTCAACCCCTATTTCACCCCTTTAGGGATAAAATTTTTCAAAATCCCTTCTTAGTGGATGTCCAGATTACGAAAGTAAACATCTGTCCAAATTTAACCTTTCTACGCACAGCGGTTACGGCTGTGCGTGCGTCTTACCTCAGTCAGTGAGGACAAGTCCTTTTATATATATAGATAGATAACAACTTAAATAAAATAATATCAAGTGTGACAAATCAAATTTATTTATTATTTTATTATTTTAACAAAATTTAATAAAGCTAACAACTAAAACGAAAATCTTCAATCAACAACACTAGCTTATTACATAACGAATAACTATGAATACGAACTACGGGTACTATATTTATTCTAGCTCTGGCATGAAAATTCTAATTATCTTATATTATTACAATCTATTTTATTACCTAGCGTGTGGAGTGGCAGAACTCAACGCCGCGCTTTGCCTCGACACCGGAGCGAAGAAATGGAAATATAAACATAAATAAATATTTCACTTCCTCGAGTGGGGATCGAACCCACAACACACTCTTGTGCCGCCAGGACGGCCTCTAACCAAATCTACGTTTCTATTACATATACATAATCTTTATAGAAATCCCAAATTCTCGACCATTTTATACAGAATATTTAAATTATTATTAGATACTGACTTCAACCTGCGGCTTTGCTCACATGGTCAAAAATCACAAAAAAAAATCAAAATGGAAAAAATCACATTATTATTCTTTTCAGTCCAATACAGGTATTTAACATAGGCACCTGTATCGAGGAACCTTTATATATTTCGGTAGCAGTTCCTCGGTACCAATACGCGAAATACCTGTATAGTACTTTAAAATACACGGAAATTTAAATCTTCTTAGTCCTTCGGGTAAAACTTCTTTAATATTACGTAGTGACCATTTCCAATATCACGTATAGTAGGAGGTCCATGAGTGTGTTCGGCCAACGCAGATATGACAGCACCGTTAGTGTCCAATTTCACTCGTGCCTTACAACCTTTACTTTTTTGGGAACAGTACCAACGTTTCTGTGAATGCATTTGGGCGAATGTGTACCCTCTCATTAGCAACAAATTATTTTTATGACCACTCGATATAAATGTATATTCTGAAACAAAAATTACGTAATTAGAAACACCGGTTACATAATGCTCTTAAATATTCAATGCTTAATAAGGATTCAAATCTTAATAAGGAATAATCTTTACTATTACTATATTCAGTTGGAATCACTATGATACATCGGAACCTTAAGAAAATATTTAAGGAAAAATCAATATTTTTGCTGTATTTATTTTTCTCATAATTTAAAGGGCATTCATCTGAAGCTAAAACATAGTCGTTTCAAATTTTCGAATAATAGATGCCCCCCAGCTACTACACAGAAGTGAAAAACAGCGATCTATAAAAAATGTCAATGAGTTATTTGTTCTATGCCGTATTAAACATTGCCGTGATTGGCTGGCAAAATTAAACACAAGTAATAAATGTTTGGAAGGATATGTTCAGTAAATAAAAATATTCAATTGAGGCCATTAAGATTTGAGGTCATTCGTTTCAGGCACAAAATGTGACTGTAAACGCTGGTTGTGGCGTGTGTGGTTGAGTTCCATTACTCAACATGCAATGCCTCCAGAATTCGGCGGAAAGATGGGAATGGTGTGTCTTAACACTAGATTCCCTCTGCCTACCCTGCTGTGTGCGGGATATAGCGTGAAGCTAAAAAAAAAAAATGTTCCATTCCGTCCCTCACTTTCTGCCTAATTCTGGAGATTTTGCGTGTTGAGTGGCAACTCAACGCCGCGCTTTGCCTCTATACCAGAGCGAAGAAAAGGAAATATAAACGTAAATAAATATTTCACTTCCTCGAGTGGGGATCGAACCCACAACTGTCGCATTACAATGTACATATACATAAACATATATAATATAACAATTTAAATAAAAAATGTATTATAGTATGACAAATCAAATTTATTCAGCCGTAAAATTGCCTGTTGTGGATATATATTTTTTTATTTTATATATTTATATAACAAATTTAACGCTATTTCTAATTATCTACTAGTAGTACTTTTAAATACACATAAATTTAGAAGTCCTGCGATTAAAACTTGTCAGTTTGCCTTAATATTAGGCAATGACCATTTTTAGTAATATGTATATTAGGAGGTTCATGAGTGTGTTCGGCCAACGCAGATATGACAGTACCGTTAGTATCCAACTTCACTCGTGCCTTACAACCTTTACCTTTTTGGGAACAGTACCAATTTCTCCGTGTATGCATTTGGGCGAATGTATACCCTCTCATTAGTAACAAATTATTTTTATGACCAGTCGATATAAACGTATATTCTGAAACCAAAATAACTTAATTAAAAACATCGGTGACGTAATGCTCTTTGAAAAGTAATCAATATATCTGAATGATGTATAAATAATTTTTAAATAAAATAAGATTTTCAAGTAACAATATTTCACGCATATTCTTTTTCTAAGAAAAAAAAAAAAAACAAATCATACAAGGAATTAATTACATAATTATATTTTTTACACGATGTATATGAACACAAATAGCAGGGTAGGCAGATCCTAGTGTTAAGAAACCCCGTTCCCCACGCACCGTCCGATTTATTAGGTATTGTGTGTCAAGTAGTGGAAATCTATCCAAAAGTAGAAATCGAACCCATAACCGTCGCGTATGCAATCAGATGTTGAGCCGCTACGCCATGTAAACCTCAAATATACTAAAATATAAGTATACCTTGAAATTTTTAAGCTATCCTAAAATAGAACATCATACCACGTCTAAAAACTAATATAAAGACAGACAGATAAATGAATCATCAATTTCCTTTGCCAAATTTAAAAATATCCAAACTCTACGTAAGAATATTACAAATACGAAAATAAATTTATTGGTTATCTTCTTACACCTCATCTTTTTCCTATTATAGTAGGCGACCTCGTGGCGCAACGGGACATCGTTTGACTATAAACATGTCGGTTACCGGTTCGATCCACTCAGGGACATGACTATTTAAATTATTTTCATTTTCCCGCTTTGGTAGATAGATAACAGCATTAAATTCCGCAAGTTAGCACGCAATGCCTTGTAAATAACGCAAAAAAGTGGGGAACCGAGTGACCTAGAAGTAGATTTCCTTTACCTACCCTGACGTATGAAAAAAGTCGTGAAACTACCTTTTTCCTTATATAGAAATGGATATCAACTTGACTTGAATTTTCCGTCTGTAAAGAGATTTATTAAATTAAAACTTCGGGATAACCACTTTTACCACTGAAGTGTTGAATAAAAAATAGAATGTCTATTCATTAATAACAAGATTTAATAACCAAAAAAACAAACGACAATCAATTTTAATAAAAAATGGTAACAAATGACATCACTAGTTGCTAATTTTCACATAATATCCATCCAGTCTCTTCATAACAACACTTAATAGCAAAAAAAAATACTCGACAATAACATTATAAAAAGTGGTAACAAATGACATCATTAGCTGCTATCTCTTATCGTACAGTATCCATCCGGTTTCTTCATAACCACATTTAATAACAAAAAATAAAAATACACGACGATAACGTTATAAGAAATGATAACAAGTGACATCACTAGCTGTTAATTTTCGTACAGTATCCATCCGGTCTCTTTATAACCACGTTTAATAGCAAAAAATAAAAAAGACTCGACGATAACGTTATAAGAAATGATAACAAGTGACATCACTAGCTGTTAATTTTCGTACAGTATCCATCCGGTCTGTTCATAACAACACTTAATAGTAAAAAATTAAAACACTCGACGATAACGTTATAAAAAGTGGTAACAAATGACATCACTAGCTGCTAATTTTCACATAGTATCCATCCGCTCTCTTAACATAAACTGGTCTTTCATGGTTATGATTCGTATCGTAGTATTTTATACCAGACTCTTCGTCACTTAAGCAAACCTTCGCTCGACAACCTTTGAGTCGTTTGGAACAGTACCAGTGGGATTTGCTATGTTTAGCGAAGGTGAAGCCGTCGAACATCAACAAGGTCTTGTTGCCTGGCAGCACTATAATTTCAAAATCTGTAAAAAAATCCAGTTTTTAGGACTACTTCCTATGTTTCCAAGAAAGGTGATCTTTTTTTATCTTTCTTGGTTTTCTATTAAGTCTAAGCGAGGTACAGTAGACTAGAGTCAGCTAATAATACTTTAGTTACTTTATTATAAATTAAAGCTTTACGCTATATTTAATGTTAAGAAACTCCGTTGCTACTTCTCGTCGAATTTTGAGTTGAGTGGCGGTACTCAACGCCGCGTTTTGCCTCGACACCAGAGCGAAGAGATGGAAATGTATATTTTAATAAATATTTCGTTTCCTCGAGTGGTGATCGACCCCAAAACCATCGTTTGCAGTCACACTTTGTGCCTGTAACACCACGACTGGTCTCAATTATAAATTACATTTTATGGCCTCATTACAAATTAAATTTTCTGTATTAAAATGATATAAATAAAACCAAATTTATTGTCAATTCTTCTTTGTTATTCATTATCATATAACTAAATGCATAAAATCATCAATCAATAAAGTGGAGAATGGAAGTGTCTCAATGGAAAGGGAGTGTCTTAACACTAGGTTCCCTCGGCCACCCCTGCTAGGCGCGGGTTTCAACATCAATCTAAAAAAAAATATACTTCGTATCGCTCATTTGATGTAAAAATAAAATTTTTGTGCTTTTTGAAATATTGCACGAGACGCATTCAGTTTGTAAATAGTTTTTCCCACGACCCCGTGTAACACCAGAGGATCTACAGATACGTTGCCGGCCTTTCAGGCGGAGATAGACGCACTTATATTAATTTAGGAACTTACAATTAGATATTAGCATAAAACTAACTAAAGATATATATTTTTCCAGCTTTGAGTTTTCTCCCACATATAACGAGTAGCAGTGGTAGCAGAGAGAATCTTTTGTTCTATTCTGCGGTTTGCGTCGGCATTTGGGACTTTTTAAGCTGCTGCTGCTGGCCCTGAGGTAGAGGCATGCTAATGTAGTCGCGACGGTTGTAGGTTCGATTTCCAATTGAGGAAATGAAATATTTAATATTTTTATTTCTTCGCTCTCGTAAGTACGCAAACCACGGCGTTGAGTTTCGCCACTGAACGCGCAATGCCTCAAGAGTTGCCAAAAAGTGTCTGAATGCGGAAGAGTGTCATAAAACTAGATTCCCAAGTTTCCTGTCTACCCGGGATAAATATTAAATGCGGGATAAATATTAATCCTGCCGTGTCTTAACATTAGATTTTATGTTACCTCTGTCTACCCTGCTATGTGCGGGATACAGAAACAAACAAGGAAAAAAAGATATCTTTGATAGATATACGTTAATTATGTAATTTTTTTTCAGCTGCATGCTTTATGTCTACACACAGGGTAGAGAGGCCAGTTTTGAAGACGTCCCCTCCAAGCTTTTCGAACGTATCAAAACATGGAATAGAAAATAATAAATTGCTCTGACTGGCACAATCCCACTGCATCAAAATCGTCTTAATAAAAAGCTATAGGAACTATTAAGTTTAGCTGAACTAAAATCTTGATGAAAGATCGGCATATTTTATTTTCTTTTCCTCTTTCACGCTTCAAGAAATTCATTTGCTCACTTACGAATAAAACGGGTCACATGTTTAGCATTTGGGTATTGAAATTATTGATAATTATGACGAAAATTATGAAAAGAAGTCAAAAAATGACGTAAGGAAATGTAAGACGCGGGGATTATTCCTGATGTTATCCATGGGGCTCGGATTCGAGTTCAGCTACATAATTTTTTTTTATATTTTTTTTATTCTTTGGCTCTGACAAAAAGAAAAGCAACAACGTTGAGTGGTAAAATTATGTACCACTAAAACTAAATGTCTCCTAACTTGGCCAAAACGTAAAAGACAAATGTCTTGACACTACCTCTGCCTAACCTGTTTTAAACATATGTAGAATCCGTCTGTCCATCTGTTAAGATCATTTATTTTTTTTTTCAGATTCACGCTGTATACAGCAGGGTAGGTAGAGGGAACCTAGTGTTGAGACACTGCGTTCCCGACTTTCCGCCAAATTCTGGAGGCATTGCGTGTTGAGTGGCGTTGCTGCTGCACATACTGATATATGTATTTATAGTGATTAAAAAAAAAGGTTAACATTAAAATAGTTTCATTTGATGAAACTATTTTAATCTAATCATATTAACAACGCTTCTTTAAAGGAAACTAATTTAACCAGATTATATTTAAATGTATTACAATTGGGAAAAAAATTAAGATAAAACGAAACTAAGATTATAATTTAAGAATACGTTTATTTCAATACATATATCTTACCTTTAGAATGATAGGTACCTAATATAAAAAAAAACCATGATTTTAAGAAAGAAAAAAATATATCTATACATCTATACGTATAATAAAAAAGTAAAAATGGCGCGACTGTACATTGAATATATTTACAATATAATATTTGAGGGAGGTTTAGGACCCGTAATACGGCCCAAATCCACAAAAAATGTCGGTTTTTCTGTTTGTACACGCTAATCTCCGGAACTACTGGATGAATTTGAATGAAACTTTTTTGTTGTATAGCTATTAAGTGTAGGCAACATCTAGCCTATAGTTTATTTTGTAAATCTGGATACTTAATATGGAACCTTAACAGCCTGTCTAATAAACAAAAATAAACCTGTGATTTTTTTTCACATTTTTCTTGTAACTGTCACGACTTGGTCTATCACTTGCTTATCGTTGATTTCTGGGACTATCCAGCAATCTTAATATATAGACCGGTCGAAGTTCGCCTATAGACTGGTGGGTCATGACTGTGATTGTTATCACAGTAACTCACAGTCGTTCCATTGATACTCAAATAAGCTCTCGCCTTACAACCTTTAAATTTCTTCGAGCAGTACCAGCGCCGCCCACTGGCCCTAGCGAAGGTATACCCTTCTACCATCAATAGTTGTTTGTCACCCACCAATTTTATAAATTTTGAACGCACAACTTCTGAAAAATAAAAAGTAACTTTCTCATGCTGTTATAAATTGCTATATAACATTAGACCCTTTGTTTTCATTTGTTGAAATTATTTTAATCGAATCATGTTAATAAAATTACAAAACTTCTTTAAATGAAGCTAATTTAATCAGATTATATTTAAATGTGTTAAAATGGGGAAAAAAAGAAGATCGAAACGAAGATTCTAATAGAATATTTTTATTTCAGTACATACGAGTATATACATGAAAATATAAATAATACAACTAGATGTATTAATTATCCAAAGAAATAAAACAAAGATGACAAATAAAATTATCCAGCAATCTTAATATATTTGCCGGTCGAACTTCGCGTATAGACTGGTGGGTCATGACTGTGATTGTTATCACAGAAAGTCACAGTCGTTCCACTGATATTCAAATAAACTCTTGCCTTACAACCTTTCGCTTTCTTCGAGCAGTACCAGTGCCGCCCAGTGACCTTGGCGAACGTGTAGCCCTCTACCATCAATAGTTGTTTGTTACCCACCAATGTTATAAATTTTGGACTTGCATCTTCTGGAACATAAATTATCCCATATTAAATAAAGTAATTTTTATTATATATATAGGTATTACACTCAGTTTTGTACTATCTAGCAAATTTCTATAAAGAGTACCTACATTTTTTTATTTAATCGATAAGTGCCATAAAAATACATTTACATTTTACTTTTTCAAAAAATTACAAGAAACACTGGACATGTTGCTGTGCAATGACGTCAGGTGGTCTTGTAAATGATGGTACTAACCTGTTAAGAAAGGTTGCTATGATTAGTTGAACTTTGTTTGCAAGAACCTATGACGTTCATCATAGTTCCTGTTCTTTCATTTATATAAAAATTGCACATCCTACTATATATGCTACTATAACAACATGGAAGTTTGTGAGAATTGATGTTTATTCCACCTTCACGCAAAAACTACTGAACGGATTTCGGTAAAACTTTATAGTAGCTTATACATCAGAATAATATATTTAAATAAAGATTATATATAATTGAATATAGATTGTATAAAATAATTAGCAAATTTGTCGAACTATATACTTTAAATTAACATAGCTTTTTTATTTATGAACCGAATGTAATAAAATAAACCCTATATGTTTTCGGAAGCTTGCCAGGATCCAATAGTGGAAACCGCATCTAAATCGGTAAAGCCCATTCTGAGATTAGCGATAACAAACGCACAGACAAACAGACAAAAATTTTAAAAATCATTGTTTTGGGTTCTATTAGATAAACAAAAGTTCCCAATAACTTTTTTTTTATTTCTTCCAAGTACAGACACCGACCCTCATACGATTTTATTATAAGTATAGATAACAATAAGTTCAAACGGGCGAAGCAGCTGTGGGTTGCTAATTAAAAATAAAACTCAGACATGATTTTTTGAATAAAATGTTTATTTTATTAAATAAAACAAACAGTTTCTAATTGCTTATTAGATGTTTTGTCTTATATAAAACAACTTTAATTTACTTAAAATTGATTGATTTTTCTAGTAAGATTATTTAAAAATGCAACTTAATAAATTATTTAAAATATACAAAAAGTCAATTAATTATTGATATAATTGACAATATGAGAAAAGAAAATAAGGAAATACATAGGGAGGTAGGTTTAATAAGTACACACAGAGATTAACCATTTATTTATCCACAAATACATTGTACTGTTGTCCAAAAATGTTGTAACTTAAAAATTTTATAGTATTTACCTACTCAAAGAAATAAAGTAAAACTTCGTAATAATACACATAACCATATCATAATCGATATAATAAATCAGTAGGGGGGTTATTTTTACAAGCTAACCTGTGCTGTAGTGGTCACATTACTTATTATACTTTAAGGGATGATGGGTAAAAAAACAACAATTTACTTAAAATATCTATTTAATTAAAATATTAAAATTTAAAGTGCACATTATATAGAAGCAACGATGCATCATTAATATATCCTTAATTAATATGTAATTAGTATACCTAATTTGTTCTATACTTAACGATTATATTTACTTAAACTAGACAAAAACCCTTATCTAAAACATGCCATAATATTATACTGAGATTACCGCTATAGTATGCTTATTCTAATAACCTAATTATTTAAACTTAAACTAAAGCCTTATACTATAACAATGGAAAAACTTAAATTAAGTCCGAATAACTAAACTACGATATATTACATTCTTATACATTGTCCAGTATAGGTTTTATAGATTTTCTTAGCTTCGTGGTTATGAACGTTATAGTAGAGGATGATGTCTCCTTCCTTGTTCAAACGAAGCTTGGCCTTGCAGGATGGGTGGTGGGTGGAGCAGATCCAGCGGTACCGTCCACCTCGAGCGTAAGTAAATCCTTCGACCAGAAGTAAGTCCCTTCCCCTCTGCGATTTCACCACGTCGTATAGCAACAATCCTACAAGTATATAACAATATGAATGGATTGTCCAATTTTTTTCCCTAAGCTCTTGTTCTCTTAAGATCTAGCCTAGTCTACGATTATTAAATCTGGTTACATAATAAATTTAGCTTATCTAAATATTTTTAGGTTAACAAAAAACACAAATAAAACGCAAATGATGTATTTTTTATTATTTAAATAAAAAAAAATAATAGCACGATTGGTAACATGAAGGTAACATGTTTGAAAAACAAAACAATTTCTCTATTATAATTCAACCTCTTCAATCAAAGCCCGAAACATAGACTAAAGTTATTGGTAAATAAAGTATGAGATTATAAACACACAAACAACACACACCTCTCAATGTTAGATAACAATAAAATAATTCCAATACTTATTTGTATTTATATTACTTTAATATTAAACACGTACTAACGTTCCGTCGTGGGTCTTAACAATAGTTTGAGCACTATGGTTGTGCTGATCTGATAAAATGGTTACAGAGTCATCAATATCTCTACTAATTATTGCTTTACACCTGGGATACTTAGTACAAATCCAAATACGTTGACTGCGTTTAGAAAATGTGTATCCATTGATGAGTATCAAATCTTTTCCTCTTCTGGACTTCATGATGTCATAGGAAACACCATCTGAAATATATTTATAAATTAAGTTTTACTTATAGAAACATAAAAAAGAAATGATACCCATGAAACGTATATTAAGTAAATATTGTTGAAAGACGCACAATTAAAAAAGGGCAAAATCATAATAATTTTTTTTGACTGTTTAAAATTTTCCTTCAACTCTAGTCCTTTTAGATCTACGCCTAGTCTTCGGCAATTAAATATGTCTGGTTTATGTTATAAATTTAGCTTATTTTAATATTTTTAGGATTACAAAAAATACTAATAAAACGCAAATAATATATTTTTTATTGAAATAAAAAAAGTTAACGCCACGACTGGTAATATGAGGATTCTTCAATATACGATTTCGAGGCTATTATAAGTTTCGCCCTGCAAGATGGATACTTTTCAAAGCATCTACGATTAAACTTACTGCATCAAGAGAAAGTTGAGCCATTTCTGACTGTTATTCAACCTCTTTTAAATCTCTAAGATCGAAAGATGGACTTATCAATAAAAAATTATTCGCAAACAAACCATGGGTCGCAACACAAACTACTTAATGTTAGGCAAAAATGTCACAATTCCAATACTTATTTGTATTTATATTCATTTTATATTAAACACGTATTAATTTTCCGTCGTTCGTTTTAACAATAGTTTCAGCACTATGATTATGCTGATCTGATAAAATAGTTACAGAGTCATCAATATTTCTACAAATTTTTGCTTTACACCTGGGATATTTTGTACAAATCCAAAGACGTTGAGTTTGTTGGGAAAATGTATATCCATTGATGAGTATCAGATCTCTTCCTCTTCTGGACAATATGATGTCATAAGACATAACTCCTGAAAGTTACTTGTAAATTATCTTTAACTTATAGAAACAGCAAAGAAATGACACATATGAAACTTATATTAACTATATATTGTTAAAATAATTAAAATTAAAAAAAGGTTAAATGCGAGTCGGACTAGCGCACGGAGGCTTTCGTACCAATTTCAGGATCGAGAAAAGGAAGTACAACTTAGTTCATAAATTAATGTATGCGGGCATATGCACTCATTTAGTATGCAATGAACTACAAATATAAGTTTGTAATGTTTTTTTTTATCCAAATACCTATACATTTTTACTTTTCGCAATTTTAATTTTATCGCACTCTATCCTACTATAAGACATTTATCAAACCAGATATAAATTTGAAAATTAATAGTTTTTTAATTATATTTCTCCTAATATTATATATACACAACTACCATTACTTAAAAATACTTAATAAATCGAATATCGTCCTTTTTATATCAATTTATTATTTAAAAACTTGAAGTTCCATTTAATGAAGAAGAAATTATTTCAACATTTATGGCTTTGACAGTTTAATTTGAAATCTTAATATATTTTCCATCAGACGTTAATACATATTTTGGTCTAGGATGCGTATGAGCCTCTGGCGACATAAATATTAACTGGCCCAAGTCGTTTATTTTGACTCTTGCTTTACACCCAAGATTTCTCTTAGAACAATAATAGTATATTGTATTACTCGTCTGTGAATAAGTATAACCGTTTATCATTACCAGATATTTTCCATAGGGCGTTGGTATTTTAAGCACATTTGTGCTCTGGTGATCTGAAAAATATGTTTATTTATATTTTCTTATATAATACTTCGGAAATTATTTAAGTTAAACTTCATGTTCATAGATTACCTGCTATAAAATTGTGATCGTATTTAAATGTTAATAAATAATATGAAATGTATATAAAAATATTATTTACTATAGAAATAATTATGGACATAAAATATGTAATTAATATGCAAATTTAAATAAAAAAATATGATTAAAATACTTTAATTAAGTAATTACTATTAAATGATCACAACAAAATACATTTTAACTTAATATTTTTTTTTATTATATTTAATTTATTAACTGGCATTTCTTAAAATTACTTAATAAAACTAATATCGTCCTTTTTATATCAATTTAATATTTAGAAACTTGAAATTCCTTTTAATCCATATTTTAATGGAGAAGAAGAAACTATTTCTTCATTTATGGCTTTGACAGCTTAATTTGAAATCTTAATATATTTTCCATCAGACGTTAATACATATTTTGGTCTAGGATGCGTATGAGCCTCTGGCGACATAAATATTAACTGGCCCAAGTCGTTAATTTTGACTCTTGCTTTACATCCAACATTTCTCTTAGAACAATAATAGTATATTGTATTACGCGTCTGTGAATAAGTATAACCGTCTATCATTACCAGATATTTTCCATATGGCGTTGGTATTTTAAGCACATTTGTGCTCTGGTGATCTGAAAAATATTTTTAATAATACTTAGGAAATTATTTAAGTTAAACTTCATGTTCATAGATTACCTACTATAAAATTGTGATCATATTTAATTGTTAATAAATAATAAGAAATGTATATAAAAATATTATTTCTATAGAAATAATTATGGACATAAAATATGTAATTAATATTCAAATTTAAATAAAAAAATATGGTGAAAATACTTTAATTAAGTAATTACTATTAAATTATCACAACAAAATACATTTTAAATTAATAGTTTTTTAAATATATTTAATTTATAATTAACTGCAATTTCTTAAAATTACTTAATAAAACGAATATCGTCTTTTTACACCAATTTATTATTTAGAAACTTGGAATTCCTTTTAATCCATATTTTTATGAAGAAGAAGAAACTATTTCAACATTTATGGCTTTGACAACTTAATTTGAAATCTTAACATATTGTCCCTCAGATGTTAATACATATTTTGGTCTAGGATGTGTATGAGTCTCTGGCGAAACAAATATTAACTGGCCCATGTTGTTTATTTTGACTCGTGCTTTACACCCCCCAATTCTCTTAGAACAATAATAGTATATTGTATTAGTCGTCTGTGAATAAGTATAACCGTCTATCATTACCAGATATTTTCCATATCGCGTCGGTATTTTAAGCACATTTGTGCTCTGGTAATCTGAAAAATATTTTTAATAACACTTAGGAAATTATTTAAGTTAAACTTCATGTTCATAAATTACCTACTATAAAATTGTGATCATATTTAATTGTTAATAAAAAATAAGAAATGTATATAAAAATATTATTTACTATAGGAATAATTATGGACATAAAATATGTAATTAATGTTCAAATTTAAATAAAAAATTATGATGAAAAAAACTTTACTTAAGTAATTACTATTAAATTATCACAACAAAATACATTTTAAATTAATAGTTTTTTTTAAGTATGTGTAATTTATAATTAACTGCAATTTCTTAGAATTACTTAATAAAACTAATATCGTCCTTTTCATATCAATTTATTATTTAGAAACTTGAAATTCCTTTTAATTCATATTTTAATGAAGAAGAAGAAACTATTTCTACATTTATGGCTTTGATAACTTAATTTTAAACCTTAACATATTGTCCATCAGACGTTAATACATATTTTGGTCTAGGATGCGTATGAGTCTCTGGCGAAACAAATATTAACTGGCCCAAGTCGTTTATTTTGACTCTTGCTTTACACCCAACATTTTTCTTAGAACAATAATAGTGTATTGTATCGCGCATCTGTGAATAAGTATAACCGTCTATCATTACCAGATATTTTCCATATGGCGTTGGTATTTTAAGCACGTCTGCGCTCTGGTGATCTGAAAAATATTCTTTATTTATATTTTCTCATATAATACTTAGGAAATTATTTAAGTTAAACTTCATGTTCCTTACGACGCATGTATTTTATTTCTATTATAAATGACACAAATATATCGCTTAACTAAAAACAATAAGTTGATAAAATTAGTTTAACAAGAAAATCTAAATCCGTTATTACTTTTGGCGTAGTATTGCTAACTATATATTAAAGAAAGAAAATTATTTAGTACCGTTCTACAAGAGGGGCTGGTTAGAGAACCGTTACGTACGTTCATTTTTGTAATTTTAGAGGTCTTGGATGACTATGCACAAAGTGTTCGTATATCACACGTCCTTTACACATTCTAAGCTTTGCCCTGCAGAATGGATAATTCGTGGAGCATCTCCAAACAAATTTACTGCATCGAGAGAAAGTATAACCATTGCTGACCAACAGTTCGCCACCTCTTTCAGATTTCACGAATTCAAAATATGGACTAATGTAATCTGAAAAAAATATTAATAACAATAAAAGCAGGAATAATTTAATTTAAACTATTATTTTTTTTACAATTTATATATTCTATAATAAATAATAAGCATTGATGTGTGGCATGACTACGAGACAATTGACTGACAAAATCATTTCAAATAATATTGAATTAGCTATGAATCTTGATATAGTGTCCAGATGCTGTAATCATATATTTTGGAGGGGGATGTACATGAGAAATGATGGAGTTTGGTGATATACCGCCATCATCTAAAAGCTTCACACGAGCTTTGCATCCGGAATCCTTTTTGGAGCAATAGTAATTGTTGGTATTTCTCATTTGAGAGTACGTATAGTCGTTTAACATAAGTAGACATTTACGTCTGCGTGTTGGTATTAATTTGTACTCCAATTGGTCTGTAATAAATCGTTTCAACTTAAAATATCTAAATAATATGAAACAATAGAAAAGCCCATAACAACAAGCAAGAATATCATCGCTATACATTCATTAATCACTCAAATAAGCGTGTAATTCAAGCGGGTGAATCTGCGGGCGAGTCGCTAGTATCTAATCAAAACGTTGCGGGCGTGAGTCTAATTTAAGGGTTAAAAATAAATAGTTATACATTTCGAATCGTTTATTATTAAATCATTTAAAGAAAACACACACACGTTAGACTTATAATATAGATATAGTATATAGATATATTATGTATAGTATCTTTATTGGGACACCTTTACATACATGCCCGACGAGGTAATAAAATAATCGGGCTTCGAGTGATTATGAATTAAATGCTCTGGTCTAACTACTACAATTTGTTTATTTTCCAATTTCACCCGCGCCTTGCATCCTTGGTCTTTCTTCGAACAATAATAATTTCTTCCATTACTGATAGAAAATGTATGTTCTCGAAGCAATAACAAACGTCCACCCGACATTCTTTCTACAATCTTGTAGCTCAGGGAATCTAAAATACATTTCAACCGAAATAGTAGATACATTTAAATTTGGTAAAAAAATCATTTTAAAATAGAAAATAAGAGACAAAATAAAAACGCAAAACAATATATTTGACATAAAAAAAAAATTTAAGAAGACAATTTAATATATTTTCCAAAAGACGTCCTGATATAATGGGGGGGGTCGTGATTGTGACTCAGCTGTGTCGTATCCTTAATGCACAATTGGTTATTAACAAGCTTAAATCGCGCTTTGCATCTCAACGTCTTCTTCTTGGAACAATAATAAATATCGGACTTAGAGTGTTTAGCATAAGTAAAGTTGTTTAACATTATCAAAACACACTTTTCCGTCGTTATAAATGAGTACACTAAATCTGTAAACAATTAACCATAAACCATTATATTAAATGTTTATAAAATATACGAATTGTCTTTGGATAGTCATAAAGTTTAGCATTCGTTTATGCATTTAGCAAGATATAAATAATACATGAAGAAAATTTATCATAGTTCTTTTATTTAACAGTCTGTATATACATCGTTATAACACTGAAATAAAAATATCTACATAGTAGTTAATTAAGAAATACATATAAGTATTTACATATCAAACACAAATTATTTGTTTAAAGTTTGTAACAAATATCGCTTTCTTCCAGCATCCTTTCTTACAGTATTAAAATTAAATTGTTACATACAAAGCAGAAACAGTAAAATGACAACCAATTGCCACATTTTTTTTTTATTGAATAAATAAAAAGTAACCATATTTCGAGCTAATCTAATGTTTAAATATAATAGCAAAACTAAAGCCTAAGATGAAATTTTCATATAAATTCCACTAGAAGTTCTCATATATCTCGGCGGAGGATGAAAATGCATTACATTTTTAATATCTTTAATCAGTATACCATTATCTTTTAGTGTCACTCGCGCTTTACACCCTTGTGTTCTTTTCGAGCAGTAATAATTTTGGGATTTGTTATCTTTTGCGAATGTGTAATTGTTAAACATCAATAATATGGCTCTTTTTGTCCTGATGAACTGGAAATCTGTGATATAATCTGAAATTAAAGTCGTCATACATTACCTATACATCTTTTATTACATCCTGTATAAGCTAGATTATTAAAGTTGCGGTAAAGCGAAAATAGCATAATTTTTATTGTTTTTAGCATACAAAAACCGGAAATATATAGGTATAATCCTTACCTTTCATAATGGTTCAACTATTGCAATTATAAGCTTTGATATATTTACATTATTAAACAGTCCGGTAAAGTACTCTTCTATATCGAATTAAATTTCTATTACTTATAGAATAGATAATAACTGAAAACTCTCATTTGTTTCTACGTATATATTAGACTTTAATTATATCTTTATATACATTCCATTGGTCAACTGCTTATATTTAGGTGGAGGATGATTATGCACAAAATCTTCTGTTTTTTCTTTTATAAAACCGTTTTCATCCAATTTTACCCGAGCTCTACATCTGTTATTTTTCTTAGAACAATAATAGTTCAAGCCCTGCGAGTGTTTCGCGTAAGTATATCCGTTTACCATTAATAAAGTGGCCTTGTTTGTTGTTATAATTTGGTATTCTTCTGAAAACAACAATCGTATGAATATCTATTTAAGAACAAACAATCATATCTATAATACTGACATCTCTTAGTATAATAATTGGAAAACGGATGCTAATAAATAAACTAAAAAGAATAAAAGACCTCTTTAGAACTTTATTAATTTAAATCTATGATGACAATTTGATATGAGCCCCATCTCCTGCTACAAAATACTCAGGCGGATGATGATTGTGACAAAGTTTACAGACCTCGATCATTTTTGGAACGGTAAATGTGAACCTTTTCTTGTAGAAATATATTTTATATCAAAATAATCTTTCAAGTTTTAAGGAGACATATCGTGGAAGATAAAAAATAAAACAAAAAAATGTTAGTCGTTTGCTCTAATTAAACTTCTTAGAAATTACTTGTAATATGCAAATATAAATAATATTATTCTGCTTCAAGTACTTTAATGTAATATAATATTATAGATAGGTAATTGATAAGTTTAAAAAAGATAAAAAGATATTGTTTTAAGTTTTGAGTATAAATAAAATTTAAATTTCGTGATCATTTGTATTTTATTTCGAATTCATGTTTTTTTTAAATATTATTACGTATAACTTATTTTAAAGGTATTAAAAAAGTAAAAGTAGTTGTAAGCGTAACGGAATAATTCACTATTGGTATATAAACCAAAATATTTACGACTAAATTATAATTATATATACAAACACATAATCATTATTTTATATGCAATTAATGTAAAAAGTGCATTTATTTATAATACAAATTATTTTATATATAAGTGCACTTTGTACGTTAATTTCCAAAGCATTTGTTTTTAGTAATATTTTTGATTGTTTTTATTATTAGTGGGATTTGTAGTATTTTTTAAATATTGTTTTTATTTTTTTGCACTGGTATGCACCTTTTTGTGTCTTTATGTATTTCAAATATATTACAATCCAAACAAACTCTTATGAGGACATTTTGACATATTGCCCAGACGCCGTTATAACGTACTCGGGCGGAAGGTGGTTATGAAGTATCCTTTCTTTGTCCACTAGTAATCCTTTAGAATTAAACTTAACTCTAGCTTTGCAACCTTTGGTCCTCTTAGAACAATAATAATACTGATAACGTCTGTTTTTAGAAAAGGTATAACCGTTCAGCATTAGTAATTTCGTGCCTTGTTTTGTTGGTATGTATCTAATTATAAAGGCTCCTGCAAAAAAACACCATTTCAATACACTAATAATATAGTAGGTTCATATTTCGTCATTTTTTCAAAACAAATCAAATAAAATTCAAATTCAACTATTTTTATTCAAAATAAAAAGTTATACCTTCATTTTTTGAACGTCAAATAATTTACCACCAGTTCACTAAAGTCAGTGCCTCAGACCTGAGAAGAACCGGCGCAAGAAACTCAGCCAGACTTATTTTTTAAGCTTTTAAACAAATACATATTTAATTATTTGTGACAATGATACCTTTGAAACAGACTGGAGCGAGCATTTTATTCCCAAGGCGCGTTTAAGCTTTGACATCATGTCGACTAAATTTATATGCTGCTTTTGAATGAAATTTTAGTGTTTCTATAGTTGTGTATCCATTTAAAAAAAAAATGTTTAACGACTTTATTTCGATTATTTTAATTACTGATAATCATGGCTTTATTCTATTGTATGTCTAATGTTCTAATTGTATGAATTCAAATAATGTTATTAAAATGTATATTAAATTAACCTACTGTTCACGGAATTTCTAGTATTTGACAAATTTCCAGCAACCGTCATCTTAGGAGAACTTATTTCTTTTTAGCACAAGATGTATCGAAATAAAAACTATATTTTTTTTTGCTTCGCCTTTTCTCTCTACTGCTGAAGTTTGATGTGATTCCATCCATCAGCCTTTTAAGGTCCACTGCTGGACATAGGCCTCCCCCAATGCTCGCCACTCCGTCCGGTCCTGCGCCCTTTGAATCCCTTTGATGTGATTAATGAATCGTATAGTAAGATTATCCATGAAGTGTAGTTTTATTTAATATCTTATCACAAAAGTTAAAGAAAAATCTTAAATTTCATTTTTTCCAAAAAAGTAAATACATCCATGATATCTTATAATTAATTTTAGCCATATTTTCATTTTATATCTATGACACTTTTACATATTGACCATTTGACAGCACAACATATTTTGGCGGAGGATGGCCGTGGTCCAAATTGTAGTCATCCATCATTTTCCCATCTGAGTCTAATTTAACTCGCGCCTTACATCCCTTGTCTTTCTTTGAACAGTAGTACCGTTGAGATGCTGATCTACTATGCTTAGAAAACGTGTAACCATTTACCATTAGTAAACGTGAACCTTTTCTTGCCAAAATATATTTTATATCTAAACCTAAAAATAATCATTTTATCAAATATAAATTTAGGTAATCACGTCATATTAAAAAGGAGTAATGTGCAGTTTTCTAATTAAATTACAGCATTTGCAGGGTTCCGTATCTCTTAAGGAAAAAAAGAACCCTTATAACATCACTTTGTTCTTCGTCCGTCTGTTCGTCTGTCAAGAACCTTTATCTCAGGAACGCTTGGAGAAATCGAGTTGATAATCAAACCATACGCTCTGGTCTACGGTCCTTTATTAACTAGAAAAATCGTAATTGTACATTTACTTACTAACAAAAAACGCGTATATTGACACTATAAATGGAATCAAAATTAATAGGGTACTTCCGGATGACCCATAATTATTAAATTTGACCGCTAGCATCTACATGCAGTACTAGGGTTACACCAGTAACAAACCATTTAAGCAAGATTTTGAAACAAATTTTGATGCTGTCACTCAATTATTGCAAGTCTCAAAGCGCAATGTGCCTAAGGTCGATCAGGTTGTACCAGTAGTGAACCACTAAAAAAACAATTTCAATTTAGAAAATGTACTTTTATTTATTATCAGTTAACATAAGTTTTGTACTCAGTTTTAATCACAACTTTAGATCAGTCTAAGTTTCATATTATCTCTTAACTAATAATCTAATTTAATAATTCTTTGAGAATTAGATCACAGACATATCTGTAATAATTTGCAATAAAATAACACAACTCAAAACATGAAATAATTTAGTTCTATGAGGTTCATAGTATCTCTTAAGGCCACAAGTTTTATAATAGTACTTAAAATAATACTTAACTTAATAATTCTTGCAGATTGAGATCACTGACGTACCTGTTATAATTTGCGATAAAATATTTATAAAGTAAAATTACACAAACCTTAATTTTAAGGTTCTAAACCGAAAACAATACACGTCTAAAATTAAAGATAGTCACATTTTGGGCATAAATTTATCCATTTCAGTAACTCTGTAAAAACCTCGACTATTAGCTAAGATTTTATTAAATAAGATGACGTTTAGCAATATCTGGGTGTCGTTTTAAAAAAACTGGAGAACCATTTCCGTCCGGGAGTATTATCTTTAAAGGGGTTTGGTCGATTTTCTTCTGTTATAATTTTTTTAACAGTCTCCACTACCATTTCTTTATTGACTGGAAATCCTTTTTTTGCCATCGCTACTATCCAGCTTTTGAGCGAGGATTCTTCTTGCTGGGTCAATACAATAGAAGGGCCCATTTTTCTCTGCACAGGGTGCTGTAGTTTTATTTTATTTATAACGGTTGTGTGTTGAATATTATATTTTCGGCATGTCTTTCTAATTTTCGCACCTTTACTTATTTCGTATATCGCCTTTATAACGTCTTCTTCTTTATATTTAAAAAAAGTCCTCTTAGGCGGCATTTTGACTGCATAAGAAACGTAAGCGGCATTGATAAAGTGATAAATAAATAATAAGTGTCCGTAATATTATGAAATAAAAGAAGAGATAAAAGAGACGTCTTGAGAATATCAAAGAAGCATCAATAAAAAAACGGTCTTTTACTAGAACAAACTCATTATATAGATTTTACCAGCAATGAACCACTGGTCAACAACAGGAACAGTATGTTTTTTTAAATGTTTAATGTAATATTTTATTACAGTATTATAAGTAAATATAAATAGAAAAATAAAAATACGCTAAAAATCTCAATCACGAGTAGTTGACCAAATGGAATATTACTGGAAAATCATAGAATTTTAGCCATAATTTTACCATTAGTTTACCGATGATAATAATCTATCTAAATCAGCACTTTTTGATAATATAAAAAGTAATACTAACTAATAAAAAGTAATATTAACTACCAAATATGTTACAATCACAGATATAAACAAAGATTCAAATAGATTAACATAATTTACCATCGAACACGTGCTTACTAAAACGGCCGACCGAGTCGAAAGGAATAAATTTCGATTCCTTTTTTGTTTTTAATAATACAGATGGCGTGTGTATCACCTTTAGCTATGTTGACATGATTGGTAAAAGTACGGCAGATCTTCCAATCGTAAAAAAAGTAGCGGGAAACTAAAAATATGCTTAATATTTAAGTTTGGATTTGAAATGGTCTATTACTAGTGCCTGGTGCGGGACTGGTGCACCCACCCTAGTTCAGGGAAAAATCTGAAAACTATACATTTGTGGTTAAATGCTAAAAAATAATAGCCTTAAAAGGCGGTCAAAATCTGGGGCTAGTTCAAGTGAGGTATCAGATGAAAGAGCTCTGGCTAACCTAAGCTTGAATTTCAGAAAGGGCTCCAGCGATTTTTGTACGAAACCCTCGGTCAGCATGACTCTCGCTTATCCTGTCTTTTATAATATGCAAGTATGTTTTAAGCGAAAATAAAATAAAAATTATTTAATAATTCATTTATTTCGATCAAATACTAATAGAATCACGACATTAAACAATGGTAGGTATTTTTCTCCTTAAATAATTTAAAATATTTTAACATTTAAGTAATTTGGGTTAATATTTATTATTTTCACATTTTACAAATTTCCAGTACATAATTATTACAAATAGATATTTCTTTTTAGTACAAACTGTATCAAACAATTCTGAGATTGGGTGTTCCTTGCATTATCTCGCAAAAACTAACTAGATTTAAATGAAACTTTACAGAAAAATTGATTTTACATAAAAATAACAATTTATATAAACATTTTGTATAATTTGGTTATTATATAACAATAATTTAAGGCAAACGAAGACGCGCATGGGTCGCTGGTATTTTATGGTATTTAACATAAAATACCAAAAATGCACGGTATGTAGTTTCACTTAATATATGATTAAAAAAATCAAGGGGGCCAACTATATAATAGCTTTATGTTACCGGGGTCGACGAACAGAAAAGTTATACTGTAGGTATATATGTCACAATTACTTTCTAGTTACATTCTCAGTTCAATCTATGATGACACTTTTACATATTGACCATTTGACAGCACAATATATTGGGGCGGAGGATGATCATGTTCTAAATTATCGTCACTGGTTATATTTCCATCTGATCCGATTTTAACTCGCGCTCTACACCCCCTGAGCTTCTTTGAACAGTAGTACAATTGACACATGCTGTGCTTGTAGAACGTATAACCGTTTATCATTAGTAAATTCGAACCGTTTCTTGTAGTAATATATTTTATATCGAAACAACCTAAAACAGTTTTTATAAATTATATGTATATATTGGACAATATATGCTTGGAGAGCTTGATGGTTGGACTGCTTGATTCGAAAACAAAACAATAAATTTCAATATTTTTTTAATCTCTTAAATTATCTGTAAAATACCAGTACAAGTATCTGTGATATTTAAACAATTAATAACAATATACACACAGATTTCAAAGGAGGTGTTTACGTATATATCCTTAGATAATTTCCATCTGGTCCTATAGTATACTTTGGGGGTAGATGTGTATGATACCCTTGGATCAACAGAATCCTGCCATCAGAACCCAATCTGATCCTACACTTACAATTACTATTTTTCTGAGAACAATAATAAATATTCTTTGCACGATTGTTCTGAGAAAATGTGTATTTATTGAACATGAGTAAAAGCTTCCCCCGCCGTGATGGAATCAGGTCGTAAGAGAAAGCTGAAAATAACAGTACCTATTTAATTAATACCGCTGATTTATTTGTTCACATTTACGATTGATACAAATATTTAAGAAACTGCTCACCATTCACCGAGTTCTTAAAAAAATAATGTCATGGTATTTATTTGATCAAAAAATAAAAACGTATATCGTATTAAATAGACTGATAATCTAAAATTGCAATGGCTTTAAGGTTTTAACCAATAGGTTAAATGAGACCCTATTACTAAGACTCCCCTGTCCGTTAATTCGTCTGTCCGTCTGTCTTCTATCTCATGAACCGTGGAAAACAACAATAGAATTTTTCACAGATGATGTATTTCTGTTGCCTCTATAACAACAAACACTAAACATAGTATACTTGAAGTATCTATTAATATAATTCTTAAATTATATATAGATTGGTTTTTGTTCCTAATGTTCTACTTCTACTGAGCCTATTATTATTATTATTATTATATACATATATGTCGCCATTTATTAGCAATAAAAGTACGTTCTATCCGCCATAATTCCAAAAATAAGGTAGTAGATAAAAAATACAATACCTATGTATAAAAATAAAACATTTTTATTCATCACACTTTATAAAATTCACCATCGTTAGTAACAATATAATTGGGTGGACTATGTGTATGTCTCACATTGACTCTGATCAATTCGCCTTCTTTATTAAACTTAACATTCGCGTAACATCCAGATTTCTTTTTCGAACAATAGAAATTTCTAGATTTTGAATGCATTCTATAATAAGTATAGGTGTCCAACATGAGCAACTGCTGTCTACCTTTGCGTGACGGTATGAAATAATAATCTGGAAAACAGAAAATTTTATATTTAAAAAAAATATTTACATAACTAGGTACACAACATTAATATCATTAGTCAGATTATAATTCTTAAAAGTATTACGGAATGTATTTAAATATATAATTTAAAATGTCACTTTGAATGCATCTCTTTAACCGGATTTCTATTGACTACTAGTGAGTGTAACCGTGACCACGGACTGCTGCAAAGTGTTCGGAACAACATATCATCTCATTAGGGTCACGGACCTTACATATTGTAATCTATAAAAGAAAACGGCATCTCAAGATCGATCTCAAGATGGACCTAAGAATTTGCTGAGGAATATTTATATTTATTAACAGGATGTAAAGTGAAGTACACACGCATATACCCACATGAGTGCTTAGGGTACTCAAATAAACAATGTTCCCGCATGAAGTTCTAATAATATATATGGGAAATAATATCACATCATATTATTATAAGTTTTACTCTTTATACTGAGAAAATATTAGTAAAATTCATAATTCATACAACACTTCGGATTCTGCGCTCTCATAACACCGAGCCATCCACAAAACTACGTACGCATTTAAACTCAAAATTATATGAATTCCATGATTTTCTATACAATTTTGATATTAATATTACGGTTTCAGAATTCTATCTATTCTATTAATATTACTGCAGATACGTAAAAATATAAAAGTGCCTAGTAAATACATATTATATTACACAATATACTTAATAACTTACGCTAAACACGTACAAAAATTCAATAGCATCGCATGCTAACCTCACAATTATGGCTTTAAAATTCGAAATAACGAATGCCACGTTATCAATTTTATCTTATCACTAACGTCGTTTAGAGCTTAGCAGGGTAGGTATTTTTGTAGGTACTGATAGTATAAGCCAGCGGTTATTTTTGTATTGATCATACATACAGGTATAAAGGCCATTTACCTAACCACGCAGTCTCTAGAATGGCGGAAAGAGGAGAGAGTGTGATGGCACTATTTTCTGTTTCTATCTACATTGTGAATGTGATGGTGTAACATGAATTTACGGTACGTATAACACACGCGAAATATTTGTCTTGAATTTACTTAAAAAAAAGTTTTATATTTCTTATTAGAGTTAATTTATTTTTAACATTTTATTAAGAAATAAGTAATAAAAGCTTGTTATTAAAAAAGGTTTTTTTCTTTAATTTTTTTAGCTCTATTTCACAAATATTTATATTATATAACACTGGATTCATAGTAGGGATAATTATTAGTCTGTATTTATAAGTGAAGAGGTTTTGATAAACATTATTAAGTAAAATTTTAAAATGTATATCTTATAAAATAATAAACTATGTAATATGTGTAAAAAAATTTAAATACCAATTTATTTTTTCCATTTTATTTATAAACAGAATACTCTAAATTTATATGTAATATATAGAATCATATATACAATATTTTAAGGCCAGTCATGGCACAGGGGCACAAGCGTGCGATTGTNTTGATATTAATATTACGGTTTCAGAATTCTATCTATTCTATTAATATTACTGCAGATACGTAAAAATATAAAAGTGCCTAGTAAATACATATTATATTACACAATTTACTTAACAACTTACGCTAAAAACGTACAAAAATTCAATAGCATCGCATGCTAACCTCACAATTATGGCACATATGGCTTTAAAATTCGAAATAACGAATGCCACGTTATCAATTTTATCTTATCACTAACGTCGTTTAGAGCTTAGCAGAGTAGGTATTTTTGTAGGTACTGATCGTATAAGCCAGCGGTTATTTTTGTATTGATCATACATACAGGTATAAAGGCCATTTACCTAACCACGCAGTCTCTAGAATGGCGGAAAGAGGAGAGAGTGTGATGGCACTATTTTCTGTTTCTATCTACATTGTGAATGTGAAGGTGTAACATGAATTTACGGTACGTATAACACACGCGAAATATTTGTCTTGAATTTAGTTAAAAAAAAGTTTTATATTTCTTATTAGAGTTAATTTATTTTTAACATTTTATTAAGAAATAAGTAATAAAAGCTTGTTATTAAAAAAGGTTTTTTTCTTTAATTTTTTTAGCTCTATTTCACAAATATTTATATTATATAACACTAGATTCATAGTAGGGATAATTATTAGTCTGTATTTATAAGTAAAGAGGTTTTGATAAACATTATTAAGTAAAATTTTAAAATTTATATCTTATAAAATAATAAATCTTATAAAATTATATAATATGTGTAAAAAAATTTTAATACCAATTTATTTTTTCCATTTTATTTATAAACAGCATACTCTAAATTTATATGTAATATATAGAATCATATATACAATATTTTAAGGCCAGTCATGGCACGGGGGCACAAGCATGCGATTGTAAATGCACAGGTTGTGGGTTCGATTACCACATGAGGAAATGGAATATTTAATTTTTCCTCGCTCTGGTATTGAGGTAAAAGCTGGTGGTTGGATATACATCCAAGCGAGAAACGGAAGGGTCTTAATGTGCAACAAAGTGTCTTTACACTAGGTTTCCAGGTTCTGCTAACCATGCTACAGTGTGGGATGTCAAATGACAATTATTTAAATTGATACAAATACAAAAAAAAACATACTAGAAAACTGAGAATTAAGAGTATTCAAGTAATTGATTGTCATTATTAATATTAATAATGATAGTCAATAATTTTTATAACAAATTTAATCCAATATAATTGGAGTTTGAGGCCATTATGGTGCAACAGCAGTGTTTAACTGTGTTGCCAGAAAGTGGAGAATGGTGTTTGAAGACACTTCACACTTTCCTCTTCTCAAGTTCACTCTGACCGCCCTTCTATATTTATGTAGGATACAATATTAATCATTTTGTTACACTTTCATATAGTTCCCAAATTTGTCTTGCCGATAATCAGCTGGCCGATGTGCATGAATTAGTGAGGATTTCAAAAAATCTTTATGGTTATGAGCCATTTTAATAAAGGCATGACAACCTTTATATCTTTTAGAGCAATACCAGAGTATTGAATTCTTATTTCGGCCATCTTTCCAATATGTATAGCCGTCTAGCATTAATATATGACCTTTTCTCGCCGGTAAGTATACAATGCGGCCTGAAAAGAGTTTTTGTTATAACAAGTGTTTCTAACAAAAATGAAATAACTATATTTAAATATTATATAAAGGTAAATAGAATTGTTAATAATACAATATTTCCTGTACTTGCTTGGTACTTTAATAAAGGTTCTTGACTTCTACAGTAAAAACTAGGTTTCTTAAGAGTTATGTGAAAAAATTATAAGATATCTATAAATAATAATGTACTTTTACTTTAATGAGCCTCTCATCATATCGTAAGAGTACGATTTTACAGCCTATAATAGTAAAATGTACTTTTATTACTATATTTACATTTCATTATAAGAATTAATATTAGTATAGCAAATAATTTATTTTTAATTTATGCTTAGCATAAATTACTTAACTAAATTTAAAATTTTGTTCTATATCTGTATACATTAGCTATACATATATCTATTTAAATAGAGCATAGCCTTATTACGAATAATAAGTGTTACAAGATATTAGTGAGCCATTTATTATTATTTAACACAATAAAAAGCATGTGCCGAAGAAAACATTGCAAAGCCATCTGAGGTGGCCAAACTTCAATAGCAATAAAACTTATTCTAGGCACTTACCTTACTGCCGCCTTTTCATGTACCCTTCCAACATCATGGTATTCTAACACAAAGCACTTTTACACTACCACACATCACTAAAATTCACTTTTTCAACTTAAATTTTATATATTATTTTTATAAAACGCAGCAAACAAAACATTTAACGATTGACATTAATGTATAGGTTAGAATACATAACTTTTGCAAAACACTCCACTAATCACTTAGCTCGCACAATATAACTAAATTATCACATTTTGAACCAAAACAAAGTTAATAAACTACAAATATATTTTGAAAAATGCATTTTAAAAATTATTTGTAAATATATATTCATAGTTTTTGACAATTCTTAACAACAACTAGTGACGTTGCTGAAGCAACGGTTACCGTATTTTTTTGTTAAACAACAGACAAGCTTAAAATTTTCGTGTTAGTAGTACATTTTTTTACAATAATTTAAAATAATAAAAAATATTAAGACCATTTATTATTTTAACTTTCTATGTATATTAAAGATAGATTTCATAATTCAGTTACCAAGTTATATTTGTTAATCATTATCGTTAAATGATACAATGAAAAAAATGTAACGCACATCCCCACGTAGTTGACGTTTCTCGACGCTTAGAAATAACCTATAATATATTGTTTATTTTCACAAAATTATGGAATTTGCCGCCCTACATTATAACATATGTAATTCATATGGAATAACTTACGTGAAATATTCTAAAATTATATTCTTAAAACGTGCATTTAACGCTTGATTGATAAAATTTTCCTATTTATAATTATTTGTAGTATAGTAGGTTTTAGTGCTTATCTTTATAATTTCTTATTAATTAGTTATTGGACTATTTTGTGAATAATTTAAAATAATTTGTTTGATATACAGTGATCGATAATGGTATATAAAAATTGTGTTTTATATTATTTGTTGAAATGGCGGGAAGGATAAGTTATCATAGATTTCAGGTATGTACTAACGTCTTTAATTACGTTTTGTTATTTTTAGATATTACTGTTTGAGGCACTATAACCAAAATTAATCTTATCTTTATATTTATAAAATTTAGGTAAAAGACAAAACGTTGAAAGCATATGTATTTAGAATATTAATAGAGACAACAATAATAATAGAGACTCACAAGGTTAGACTATTTTTAAAAAATATATGATTACAAATTATAATTTTTTTAAAAATCACTTTGTCATTTTTATTTATTTTGCTTCTAATGAAGTATACTTATACTTCTCACATCTTTCAATAATTTCAATTTAGCCTTTAGTATTACAGCAAGAAAATTTAAATAACTCTTCCCCTGACTAGGAGAGGTTGATCTTACAAATCATCAGTTAAATAAAAAAAATGTATAATTAACAGTAAAATTGTATAATAAATATTGACTGTTACATTAAAGGAAAAGATGTTTATAACAAGAAATCAAAGTGTAATAATAACAGAGTGACATTTTTCTATAGTCAACGTGTGTTCATCTAATGGCCTCGGCATATTATTCTATAAAGTATATTTATTTCATTTCAATGCATTTTTTTATAAAAATGCCTCCATCTCTGATATTAGTTAAGTTTTGAATATATTTGAAGTTTGTGGCTGACATGACGCAGTATGACTGTAAACTTGATAGTTGTGGGTCCAAAGTCCCCACACAAGGGAATGTCTATATTTAAAGTCTGTGTTGTAAAGACATCAAATAACTCATAATTAATGAATGTATTTTATTTTCAGGTATGTCACATTAATATGGTATGATTTTTTTTATTTATGCAAAATAGATGAATTTTCCTTGCGTTATGAAGTAAAATAATGCTTGACTAAAGTAAAAAAAAACATGTTTATTTGTAATTTACATCGAATAATTATTAAAAATATATATATTTTTGTTCTTTTTAATAAACTGTCAACATGTATTGAAAGTATATAAAAAAATCACTTTATTTAGGTATATAGCAAAAGTAACATATTTTCAAAGAATTATAAAATTTATGTAAAGATAAATTTAATGTTTTCTTAAAATTTATATTAATTGTATACTTATATAATTTATATTGATGATAAGGAAACAAAATAAAAATTACCTATTTTTTATTTATTTTACCCATTATTTTTATTTTGTTAAAAAAGCGCCACAGACCAAGCATCTGTAGTCTCTATCTAAACAAAAAATAAAAAAATGTTTTTTTTTTTCATTTTACTTATTTTTATTGTTTGCATTGCATTATTTTTATTGTATTAAGACATTAAGATCTCAACTTTCCTTTCATTTTTGTGCTCATTTATTTTAATCTATAGATACATTCTTAAGTATATAATATTCTTTTTTTGACACACCTGTACTGTAATGATTAAACACTATTTTAAATTCTATTTTAAAGGAAATATAAATTTAATACTGGTTTAATTTTTAAAAATTATGTCATGTAAATATATAAAATTTGTATATAAGATATTAAGTGTGTCATTTGTCACTTGATGTACATGGTACCGTATTTTAGTTACTTTTATTCATTAACATGACTCTACTATAATAATAAGTAGAGAAACAAAAGAAGACAGAAGAATAAGTTATATACATTTTATATTCTGTATAATAATATTAGCTTCACTATTTATAGAAATAATATAATGAATTCTACTATAATAATTCAACCTAGATTTAATTGTATTTATTTAAACTTTTTTTAAATTATGTATTTAAAATAATAAAAATTGTATTTTGTTATGTCACGTATGTTATTCCTTACAGTTGCTCTCATCATACCATCTCGTAAACGTTCGAAATACTCTCAAGGGCTACTACTGTATGAAGGTTATACATATTCTATAAGAAATTTAAAGAAATCAGGTACATATTGGACTTGTTCCAGTCATCATAAGAAAGGTTGTAAAGCTAAATTAACAACTATTGATAGTAATAATACAACTAGAGTTATCGAAATATGGACTATACATAATCATCCTCGACCAGATGTTCGTGTTCCTAGTGAAATGATTATATTGAATTGAATGTACATAAATTTTATATTTTAATTTTGTTGTTATAAATATGTTATTAAAATTAAGCTTTATATTTTGTTTTTTTAACAGACATACGTATATGTTGTTGTTGATGATCATGTTGTTTGGTCTTAATATTGCATTATGTTAATTACATTATTATGTCGTTAATTACTGCTAAGTAAATTTTATTATATATTTTTTATTTTATTTTAATAAATATAAAGATATTTTAGCATTTGATTTAAATAGCCATATGGTAATGTTTTATAGAAAAGTATTACAGGAGTCGTAAACAGATATTAGTGCATGAAAAAAAATTTTGCTCAAAATAGTGTTAGTAAAAATGGTATTTCTTGGTCACATTATTCTAAAGAATGCAAAGCTCAAGTATGGCTTTCAAAGACGGTGCTTCTAGTTAGTATCAATTCTACCCACACTCATGAACCCCCTGTATGTTATGTCACTAGTAGAAGCAAAGTTACTTATTAATATTCTATTATGAAGATGGCTTAGTTAGTTATCTTATTTGTTATTTGAGGAAAGTACAATAAAAAACATTTAAGTTTTCAATATTATTTCATTTTAATTAAAGATAATTGTGTATTTTAATTTAAGTAACTATATTTACATAACTAATCTTCAATAAACGATTATGATAATGTTTTGCAGAAATACACTATATAACATCAAGGAGAGGTAAACAGCTGTTAGTGCATGAAGAATATGTTTTTGCTCGAAATAGTGTTAGCAAGGCTGGTGTTTCTTGGGCATGCTCATCACGTGTTTCCAAAGAATGCAAAGCTCAAGTATGGCTTTCGAACGAGGGTACTCTAGTTGTTATAAATCCGAACCACACTCACGAACCCCCTGTATATTATGTTAATAGTACTGGCCAATATATCAGGACAAGTTGTTGACTGTTTTATAGTTGTTAATAAATATACCAGATATTTTTTTAATCTTTTGAAACTTGCTTTTCCGTATACTAGAAACAATTTTACTAGTAACTAAGTATATGAATGTAAAAGACATAAAGTAGTAATATAAGCAAACAAAAAGATCAAAAAGAGGTATAAAAATATCTTTTAAAATTATATAATTTATAGCTTTTTAAATCGTTCAATAAATTACACGTTATTCCCTATTTTTAGGACCGATATATATAAATTGTAGAAGAGGTAAAGGCAAAGTTATATTATATGAAAATTATACTTATTACAAGACGAAAGAGGCCAAGTACTGTTCATCTTGGGTGTGCACATCCCGAACATCTAAACACTGCCGAGCGAAAATACGTGTTACTGTCGAAGACACCATCACTGACATGGGTATTCGCCATAGTCATGTGCCTCCTCAGTTTTATAGAAGCCCAACTGGACAATATATTCGATTTTAAAATATAGTATTATTTAGTTTAATATTAATTAGTTACTTAAGTGGTGTTAGAGGTTGTAGGTTTGATATCCACTCGAGGAAATTAAATATTTTATATTTTCATTTCCTTGCTCTAGTAACAAGGCAAAGCTCGGCGTTCAGTTCCGCCACTCAACACGCAATGCCTACAGAATTTGGCGTCTTAATGGGAACGGAGTGTTATGTGCCTGAAGCATGCTTGGAATGATTTTATTATGATGTCTATTTTCTTGATTAAGTTTATTTTTGATAGTCAAAACTAGCTAAATACAGAATCTCTATATTATCTCCAAAAATATTTCAATTTTCACGTATCATTTATATACCTTAATGCAATTATATACAGATTAGTAAAAAAATAAAACAATTATTTTAGAATAGCATTCCAAGTTAAATATCAACTATTCTTATTTTGACCATTTTCCCAAAACACCCAAAACCTTGTAAATATTTTAATATTTTAGTTTAGGTGTCTATATATATTTGTCATGTGCGGCCTGTGGGAATTTTGTATAAAAATGCCATACTTTCTTGTATTTAACTATGTGTAAAGATATTTAAAAAAAAATGTTAGTAAAAATCTGGGCTAAACACTAGATTATTCCGACTCTACTATTCATACGCCCATATCTATAAAGTAATAATTAATAAATATTGGATAGTGTTAATAAAAAAATACCACTAGTAATATTTTTTTAAACAATTGAATATTAGTACCAACTGAGTGGGTACTTGATATTTACTTTTCTATTCATGGACATATCTAGAGATATTTTCTGAGCGACCCTTGGACTTTATCTTTGAAGAGATATATTCGTGTAAAGGTTTTTTCAGGGTAAATTTTTTGTTAGCAATTTCTGGGGTGGACACGAAACTCCCCGCGCCCCCAATTCCTACGCTCATGCCCATGTTTCTATCGATACTAGATCTATAGTCTATACCTACTAACGTACGCTTTCTAATACTGAAATTTTTATTTATTTAAGCTAAAATAAAAAGTTATACCAAAATGTATTTTTTATTAGACATTAATGTTATTGTACACTTTAATTATAATTGCTGTGATAAAAACGATCTTCAAAATAATAAATGTATTATATTAGAATTATATCATCAATTATGTTTGTTTTTTTATTTGCATGTTACCGTTTTATAAAGCTAAGTAAAATGTGAAACTTTTTTTTTAGTTATATTATAATGTATTACGCCTACTTTCAAAAATACTAAAATAATAATCAATTTCAGTTCCGGTACTGATAAAAGGTGATAAGAAAGGCAAATTCGTACTCCTCTACAAAGGCTACAAGTACACGAGACGTACTAAATCAAAGAAGGGCATAGTTTGGAAGTGTATTTCGAGTAAGAGTGATAAGTGCGACGCTTCTCTAACGACCGATGGTAATCTTAACGTAGTACTCTCCAAGGGGAAACATTTACACGAAAAGCCAGAGATAGGTGAACAAGCCAGCAAACACGTTTATTTTATGGCGCCTTAGATATTTGATGAAATTCGTTGATTTTTTAAGCTTCGTAAGCAGTATTCTACATATAGCAGGGTAGGCAGAGGAAGCCTAGTGTTAAAATGCTCCGCCTAATTTTTGAAACATAGCGTGTTGAGTGGCGGAATTCAACGCCGTTTTTTGTTTTGTTACTTGAGAGATAAAGTTAATATAATTCATTCGCTCTGTTGGGAAACACGCAATGCCTCAAGAATTCGCCAGAAAGTGGACAATGAAAGTGTCTTAATGGGAAACGGAATGTAGATTCCCCCTGCCTACCGTGCTATATGATACACTTTGAAACAAAAAAAAACTATACAATTCACGTTAATTTTAACAATTTTTAATTACACAATCATGTTTAAATTTTATGATTATAAAATAATATACTTTATTTTATTCTATGTACCTAGTTAGTAGATTTTAAACTATGTGTAATTTAAGTTTTAAGCATATATATACCTACAGCCCTACCTACATATACCTCTATATATATTAGTTCTATAAGAATTTCTCTTACACGATTAACATTACGGGTACAAATATAATAGAACTGATAATCTCCTCCTTTTACAGAAGTCGGTTAAAAAATGTTAAACAAAATGGCCATTGCCTAGAAAAGCTCGCTAATATGCGAGACATTTTTAAAATCTTACGTTTGACATAATTGTTAATAGATCTAGACTTCTAGAGTCTAGACTGACCGATATCTCTTAGTAGAATTAATTATCATTATAAGTACATACTTGGTAATATAAAATAATCAAAATTAACTTTAAATGTAATCATACGTCTACTTAAGTAGAATTATCTTTTTTTATATAATATATTATATAAAATATATTGAATTCTTAATAGATGGTAGCTATAAAGATTTTATACTTAAGTTGAAGATTTTTTTATGATATAATTTGTTCAATTTGAATATTATTACTCGTATAGTCTTATTTTAGATTTTTACGTAAGAATGTGTTTTTTAATAATATAAATAAAGATAACTATTTTATAAATACTCAGTTTTGTTTCATTTAGTAACCAAATCATTATTATTAAAAACAATAATAATTACATTTACAATATAAAAAACCTATGCCTAATGACAGCATTTCACCTTTTATCTAATTGTTTATTATATTATATTGTTTTTAACAATGTCACGTTTCTATTTCCAGTTTCACGCTGTATCCCGCACACAGTTGGGTAGGCAGAGGGAACTTAGTATTAATACACTCCGTTCGCCACTTTATGCCGAATTCTGGAGGCATTGCGCATTGAGTGGCAGGACTCGCACCGCATTTGCTCGACACCAGAGCGAAGAAATGGAAATATAAACGTAAATAAATATTTCACTTCCTCGAGTGGGGATCGAACCCACAACCGTCACGCGATAATAAACGTGATAGTTGGTAGGTTCGATCCACACTCGAGAAAATGAAATATTTAATAATTTCATTTTTTCGCTTTGGTGTCGAGGCAAAATCGGCGGCGCTACTCAACATACATAAGGTGGAAAATGGGAACGGAGTCCTTTAACAGGTTCCCTCTGCTTATCACGCTGTGTGCGGGGATATAGTAGAAAGAGAACACTAAGAAGTTAATAAAAAATATATCAAAGCGATTTGATATATACCTATAACATGATAATCACAAATTTGATAAATTTCAGTGAAAGTAGTGACAGCGGTGGATGGGGCAACCCTTCTGATGCTTAACGGATACGTCTTCACCAACCCCTCCCCTATGTCGGGGGGTGAAAGGTGGTACTGCTCTGGTAGAATAAGGTGGAAATGCGATGTCTGTTTGCACGTAAACGATGATTATGAATTAGTTTGCATTTCTCATGCGCATGCGCATCAGCCGCCTGTGTACCAAATTACGTCTGATGGCTTATATTCTATGGCTATGCCATAATCAAACTCAATGATTTTTTTTGTCACTATGTACCTTTGGAACGTTGTTTCTTAAATTAAAATGAAATCACAATAGAGTTACGACTTATGAGAAATTGTAATAGAATATCGGAGTTTTTTTTTACTATAAGTAAATCGGTTTCAGACAATCTGAATTTGTTTCAACCTGATGGTGTAAAAATATTTATTAGATATATTCGAAGAATATTAGATTTAAATGTTTTATGGATAACTTTTAAAACATATTTTCATCATCTATACCTATCCTTATCGTCTTGATGTTGTCAATAAAATATTTTACTACACTTACTTACCTATGTGTACCTTGCTGTTTACCTTTACAACTTACCTGTAAATATAGCAGTTAGATTTGTAATGTGTAAGGTAAATTTGTGAAATGAGTACGTATACGTCAAAATATTATAAGTAATTCATTAAATATAATGTACTGAATAATTTCAATAAACGTTATGTCTATATTTAGATTTAAATTTATTTTGTATGAATTTTAAAATTTTAATCTAATTGTCATAAATTGTGTTTGCTTGTGTGAATGCCTTATACTGGCTATTTTATGTTAATAGATAAAAATTATATACTTACTATACATATACAAATAAATATATTGAAAAATTGTAGTATTTCATTTATTTTTTCTATAATTTTTTTGTACAAAAATCATTAAAATATTTAAATTAATATTCCATGAAACTGAAGATAACCTTTGCTGAAGTGATTCCTCATTAAAATTTGCTGTCGTTTCAGCTTGTTCGACTTACCTAGAAATCTTAGTTTCGATTCTCGTTCAATGTCAATTTAATGTTTCAAAAGATAATCATTTATCTATAGGTAGATAAAAAATGTCTATATTATAATAATAAAAAAATTTCAAAATTTTCGTAGTTTAGCCTAAACATGCTTTATTTTTTTAAATAACTGTTAAATTAGACAATTTTCAATTCAATTCAATTTTCTTTCCTTAGTGTGGACAAAAATTCAAAATCTTAAGATACAATTAATAACTCTTATTTTTTTTTTTTGAACTAATTCCTAATTCTTGAACTGAACGAACATGAACTAATTCCATCAGTAACTGGAAAAAGGAGTTTTATTTTTTTTTTTCAACAAACAACGATAATCGATATTGGTGATGCACTGAGAGCATTTAAAAAAGTGTGGGGCAAAATTGAGGCTAAATTCTGACCAAAACGTGCTATGTTCCTCTTTAAACCACACTCGTAACCCACCTAAGTTTTATTAAGTAAAAAGGGCAAATTTTGAAAATTAGAATATAATTTATATTCTTATTTTCAAATATAATGCTATATATTTTTGTATTATTTAGCTTTATTTTTATATTTGATATTTTTGTTTTGGATGGGTGTTTTTTCTAAGTTCTACTCATTATTGAATTTGAAGTAGCGAGTTAATCAGCTGTGTGTATATTACTTACAAGTATTATTAGATCCGGCTATTTGTTTCGTGTTAAATATTCCTGATCTCGATTTAAAATTATTTTGATATTGTTAACGTGTTAAAAAAAATAATAGCTGTTATTTAATAAATAAAATAATCTTAAATACCCACTTACTTAAGTGCTTATTTATGTTTTTCTTATTAAGTTGAAATTAATACACTAACCACCTAGAAGTATCTAACTAAATAATAAACTTCATAAATTATTTATTGTTTTTATTTATTTTTACCTCATTCCCATTTTTAATAATCCAAATAATTTCATATTTTATACAAGATTTACAATTTATTCTTTTATTTCAGTTACAGTACTCACACTGTCCACCGGAAACACGTTTCTCATAATAAACGGTCATACATTCAGAAAGGAGGTTTGTGTGAATGGAGCAACGAGCAGATGGTGTTGCAACGAGCCAAGTCACGGGAAATGTGATGTATACGCACATGTAAACGACAAATTTGAGCTGGTCCTCATGGTTAATAAGCATAACCACGCGCCTGTACTATGCAAGATATTGCAAGGCAGGATAATTTAGTTTTTTTTTTTAATGTTTTTTTTCCTATTTGTTTAAGTCTAAGGTTAAGGCAGCCTTTTTTAATTTCGCAATTTTTTTTAATTATATCCATTTGGATATGTTGATTGTCATTTCTCTTATTAATTGATTTTTTTGTATTAAAAGTTATTTTAGTAATATAGTACAGGTGTTTTATTTCAAGCCCTTTTGCTACTTATTTGGACTTTGATTGTATGGATGTTTTACGAGAGCATCGTTGTATTAGTAATATTAATTTTATTTTTTCGTAAGTATGCTTCACAAATTTACCATATTACCTATAATAATACTTATACATAATTATGTTGTTATTTTAAGTGAAAATTCACGAATCTCTTGAAAAATATTATTCCTCTATTTAAAAATGAAATTCTTAACTTTTTTTATATATATTTTTATGGCAATATGATGTGCCTGAAACATCTCGGTTCGCCAGAGATTAAAATTATCATTAAGATTAGATTATTAGACTAACCTAACGTAGAAAACATATCTTTGTACTTTTTGTATGCTATTTTAACTCTGGAAATTATGAATATAGTATAGATGCTTAATAACTATAACATACAGGTTATTGAAAAAACATTTTTTTTCAGCGGATAATTTTGAAAAAAGTTTCTTAAACTTAGACGAAGATGTTGACCGCGAAAGTGTTGCCGTGTTCCTAGAATCAAAAAATGGCAACACTCTTCTACAATACAATGGCTTTAGATATAGAAAAGCTTACAAAACCAGGAATGGTATGCGTTGGAATTGCTCATCAAACAAAAATTGTGGTAGCTTCGTATATTTAAACGATCAAGATGAGATTATCATGTCGTCGAAGGACCACGACCACGCGAGACCTTACGATCCATCTGATTTATATTCCCAGGGTATGTTTTTTATTCAATTCCTTTACTTTAAAAGAGTATCCAAACTGGTTATATAAAGTGCTAAACTAGTTAATTTTATATTCATTAGAAAACAATATAATCAATGTCTGAAGTCTATGAGTCAGTTCTAAAAATACAACCAATTTCAATACAAAATTTAGAACACGTTCAAAATATGTTATACGTACTCATTTTTCCCACAGATACTGCAGTAGTAATAACCTCCAGAAAGGGCAAAGAAATGCTCCTTTTCCGAAGCTATACGTACAGGAAACAGTACGATAAAGGCTATAAGTCGAGATGGGTTTGTTCTACATTGAAGAACTGTAAAGCATACGTTTTCACAGATTCTAACAATCTCATAACGTCAGTGTGTGAAGAACACCAACACAACCCGCCAAAATACTACCGAAATCACAATAATTTGCTAGGAGCTCTTAGAATATAATGTCGTATACCCTAATCTCTCCACTTTCCGGCCGTTTTGAGACATATTGTTAGGTAACGGAACCTAACGCCGTTTTT
>JAKRZM010000803.1:0-20163 GCA_036379175.1 Heliconius cydno galanthus | reverse complement strand
CATGTGACTTTTTCTTGTTCCCAAAACTAAAGAGACCTATGAAAGGACGGAGATTTGCAACGATTGAAGAGATAAAGACTGCATCGCTGGAAGAGCTCAAGGCTATACCGAAAAGTGCTTATGAGAAGTGCTTTGACGATTGGAAAAACCGTTGGCATAAGTGTATTGTATCTGAGGGGGATTACTTTGAAGGGGACAACATAAATATTGATAAATAAATAAATATTTTTTCTTAAAAATACAAAGTCACCTTACTTTTTGAACACACCTCGTACATCTTACTTGATTAATCCTTATTGAGAATTAATTGTACGCTTTAAGTATTATGGTACACTTGGAATAACTCATGTTTTCAGGTCAGGTCAGGCTAAGTGATGAAGAAAAGAGGAAGAGGCGGCGTGAGCAAAAAAAATTAAGCATGCGCAGACTACGCCAAAAGCTTACTGAAACTGCTAAAGAAAAACTACGAGAAGAAGATAGGTCTAGATATTATAGAAAGAAGGAAAGAGGAGAAATTAAAACCATTCACCAATATACTCCCAGAGAACAGCGTCGGATAAGAAAAATGTGGCGCGAAAAAGCAAGAAATCGTCGTAATCATTCGAAAAGCCACAACTAGTTTTTTGCACATTGATTTTGCCGAAAATTATGTGCTGAAGTACGATCTGCCTACTTTGGCGGATTTTAGCTCAATTGTCGCTTCATACGGACGTGCACTATAGTAATAATGTCGAGTGTTTGAACACTAGTTTTAGAGCTACGTCAATGTGTTATATATAATATAGTATTTCAAAAAACTGCGTCATGACACTGTTTGCATCTGTGCTCATCTTAAACCTATTCTCCATAAAATACTTAGTAAATGTAATATCTACTTACATATTTAGAGTGATGGTCTAACCACACAATATAGGATGATTTATTTCTTGATTTTTTTAAATTGAACAATATCAACAATATTATTTGGCACTATAGCGAAGAGAACATAAACATTGAGAGTAATGGAAGCGAGTATCACAAAAATAACCTTAAAATTTTAACAGACTATTCACACATTGATCTTTCTTTTGTCCTTTTAGATATAACAAATTTAAAGCCAATATTATCAGAAAATACAATTTGGTTTCCCGAAAGGGAAATAGAACATACGACAAAGAAAAATGGAAAAAAATGCAGAGGGAATCCTAATAACTGGAAGAGAATAGTAAATAAGCGGCAAAGGATGATGGGTAAGGAATATGTTGGATTCAAAAAAGAGGGCAATAAATTTGTACAAAATGATCTTAAACCCGCCAGAATAATGGGTCCAATATGTATGTCGAGCAGATGTTTTAATGGTAAAGCAACGTATTGCCCAAAACTTACAGAAGACGTACGGTTACAAATTTTCAAAAGCTATTGGAAGATGAGTTGGCGAGAAAAAAAAATGTACGTATCTTCAATGGTGGACAAGTTCCCTACAGCAAGAAAAACTAAGAACTCAAAATCAAGACGCAGTGACACCAAAGTTTATTATTTAAAAGTAAATGATAAAAAGGAAAGAGTTTGCTTTAAAACATTTTTAGAGACATTGGGCATAAAGGAAGCGACTGTTCGATATTGGCTAGAAGAGAAGACGGCCGTTTAGCAATAAATCTGAACCAAGTACTCTGTAGTAGCCACTGAAATAAAATAATTTAGACCTACCTTCCAGCTAAGAACACGCATGCAACATTCTCCGCTTATGAACTAGGTTAAATATCAGATGACCAATAAAACCCAACAATTTGAACTAAATACTTAGCTAGAATTGATAAAAGCCTTGACAAAGAAGCAGCACAATACATGCAATAACGACTCATCTTCAAGTAAAATAGAGTCCTATTCTGACGTGATACAGGTTCGATTTAATGACATGAGTACACAACGACATCGACGACTTTCTACCCTCACAACTTGCAATAATCACCAAGGAGGCCAGAAAAGTACCTAGTCCATGTTAGGTTATTACTACTGATCCATTTTATCTAAAAATAAATTTTCTCATTTAACTTACCTAATTTCTATTGTAAAATATTTATTGTAACAATATTAATTATATTTATGTATTTTATTTCAAGTCTGATTTTGTGATATTTTCATGTTATACCTTGTGCATAAAAATAACTACAAAAAGTCAACAGCTGGCAAGAATTGGCTTAACAATTTCCCCGTTATACGTAAAGTATGTCTCTGTCGATCTTAAGTTATGAAATAACTACTTACTTAAATTAATACATATATAAAGTCATTCTAACTCAAAAAGGAAATTAATATCTTGAAAAATCATACAACTTTAGAAAATAATAATAATTTATATACAAAATTGTTAGAGATGGACCACACGAATACGATGAGGTTGATGGCAATTAAGAACTCGTAAGATGTGGTATCACTTTGGCGTTGCCAAATTTTCTTCCAGTGAAGTGAGATTTTTAAAAATTTAAGTAAAAAAGATTTATTGTTTATCAATTTATTTGAGCTTAATAATAAAGTGATATAGTGATAGATATCAATATAAAATATTTTCTTATAGAAAAACTTCACTATACTTACTTAAAAAATATTGTTTTAGTTTACCATATATAAGTTAAGTGTTCAGAATAATTATAGGTAACTTACGAATGTACTTATTTGTATTTCTATAAAATTATTAGTAACTAATTAAAACTTAAAAAAATATATCTCACAGTACGTGGAATAATCCGTAAAAAGCAGTCCCATTCGGGACCTTTCATTTTTTGTGCTGACTGTGTATATTTTATACTTAGGTGTCGCGATAAATTATAATCGAGTTTTCCTTAATTTAAGCGTACTTTGTTCCATCCATTTTTATCCATTCATTTTTATCACGGTGCGTACTGAAGTCAAAATATCTTTTTTTTTTTTTAATAAGATCTTTTGTATTTTCATTTTTAAATGAAACTGGTGGCGGGTTCGATTTACATTACAGAAAAGGATTAAGAATAGAATAGAAAGGAGAAGAAATAATAATTATTTTTTATTTTCATTTCTTCGCTCTGGTGTCGAGACACAAAGCTTTTGAGTTTCGCCACTCAACATCAATGCATCTGTTATGTTCCCTCTGCCTACTCTGCTGTGTGCTGAATACAAAGTATGCTAAAAATTATGCCTAAAATCTACCATGATAATTATTATGGACAAGAGTCAAGTCCAATAAGGTACTTGCAAAAAAATTATAAAACAATGGAAGTGCTTTACACTGCTTTTGTTTAAGATACAGCGTAAAACTAAAAAGAATAAGGTTTTAAGTGTGACTTCTAAGTAATTATAGACAATTGCAAAACAAATAATTACTATTGAAAAACCTAAGAAATAAAACAAAATTTGTATGCAAAAATTATATATCTACAAAAATAGTCTTGTACAGAATCATAATAATTGAGCAGTCTTGATTATATTATTAATAAAAAAATATTCAAATTTATATCTTATACATAAAAAAATACATTAAATAATATTTCAGTTTCTTATTATTATGCACTCAGTTTAAAAATAACAATTCTAAAAAGACATAAAAGGTAATTTTATAATTAATAAATACATATAGCATACAAAATTTACATTAGACTATCTAAAATACATAATTTTATTATAAACAACACAAATTTTCTCAGACACATAGTTTTCTTGTAAATAAAAATTTCAAATTAAATTTATGTGATAGTATAAAAAATATTAAGATAAAAATTGTAATTTTTAATAAAATAATATATTATTATTTGATTATTGTATGTAACTAAAAACAATTGTAATACCAACATTAACTCTTCCAGTTTTACATGTATAGTTAGATTCCAAATTAATAAAAAAGAACTTTAACTTGAGGGGAAAAAAATAATTATCCTTTTTTAAATATATTATATATAATTTATAATAGTTTTATATAAATAATTAAAATAATGTCAATAAAAACACTTTCCATTGTATATGTTCTAGGCTTAAAACAATGTTACAACAAATGATTATACTTATTCAAAAATAAAAATATAAGTTATTAATATTCATACTGTATTATAAAATAATTTCAAAGGTAAAACATTTTTTTAGGTTCATAGATTTACCAGGCTGAGAGAACCTAGTGTTGCATGTCGAAAATGTAATAAAAATTCCCTTCGGGGGATTGAACCCACAACCATTCTTACTTCCATAACACTCTGATTAATATTTCAATACTAAGTTAGGATATTTTATATTTAAAAATTCAGTCTTATTATGTACAGTCCGTCAGTTATGTAATGAAAATACAGGAGGCATATTAAAATCAGTCTTTTTTAAATAAAGTGTAAATATTCAGTCATTTTCCAGTGAAAAATTTCACCAGGAAATTTTCTTATGCTGCTATAATTTTATTATGAAAAAAAAGATGATAATTAAGTTATATTGTAAAAATATCTTAAACATACACTTAATTTTAAACGAATATCCAATATCCCAAAATCAGTCTGTTACTAAATTAATTTCTTAGGGACTAAAAAAATATACATAAAATGTTTATAAAATACTGAGGTACAATGAGGTAGAAAATTGAATTCAGTCTTAACTGGAGGTGTGTTGACATAAAAAAAATAATTACCAAGCTCAACTAATATTTTCGTATTTAGAATATGGTTGCATAGGTACCCTGTATATCAGACAGAAATAATAAAATTATACAATTTTAAAAGATCCATCATTTCTACGGTAAAATCCTGGTGGTGGATGATTATGTTTATTCCTTACCCGATTTACAACAGTCTTCAATTGATGAAAAACAGTAGTGACGTCTACATGGCAGCCCGTTTTAATCCTTGAAGTACAGTACCATTGCTTTTTCCCATAAGCTAGTTTGTTCTTGAGACGAAATGCATATCCATTATGCACCAAAAGCATACTGCCTTTTCTTGTCGGTATAAAATTTGCTTCTGAAATAATATGACTATTAATAAATGTGTCCCAATATATTAAAATATTATGAAAAATAAAATATTTATTTTGGCTATAGGACATAAATAAAAGATATTTGTTGTAACAAATTTCTTTATTTCGCAACTTCATTGAACATAAAATTAACACCTTTTCAATATTTCTTTTCTTATACAAACGTTTTAAAAATATTATAGACAGCACATAAATAATTAATAGAGCGTTTTAACCTAAGCATCATTTGTAATATTTAATAACAAAAAATATCATAGCATAATTTAATAATTTCACGTTTACGTTTCACATACTTCAAAGATAATAATAATAATATTTATATTTAATTCACTTTAATAATGTTATCTTATACAAAGTTGATTTATTAAAAAAAATTACAACGCCACAATAAAAACACACGCACGCGAGTTTCGTGACGCAACTAACTTTAGTGTTGCCATTACTGTTAATTACTAAATAAAAATAATACTTTATAAAACAGTAAAAAACTAATTGCCATTATTGTTATTACATTCAACTTATAGATTTACTTTCGTAGAATTATTCTTTATTATCTTTTAGCGTAATTAAATAATAAAAAAAGGATAAGTGTATATTTTATTTTTTGTTCGTACAAATGAAACGCAACAGTGTTGTATTGTAATTTGTAATTGACAAATATGTCAAACATGTGCCCCAATGGTTTTAAGTTGTGAATTTTAATATTATTTAGAATCGTAATTTTGTGTTAAATTTTATTTTTTAAATGATTAATTGAATTTTATGATTTCAATATTGTTTTTGTTACAACAGAAATACGATAAATAGAATATCTAATATTTATGAAGTGAATTCTATATCGTCAAAAGTGTTTTCTATCGTAAATCTACAAATTTTGAAAAATATGTCGTCTCTCAGTGTTGCGAAAGTATTTTTTTTTGTGAAAGTGCACTTTCATTTTTTTAATTGTCTATTTTTATTCATAACATTTATAAATAAATTTACTTGTTACACCTGTTTTGAAACTGTTATACAATCATATAAAATATGTCTTAAATATAATTATTTAATATTTATGCCTTTATGTATCATTATTCATTTGATATTAATAAATATATTTGAATATTATTGGTTTAATTATCCTTCCATTTATTAATAATGATTTAGTTTAATTACATTACTTTACAATTAATTTTTGACTAAAATATACAATTTCTTTTACAGGAATCTTTATAAATACAAGAGGAAATTCAAAATTGTTTATTTATCAAAATCATACATTCAGATTTATGTATAAAAAGGCATATGGGAGTCAACTGTGGTATTGCTGGTACTTCTTCAGTAGATGTTGTCCTGCAAAATTAAGGATAAATAATGCGGGTAAAGTGACGGAGACCATCGGTGGTCATAATCATGATCCTCCTACATGCTGGATGACACCAGATGGAAAGTCATACAATCTACCGCCATTACCAGAAAAAAGTAGTCAGAAGGATTAATAATTTTACTAATATGCTTAAGAGTTACAAATGGAATATATATTCCTGATTTACTAGAGATATAATAAAAAAAAGTATTTTAAAAAGTAGTTTTACTTTCTAATAAATAGAATATGGACAAATTATTTACAGAGATTGTTATAGTATAACATTTTATTTTTATATTGTATTTAAATTAAGAATTATATGTATATCAAAATGTGAGCTTTGTTATTGTCATTGCCATCTTATTTAAGTTAAATGTAAAGTAAAGTGGCCTTATTGATCATTTAAATTATGATATTGTGAGAATCTTAAAGAAAATGACTGGTAATTTGCCTATTGTGTATCATTTCTGTGAAATTTAATGTATTAAAAAAAAAATTTTCAGTAAAACTTGATTGTAGTGCAACTCAATGATAATTAGCAAAAAAATTACCAACTTACAAGCATAAATGAGTTTCAATACATTTTAATCTAAGACTTCTTTGGTAAAAGAGCATTGACAGTATCCAAAAGCCGTGTGTTCAAAGCCCACTTTGTTTCAAGTTTTTATATATTTTCTCAAATATTTTTCTTTTCTCAGTGTCAAAGTGTTAAAACTCTTTAAACTAGTAAATATGAGTGAATATTTTTATCCAAGTTTCATCTATTGTTGTTAACACACTATTAGTTAAGTAGAAAATAGTTATATTTTTGTTGATACTGCCAGTCTTATATTGCTATGCTGTTTAATATATAATACAATCCAAAGTATTTTGTTGACCCAAAGTTTTAACTAATGTATACAAAATGTGTAGTTTTTTAGTTTTGTTTTAATTAAATTTATTACTACTAATTATGAAATAGATAAGACTTCCCCTAGAATTGGTTTAGCCTTGAAAGTAGCTTTTTAATAGACATCAGAGTATATAAAAATAAAATAATATTTGTTCTCCATTATGGGATATGCAACTTCAAGTGATACATTAAAATATTTTTTTACAATTATTTATCTTTCCTATATATTAATAAGTTTTCTGTGCTTAAAAATACTTTGGAGGAACAAATAAATAATATTAAATTGAAGAATGTTCAAAATAAAAAAGTCATGAACAATAAATATGTCTGTTTCATTGTGCTTTTCAAAAAGCTATTCTCTAAGTTTTACACAATAAAGTATACAATCGTTTGAATGTAAGTAACAAAATGAAGGGCCCCTACAAGCAACATAGGACCTTAGAGTAAGGTCATAAAATCATTTTTAAAGGAATAGTATTGACAATTTAGTTTATTAATTCTAAATACAGTCGGCGAGGTCCAGACAAATCGGTTGATTAATACTAGAGTGATCACAATTGATATTTTATTTTTGTTTATTAAGTTCAAGTTCGATAAAACAAGCTAGGCTCCTTGGTTTGCTTGCTTGTCTTGCTGACTGATTTTGTTGAACGATAAACTTGGTTTAATTTATTTGTAGTATATATAGTCACCTTATAAATAAATACATATAAAATAAAAAGAAGCCCCGAAAATATTTATTAAAATGTTGGTAATAATAGCTTAAATTACAGAAATCTAGACAAATTCCCATACCTCCTACTTCCCAGTGTACTAAATTGTAACACTGCAACTAAAAATTCTTAAATTACATAGGAAATAAAATATTTAATATAATTTCTGCCCTCTGGTGTTAAGGCAGAAGCGCTAAGCTCCCTCTACCTACTCTGCTACATGTGGGATACAGCGGGAAACTGATTCTTTTAAATATAAAATAATGTAAAATGGAGTTTGTGATGAAGTTATCTTATAAACATTAAGTATATTAATTACAAGATAAGTTCATCACAAATTCCATTGCAACGTAATTTACTAATGACCTAATCAGAACTGATAATCCTGCTAAATACGCTTCACGAAATTACAACAATATTCAGCAACAGAAACATTGATAAATATCTATGAAAAGTATAGAAGCAAAGTAAAAATATGGGAGAAATATTGTTGTGGCCGTGGCACGTTTGTTTGTAAACTTGTAAATTATTTTTATTTCCTTGCTCTGTAAGCGAGACAAAGCACGGCACTTAGCACGCACAGGATACTGTCTCTAAAATTGGATGAGGGACGGAGATTAATTGTATCTTCCTAGCAGAATCGCTTTCCAAGTGATAGGCTCCTTCAGTACTGACAATACTGACGTTTTATATGAATTCATTAGAAAGTGCTTTTAACAGATACATCTCAAAAAAAATAGTCCACGGAAAGATTTTAGGTGGTCTTCCGCTATTTTATACATTAAAAACCTCATTACTTATATATGAGAATATTCAAATGTTTTAAGAAAAAGTATTAAGTAAACGTGTTTAAAGATTTGCTAGCGTCGTGCGACTTCACACGTCCACATGATAGCGATCACGCGACATGTCTTAGCGCTAAGATTCATAGAAACTAAACTAAATTTAGTTTCTATGAATCTTAGAATCGATTTTTTTAGAATCTTTATTTTGTTTTTAATACTATATTAGGTTTTTTTAAAATTTAATATAGTAATTCCCACTACAACTACGATGTAAATAGAGATTAAGATAATTAGAAGTAAGTAGGTACTTAATGAATCACTGTGATTTAGAAAAAATTGGCTTTGTCATGTCTGTTAGGTGATGGAACTGAAAGTTATAAAGCTAATACAGTTATAAATATTATAGAGCCAAAGAGTTGGTTTGGTTGGACGCGCTAATCTCAGAAACTACTATAGACTAAAGGCCAAATCTATTTAAAGTTATTTTTGATTATGCTGGCGATGTCCAAGTAAAAGCTAGTAAATATTATGTAAATACAAATAAATCCTATAATTTTAAATTATCATCATGTTGGCGCCACTATAGCGTAAAATATATTTGTTGAAGATGAATAATAAAAGTAATTTCCGATGCTATGCTAGGTATAATTGACTCATCGCTAGGTTACACCAAAAATTCAAGACCGACCGATCTTACGATCTACGATTATTGACCACAATCGACATTCGCGATCTAAATGAATCATTTTTAATAAGTATTTTTTTAATAAGTACCGACTTAAGAGATAGTAGTGAAAATGCTTAGTTAATCACACTTGTGTAATCTTAATAATATTTTAATTTTGTCGTTGGAAAGTAGGTATATGTACCTAATGATAAGTAAAACTTTTCTATTATTTAAACGCGTTTTTTACGTAAAATAATAATCGATTTATAAAAAATGCATCCAAAATAATTTGAAAATTAAAATCGCTACATTATAAGATAAGAGAGACTTCACACAAAAAATAATAAAAAGCTACGACACTATGATTCACCCAGATAGCATTTCTTGAGTATCAGTACATATTAAAATAAATCAGCTTCACGCTGTATCCCACACACAGCAGTAGGGAGAGGGAACCTGGTGTTAAGACGCTCCGTTTCCCACTTTCTGCCGAATTCTGGAGGCATTGCGTGTTGAGTAGCAGAACTCAACGCCGCCTCGACACCAGAGCGAAGAAATGGAAATATAAACGTAAATAAATATTTTATTTCCCCGAATGGGGATCGAACCCACAACCGTCGCGTTACAGTCACACCCATTGGCCGCTGCGCCACGACGCCCTTTAATCATTATTTTAATGATTAAAGTATAGTAGTAATGGTAATATTATTTGTTTCTAAAACGCATAATTGAAAACTAGTATTCTTCAATATTTACACTTAAAAGATCGATCTATCTTCTTGGTATGTTACAGTCATATGACATCTACCAATCGTGTTCAGTACCGTTGGTACCTGTACTGGAAATAGTTGCTTAATAAATGGTAAATATTTAATTCATTACCAGGTCTCCAAAATAATAATTAATCCAGGGTAATTTCTAGTCACATCCTGAACTGCTGGTACGAAATGAAAAAAATCTTATTTTGTCGGATAAAGGAGGAAAGCTATAAAGTTACCTAACGCGTTGTAACTGGATCATTTGAAATAAAGCATTACTACGTCGTCGCTATGTTCGTTATAACGAATTATTTAATGTAGGGGAGAAGTGGCATGAAGGAGCCAAGTTTTGAAAGAGCCAAGTTTTGAAAGATTCGTTAGAATATTTTATTTTTAAATGGCAACAACGGACAACCAACGGACGCCGAAACGCCGAGTTGAAGTTTTTGGCATTCCAAAGTAAGTATTTTACCTCCTTTGAGTTGTTTTTTAGTATTTCATTGTAAACAAATACGTTTATGTATATATTTGGCCTTGGAGCTGCATTAAAATTGAGTTTAAAAAGTTTTGATAAAGTTGTCATGTTGGAGGTTATATTTTTTTAAAGAGCCGGGCCGGCCTTGAAAGAAGTGGCTCTTTCATAACTGGCTCAAATTTAGACCCCATAAAAAATTTTGTAAATTAATTATAATAATAATAAATATACATTCCTAACATACATTATTAAATCATTTGCTTCAGATATTTCATTACGGAGAAGTCTGATCCAAAAAAAACGAAAAAGGCCCGAAAAATCACTAATTGAAGAAGCAGTTAGTGAAGTTTTAGAGAAAGGTCAGTCCATAAACAAAACTGCACTCGCCTTAAATATATCGAGGGCATATTTAGCTAAAATAGTTAAAAAAGTAAAGGCTTCAGGTGAATCATCTTATCAACATTGTCCTAATATAGGAAATAAACGTATTTTCACAAAAGATCAGGAGAATATGCTTGTGGAATATTTAAAGACTTCTTCAAAAATGTGTTATGACCTATCAAGATACCAAGCTAAGAAGCTGGTATTTGATTATGCCATGGCCAATGGTATCTGCCCAGATAAGTGGAAAGAAATTGAAAATACGACTGATGATTGGTTCAAGGGATTCATGAAGAGACATAAAAATTTAACTCTGAGAAAACTTGAAAACCGTTCTAAAAATATAGATAGATAAGATTTAGAAGCTTATATTGAATGCAAGCAATATTTTCTTTTTTAAAAGATCTCATAATTTAAGTATGTTGTTTTTGATAGAAAATATTATTATTTTATATTCTGTTTAATTTTCGAAATTTTTATTAATAAAAGAACTGTCGGCTTCTATTATGTTAAGAAAAATTGAATATAAATAAAATAATATAGTGTGATTGGTCTGAATAATATAAGATTAAAAAATTTGTTAGAATTATCTACTTAAAATGACTGATAGAATTTTTGAAAAAACATTACTTTTTAATAAGAATTATTGAATCGTTTTTATTTAATATTGTTTAGCATAATTTTCAATGTTATACCTCATAATATAAGACTGGCTCTTTCATAACTTTTAGTGGCTCTTTCAATACCGAAATGTTATGAAAGAGCCAAATGACGTTTTTTTTAAATTAATATTTTATTATATTTAAGGGTTATTTCGTACGAAATTACCTAGTTTAATAAATAAATAATAATTTGAGGGAAAAAATCTTAATTTCTTTAATTAAAAATATATTTTTTTGCTTCATTTAGTAAACTGTCTCTTTCATGCCACTTCTCCTATACATACACCTATCTTTATTTGCAATATCATGACGTTATTCATTTCGCTAGGTATATAAGATAAGATACGGCCTCGTCTAAGTTATGCATATATATTTTGTTACTGATAACAAATTATGGTTTTATAGCCTCTACGTAATCAATTGTTACTTCATATTATGTACTAATTCTACACGTAAGTACTTTTATAATGATGTAGTTGATGTGACGTCATGAAATCTTTTACAGGTAAAGTTAATAAATAAAACTTAAATTGGTTTAACATTGGATATTTTTGATATTGTTATTAATTTTAACACGATAATAGTGTTCCTGTTAATTTGCCCAGTAAACCGTTTTACCCAGTATTTACTTAACTCTTCATCTTGTGTCATTAAATTATCAATGATACAATTAAAATGATGTAATTGAATTATGAAAATATATCATATAATATTTATTGTGATTATGTTGTATAATTATTGAGCCTATTAACATACACAATGTATTGTTACATAACACATTGTAAATAATATATTAAAGTCCATTGAAATATATATTATATTTAATTTATGATTACTTCATTTGCTACATGTTACACATAGTACATATTTATAATTAGTATCGAAATACTAGGAGGATAATGTATAAAACAACCGCCTAGCGACATCTATTGTTAGGTTTCGTACTAAAAATGTATCAATGTATAAGTAGGTATTTTTTTATTAATTTAAATAGATTAATCAAGTTTAAGTCACTCATAATTTAATACGTTAGCAGTAAAATACTTTGTAACAGAAATAAAAATGACATTTAAACATAAATATTGTTTTAGGAATAGTGAAATAGATAAATGATGCAGATATATTCATTATACTTTTATGGATTATAAGAATTCTTAAAAATATTTTAGTGTGACAGTATTTTTTACAAAATTGACTGTTTACTTATGTTCAATTATATTATAAATAAAAAAAAATATTTATTTTTAAAAAATATTAGTATTTAATTACAATGTGTATATACGTACAACGGAACGTTATACATGAACAATACTGTAACATATGTTTATAGATGCATCGTCATCAACAGAATAGTCAACTTTATGAATAATATTTATTTAAAAATTATATATTTTTCTTCATGTCTACATTTTTAATTACTTCATAATTTCATATTTACCTATCGAGCCAGCAAAACATAATGACTGTCATACAGTATTGACATTGACAGGAGTCGTGCGATATTAATTATTTCGTTTTTTCCCTCTTTCTTATAATTTCAGGACTTTTAAAGTGTTTAAATCATTATTTCTTCTAAAATAAACCTAAATCACTAATTAGAAAGTGTAATACAAATTGTGTATACGTGAAAATGTTTATGGTTTAGGTTATTTCAAATAAAAACATTGCGTAAATAAATGTGTTTTGAATCGTGAAACGAAAGTATAACTGTGTATTACTGAGTAAAGTTAATTAATTATATGATAAAATTTCAGGTGATGATTTAGTTCAATGTGTACCAACGAAAAAAGGTCACCATATTTTATACAAGGGTTACACTTATGTGTTTAAGAGTAGGCTACAGTGTGGTGCTGAACAATGGTGCTGTTCCTACCGTCAGAAGACTGGGTGTATATCAGTAATAAATNAAATATATCGCGCTTAAATAATACATTCAACTCCAATTATCCCATACGTGCAAACGCATCTAAATCTTCGTTGCTATAAAGGCAGGCGGGTTTTTTTGTTTTAGAGCTTGTGGTTAATGCTGAAGAGGGTATTCTGCCCCTGATGAAAAGCAAGCACTACGTGGCTGCCTNGTAAAGTTAATTAATTATATGATAAAATTTCAGGTGATGATTTAGTTCAATGTGTACCAACGAAAAAAGGTCACCATATTTTATACAAGGGTTACACTTATGTGTTTAAGAGTAGGCTACAGTGTGGTGCTGAACAATGGTGCTGTTCCTACCGTCAGAAGACTGGGTGTATATCAGTAATAAACATGCAAACGTATGGCGTTGAAGTTGTGAGAGATTTCCATAACCATAAAAAACCTATGTTTTCTGATTAAATCTTAAGTTTTGTATTGTTTTGCTCTCATATAAACAGTAGTGATATGAAATTTTCCAAAGATTTAGTAATTATTTAGTAAAGTTGTTAAGAATTAAGTTTTTAAATCTTTTTATGTTCTATTAATATTATTTTGAATAGTATAATAAGTAACCAATTTGTGATTTTATTTAAGAACTATGTGTATCTTTTTATATTGCAAAACTGTAGGTCAAAATGTTAATGTTAATTTATTTATTAATCATATAAATACAAAGTTGGATATGCAATGGATGAGTTTTTTTATATACCTTTTTGGTTTATTTATTTAAATATATGTACATTTTATCATATTAGAACAACATTTTGTCGGTGGTGACAAAACTCCTTACTTAAAATAGGAATTGTTTTTTGTATGAATTAAATATGTAAAGAAAGGTCAAGGACCTTCCACATTAAACTTACAATAAAAAATATTTTATATAGCATGCTGTATCATATATTATATACAATACTAGAAACATTTTCTTTTATGAACAATTGATTTGAATTAAATGTTTATAAACAAAAAGTTTTTTATTTTAACCACATCAAAAATTTACCAGTAGTATAATAATAATACATTGTTGAGCAAATTCTATATTCAAAAATATTTTCAGATGATGCAGTGCCCGAGTGGTTAATGATATATTACGTAAAAATGGATGATAAACAATATAAATGTAACATTTGCGAAGATATGGTCACATCAGATGAAAAGTCAAAAGAATTATTAAATCATATAATAAAGGTACACAAGGAAGTGTATGATTTACACAAAGATAATCCTGAATCAAATGTTGGTTTTCAAATTGAATATCTACAATTTAGTATGTTGAAAGATGATAAATCTCAACCAGTTATATTAGAGGAGGTCTGTGAAACAACTACAGATGATATAGTGAAGGCAGACGAAAAAGACAACAAGGAGAGTGTGGATATGCAATATGTACTGGTGCCTCGGAAAAAGAAATTAAGGACAAGTAAGTTTTTTTTTCCCTGTAGTATCTTTATACTGGCTATATATTTTACAAACTGTTACTACCCGATTAAAACCGTCTCTGAAAGTAAATGTGATGGTTGCGAGTTCAATTCTCTCTCAGGGGATGACAACACAAAGTGTCTCAAATTAGTGCAGAAAGAGGTGAATAGTTATAGGTTCTCTCTGCTTATACTGCAATATGTGGGGTAAACTTGAACATGAAAAAGCAAATGAATTGTGAAAACTAATAATTTAATAAAAATATATAAAAATAATATTAAATAATTAATTCCAGAATTTAGTCGTAAACGCAGTTGGGTTTGGAAATATTTCGAAAGTTTGACCAGCATTATATATAGATGCAATCTTTGTAATGTAGTGCTTTCCATAAAAGGTTTCAATTCAAATAATATGAATAGACATATTCGGTCGCGTCACCCGAGCGTGTATAAATCAGAAGTTATGAAAAAAGATATGAGTGAATCAGAAAAAAAAAAATGGGATTGGAAAATGGAGGAAGAAAGTGATAAAGATATGGATGAAACTAGTAGTAAGTATCTGTCATGGTTTAATAATAATAATAATAAATATATCTTATTGCACATAAACAAAAAAAGTATTAATTTTCACATTTCCGAAAAATACAATAACCTGGTCTTTTTGCTTAAAGCAGTCTCTTCCAGGACAACAATTTTCCATATGTAAACAAATTTAAATTTTTTAATAGTAGTACATTTTTTATGATTCTTTAATACTTTCCAAAGGAAGCTTATAGTGTTTATTTTAAATATTTTTACTAGAACCACTGAAAGTTAATATTAGCTATCACCCAAGAGCATTAGCCAATTCACCGCTTGTGCTAGAAAAATGACAAAATGTCTGTATTCTATAAATATTGTTTGACTATAGTTGACTGACAAGGTAGTCAATTCTCATAATTATAATAGGTACCAATTGTTTACTGTTTCATGATTGAAGTAATTTTTTTAACATGTTGTCATTAAGTTAGCCTTATGAAATTTTTAGTGATTGTTGTACACAAGTACCAGTAGTTTTTAAAATTACTTCTGAGAAAAAATCACCAGTATTTTTTTCGCCCTTAAAGTTTTTGTTAAAATTTCAGGGTTTCTTATAAAACAATTTTTATTTTGATGATAGTTCCAAGATATACAAACCGATATTTATCGTCGTGTTGTATTAACCAATTTTCTTCAAGAATCTATTTTTTTCCAAAAAACTCTTCCCTTTCCGATTATCCGGACGACTAACGACAACAATTAGTCCGGTTAATCGAGTTTCTACTGTAAATGTAAGACTAGTAGCGCTAGGCACAAATGTGTGACCCTAAATGCAAGTAAATATTTTCATTTCCACGCTCTGATAACGAAGTAAAGCGCGTCGTTGAGTTCCGATCACACGTATTGTTTTTAGAATTCGGCGGAATATGGGGAACGGAAATGTATTAATGGGTACGGACTTCGGAATGTCTTAAGACTAGGTTCCCAGGTTTCCTTTCCCTACCCTGCTATGTGCATAAAATATATTATGAAATATAACATATAATTAAGTACAAAATATATTATATAATTTTGTTCACAGATAAAATAAAACAGCGTCGTAGTTGGATTTGGTCTTATTTCAACAGATTATCCAGCACTTTGGCTCAATGCAAAGTGTGTAGCAGAAACATATGTCATGGCGGCAATTCCACTGGCAACATGAATAGACATCTTAAGATGATACATAATAAAATAGGTGGTAAGTACATTTTATATTTAATGAGACGAATGATGAATCATTACAGGTAACCAAAGCTATTTAAAGTATTGGCTTGATTTAGAGAATACATAAAGTCTAGCTGTAAAGGATGGCTCGTCGCCTAATTTGAACTTTAAAAGTTAAATGAAAGGTATGCCTGAAATTATGAAAAGATTGTTTACAAAAAATAGGATACGAAAGTAAGTAATTATTATTTTTCATATAAGCGAATAGAAATATAAATACCATTATTCTATTTTGGAAATGAAAAAAAAAGATGGTCCATAATATACCTTTATTTTTTGGTATTACTTGTTTTAAATTATTTTCTAAATATTTATTTTTATTTTTTTAAATTACTTTTTTAAGATTAAGAAGTATAAATTTGTTTTATCTTCTATACTAATATAACACAATCGAAGAGTTTCGCGCTAATCTCAATTACTACTTGTGCAAAATGAAAAAATATTTTTGTTTTGTATAGTCCATTTAGCCAGGAATGTAACTTAAGTTAATAATTTTAATGTAAGCCACTACTTGCGGTCAGAGTTACTTAGATATATATTTGGCATACATGATTCGTAGTTATTTTCATTGGATCAAGCGGGCGAAGCCGTAGACTCGTTAACGCGATAATCAAATCAAAATTTCGCGCATTTATGGAGATAAATTTTCAGATGACCACAACTGGGTGTGGAAAGTTTTCGAGACGGCCGAAGACGATTTCTTCTCGTGTAAAATATGTCAATACAAATGCATGAAATTCGACGACGTCGATAAAAGTGTTACATGTATTTTAGAACATCTTAAAAATGAACATGGAGTCGTGTCGGGAGATCAAATTATTACTGGGACGGAATTAGATATCGATAGTGTAGATTAAAATGTACTACAATATTAAATATATTTAATTATTTATTATTTTATATTTTTTTAATTGTAAGATATTAATTATTTTACATTTGTATGTTATGGTGTGGTTAAGTAAATTTAAATCCTTATGCAAGATTTTTGTATGTAGCTGGTATTTTTTTAATGTTAAATATGAAATAAAGGATATTAAGTTTAGTGGTTTTTTTAATTCATATTTTTATAAAAAACGTAAGCTTCATTAGAAAGTGTTTGGCAATTGTCCTTAATTTATGGTGTCTATTAAGAAATGAAAAAAATAAGCATTTGAAATTACACTATTAATTGAACACTTAACAATTAATTCCATGCCAATATGAATACTAAATTAATAATGGTGAAGTGAAGTAATAGATGTGGGTTCGATTCCCATTCCAAGAAATGTAAAATTTAATATTTTCCTTTCTTCGATGTGGTGTCCCATAGCGCGACGTTGACTTCCGCCACTCAACACACAATATTTTATGATCTCTACAATTTTTGTTTCAAACGAAGGGGTTTAGTTATAGTTTTAAAAAATATTTAGATTATAGAAGATTTTTATATAAAATAAGCTATTTTTAAGTTTAACATTATGAAAAATGTACATATCATTATATAAATTCGATAGTTATTTTCTAGAGCTTAATAATATGAATGAATAGTATAAATTTTTAAATTTAAAAATATTATTTATATAACTAATTTTAATTAATAATCGTAGGTACCTACCTATGCATAAAAGATTGTGAAAATAACTTATGATGAATACGAATTAAAAATTTTGTAACTACCATTGAAATAAAAAAATAAACAAAACACAGATTTGGTTTATATTTATAGGTTTTTATATAATACACAATCATTATTAGTGTTTGTAATGTGGTATCTTTCTATTACATAAAAATATTTTGCGTCATCGCGGTAGACAGTTATCAAGCAAAATAAAGATATAACGATGTTCGGGGGTTACTTTATGGAACGGGCGTGAATTTACTTTAAAAATGTGACAATTTCTAAAATATCTATTTTATTAATAACCTGGAAACGATGTATATATTTAATTGATTAAGAAATAATATTGTATTGTTTAAAATGATTTTGAAATTATCCCTTCGTTTTTTGTAATTTCTCTCCAGTTATTCCGTTACAATGAAAATTCGATTCCCACTCGGGCAAATGAAATATTTAATATTTTTTTTTCGTTCTAGTGTAGAGGCAAAGCGACGCAGTGATGAGTTCCACAACTCAACACTCATTGCGTCCTATGTGCTGCGCCTGCTGTGGTGGATACAGTGTGAAGCTGATTTATTCATTTCTATTTGTATTTAGAAAACAGATTCAGCAGACTCAACATTATGACAACCAAAACAATATTTAATATGCCTTAAATCACATATTCAAAGATAGACAATCAGAATAAAGATTGACTCTAACTCTATTATATATTATTTTCCTTTAAAATACAAAGCAGCCCCGCACATTTCGTCTTCTATTCTCACAGTCAATCGGAATGGGAAAAAATATGGAAACCTCTGCTTGCAGCAGTTACCTACTTTGCCGGCGGTTGCCCGTGTTGAGAATATAATAAACTTTAATTGGATATATAATTCACTTGAATAACCTTCCTCCTACGCTGCAAGAGATACAGCGTGAAGCCAGCATAAAAATGCTCTAAAGACTAACAGGTTAATGAAATAATATTATTTTAAGATCATTGAAAGATGGGAGTTGCTGAGCGAAGCCCCAGTATTTTCAGAAAAATATTTTTAATGTAATACAAATTCTTTATATTTTAAAATATTTTGATGATAAATAAATGTATACCGATAAAACAACAATTGTGTTATTAATTGTGCAAAAAACATCCTTTAGCCAATAAATATACATTTATTTTAGTCTATGAGTACTTATACGTCATCATATAATAGTGTCATAAATAAATATTTAAAAGTTTATTTATGACACTATTACAATTTATGGGCGCATAGTTATGATATGTTTGTTAAAACAGTTTGTCAGGTTAATTTAATAATATTGAAAAAAAACATAAGTAAGAATAAAAATATATACAATAATTATTTATCTTCCAAAATTAGGTCGTAAACGCAGTTGGATTTGGAAATATTTTGAAAGTGTGACCAGCACCACATATAGATGCAATCTTTGCACCGCAATGCTTTCTATAAGAAACTTGAAAACAAACAATATGAACAAACATTTTCGGTTGAGACACCCGAGCGTGTATAAAGCAGAAGTAACGAAAAATGAAGATAAAGATGAAACAAGAAGTAAGTAAATGTAAGACAGTTTTATGATAATAATAATAATTACCTATTACTTGACATCTCTGGTGTTACACGAGGTCGGGGGCGGCGGTCATAATTCCGTTGGCTTCTAATAATCTTACTTAAATCTTCAATCGTAGTTGTTGCTCTCGGCCTGGCTGGAAGCCGTAGTCTTGATAACTTAAGTCGTGAAATGCCGCGATTGTTTTTTCTGTATTTATTAGCGCCGATTATTAAGAGACGGGACATAATGCCTACAGT
>JAKRZM010000799.1:563133-574261 GCA_036379175.1 Heliconius cydno galanthus | reverse complement strand
TTAGAATTGATAATCGAAATTTTATTACTATATACATTCTTTAGTAATATATACAGTAATAATCATATTTCATACACTATTAATATTATGTTCAAATAAATTATAAATGCAGGATTTTGCATAGAAAATAAAAGAGAGTAAGGAGTTACTTTTTTAAAAATATACAGTGAATGTTGCCAAATTAGGTGAACAAATTTCACAAGTAAAATATATACGCCAATCAACACGTCTCGAAAATTAGATGAAAAGAAACGAATGTAGAGTTTTTCTTCCAGATTCACGCGGGATGCAGCCCGCAAGTAGCATGGAAAGCAGGGGTAGCCTAATGTTAAGATACTCCGCTACGAAGAAATGAAAATATAAAATGTTTAATTTCCTCGAGTCGGAATCGAACTTACAACCTGTCGCGCTTACACTTACTTACGCTTACACAGTCTTGTGCCCCTGCGCTATGACTGGCCTACTGGTAATACTACTAGTGATAACAGTCAATTCCACCTGCCTACTCTACTACGGGAAAAGGCGTGAAGCTGTAAATGAATATACATAAACTAGTTCCATACGTGATGGTACCTACAACATTAAGAAAAAAACGGTAAATCAATGTTCCCCCATTTAACTAATGCATTGAACTAATAACTGAACTAAAAACAAACACGCGGGATGTCATAAACTAAGACAGTGGAATGTATCTAATTAATTTGTCGGTACTTTAGCTCATATCTCTTTAACTCTTTATCTTTGGTATCTGACGTCGAATTTGTAACATCACTGGGTTTGAATATCAAATTGAACCTATTTGAAAATATTAAAAAAATAATGGTTTAGGTAGGTAGGTTAAGATAGGCGATGGTAGTGAGTTCGATTCGCGCTCGTGGAAATTAATTATTTGCTATTAATATTTTTCATTTCCTCGCTTGGTAACGAAACAAAGCTCGGCGTTCTATTCCGACACCCAGCACGCAATATCTCGAAAATTATACGCTAGGGAACGGAATATTTATTAAGTATTAACATTAGGTTCCCTCTCTCTACCCCCCATACGCGGGATTCAAAGACAACAAAAAAAACAAAACCATCGTAGCAGGAAGCCTAGGGCGTTGTCACGACGCGTTACCTAGAGTGACCCGGCCTCATACCAGTATGAACTAAAACTAATCACGACCGCGGTCCTGGTCCTGACACTGACACTGACACCGGCACTGACCTCCATGACTGACTGTCCCATTTGTCAAATTATATATGATAAATCAACCAATTTGCCACACTATCTACTTATGTTATATTGCATAATCATGGGAACTGTACGCGGAAGTAAATGATAGTATAAGGATAGGAAAATTTAATAGGATTTGGGTATATTAATAATTTAAAATCAATACAAGTTAATTTTGTAAAGCATTCTATCTTATTATAATTGACGATATTTTTGGCATTACTTCTTTGCAGACACTTCCGTTTCCCATTGCTTAGGATGTCACCTTAATTTTAAGTAATAATTTACAAAAATAAAACTAATACCTAACAAAGACAATATATTCTTATCTTAGATATTAATTATATAAATAAATAATAATATAATTAATAGGTATATATGATAAGAAAATTTTGATATAATAATAAGATAAAAAGGGCATGGACCACGTGTCTGTAGTTTTGTAGTATTACAAAAAAAATGTTTGATAGTTTCATAAAAAGCATAAGCCTCATTTTTTCCATAGCAAGGTATATGAAGTGTCTAAACACTTAGTTTTCATTATCTGCCCTGCTACACGCGAGAAACTAAAAAAAAATGTTTCTTTCTTTATAGTGGTCTTTCTTTATAGATCTCGGTGAATTTTTCCATTCACAAAAATGCTGTATAATATCCAATTGAATCTAAAGTAATTATTGTTTTGATAAGATACATTCTTGTGATAAAATACCACAGAATGTCAAAACCGCCAAATTCTTATAATAGATTATCTTAATAATGCATAATAAAAGATTTTTAAAATTCTTTATTATTGATTATTAAGATTATCTATTATAAGAATTTTATATATTTTAAACTAAACAAAGAAAGTACATTGAATACTATTTGTATAAAACCTTTTTCGAATGTTTTTAGGTCCGTTCAAAAATACTTATTACTTTTCATAATACAAAGGTGTACTATACAAATATTTTCAAATGAGCAAGCTAACAGTAGTTTTGAAATATTTTCATTTTTTCTGTTGAGTTCCGATACTCAACGAAGCGGAAACACTGCCTACTCCTCCTCCAGAAGTAATATGGAGTTTTTTTTATTTAATTAGCTTTGTCCTGCAGCTTCATCCATCTGTTGATGTAGAAACTAAGCATCTTGTGTAACGCAAGAACAATTTTAAGTGCCCAAAGTGACTCTTTCTATAGTTACGGCGTAGAGCCGTATTCGATTTGTTATTATTACTAGTGTAATATTAGCGTGTTCAGACAAACAAACTTCAACTTTATAATATTAGAGATAATATAGATTTATATTTATCTTTAACAATATATAGCAACAGAATTACTAAGCAAATATTTTTAAATATTTAATTGCGGAAAAACACAAGTAGCCCAACAAAAACGGAGACCGGCGTCTCAACTTATTATCGCGTCTACATTCCGATTAAATCAATAAATATTTATTCTTATCATTTATTACAATTGTTCATATTGTAAATAATTTCTTGACATTTGTAAAAACCAGAAAATTATTCTTAGTTATTTAATTATCAATGCACTGTAAGGCATTTGATTTATCTATTATCTTATAATATTATACAAGTTAGTATTGAACTGTAACGCGACGATTGTAGGTTCGATCCCCACTCGAGGAAGTAAAATATTTATTTACGTTTATATTTGCATTTTCTTCGCTCTTCTTCTTCTTCAGAAATGACAAACGAAGTGTCTTAACAATAAATTTCCTCTGTCTTTCCTGCTATATTCGGGATACAAGAAGCCGAAAAAAAGAATCAAGACTACAAATTATTAAAAACACATATCATTATCATCAACATTAAATAGTATGTAGAAAGTAATAATGCGGGTGTCCAAGCCGTGTTAACTTGCATACCAACATTGTTTGTTGAAGCCCTTATCGTGGACAAACAGGAAATCGAACCCCATGCCGCAAGGTGTAGGCAAATGTACACATGGCCCATTGAATGTATTTGAACGTTATACCCAAATATTGGGATGACACGGCCCCTTTGGGTTTGGGGAAGCGTCTCTGTAAATATATTTGGTAAATGAGAATAAACATTGGTCATTCATGTCTTTAGGTGAGGATTAGGTGGTGAATGGTGGGTTGAAACGCTATTATACTTCGATTTAGGAAATTTTGCTTTTGCTACCAGTTGGTTACCTGGTTATCTGGCTAGTATCGGCGTCCGGCTGATATAGATATATGTATGTATGTCCTATAAAAAAGCTAATTTTAATACTAACAATATAATCATATTGTTATTTTTATCCGTAGTAGAATTTGCCTTATTAAGGGATTGGAAAATAGTTCCTAGTGATACCGAAGATGTATGGAAACAGGCTGAATGCCCAAACTGTAAAAAGTTATAGGATCTAATAAATATATTACCAAGAGTAAAATTGGAATCCAAAAACGTCAAGTCAGTCACGTACACCCTATCTGGCCTAGTCATTCGCCGCACCCGGGTAAAAACACTTCATTTTCCACCTGGATTCGAAACACTACGTATTAAGCGACAAAAGCCAACGCTATTATAACGCTATACAAGGAAAATAAAACTAAATTCACTCTCCCGAATGGAAGCCGAACCTTCAACCATCATTTTTACAGTTGCGCCACTGCGCCACCATAGCCAAATACCAAACAACGTCAAATAAATTATCAATTAATGCCCTACAAGTATACATTAATAGTTTTATATTTAGATGAAAAGTTTCAATTAATCCCGACACACTGCGAAACAGTTAAATTATACTGTCACCCACTTTAGCGGCTGCATAGAAAAATAAAAGCATAACTCACGTTTGGATGTGCTTATGCGACATTTGTATGAATAAATCATAAAATCTTAAAAGATCCTTTAAGTTAAAACCGTCATTGTGGAGTGGGATAGCGTCTGAATGTAAGAGCGATACACGGAGAAAGCGGAAAAATGCATTATTCTGTTTTTTTCGCTCTGGTAACAAAAATGTATATTACGATTTCGGTTTTGACGACAATGTAATTAAATATTCAATATTATTGTTAAATATTTTTAATGTATTAGAAAAGAAAAATACCTAATTGTTTTAAAAACCAATAAACATTTGAATTTAGCGGGTTTGTTAATTAAGAATCTATTTTTGAACGAGCACTTTCTGAGATAAGCGCGTAAAAATTAAACTAATTCTCCAATTGCCTACCATTAACTATATAAGATTTAATTTTTAAAAACTAGATACTTATATGTATATTCTGAACACACTCCCGCATAAAACTCTCCGTTTAATCCATACAAAGACACCGCGTGTAGCAATGTGCTATAAATCAATTATAATTTGTGACATATAACAAATAGACGCGCTTTGCGTATCTCGGGCTCAGCTTGTGAGATCCTTTTTTTTTATATATATGTATACGAATGTCTTGCCTTATTATTTTCAATTGGCAATAATGTTATTCTTGATTGTTTTTGTATTTATTTTTTATTTTTATATTTTTGTTTTTTTTATTACTTTTTCTCACTGTGATAAGAAGAAATGGGTCGTTGAACCTCAATATTTAATGTCTCGAAAATTGGAGGGACGGTGGGGAACGGCGAGGTTAACCAAAAAGCCGCTTTTGCTATTGCTCATGAAAATTACATATTTATCCTTTTGAGAATCGAACTCACAACCGTATACCGTACAGTGAAATATAATATGAGTGTATATACGTGTCTATTAAATATTAATGTATACATGTCCTATGTCTCTTATAACTGCAATTATCAAACCTACGATTTCCGTCTCAGTAGGCAACGCTGCCTCCCGCTGAGTTACATTGCTTGTGTAATTTTAACGTGAACCTGTTCATTTTTGTACAGTTACAAGCAAATAGATAATAGATAACGAAATTTTATCTTAACTAAGCTTCGATAAGAAACCGAGTTATAGTACTATAGTAAATCTATTAGAAATATATGGTATACCTTCCATCATTATTACAATGAAAAATGTTTAAAAACATACTAGCAATTAACACATAAAACATAAAACAATAGCATATCAAACATGATCGTAGCTCAACAATAGATAAATATATAATAATATAGAAGCAAAAGCAGGGCGTTGAGTTCAGCTATTCACCATACAGTGTCTCGAAAGTACAGCGAAACATGAGTTAATGTAGCGAAATTTGAATGTTTAGACATTGCTTTTCCTCTCTCTACCCTAAATCTAAATGAATGGCAAAAATCGTGATGCTGCTTTACGATNGCCACTGCGCTACCATAGCCAAATACCAAACAACGTCAAATAAATTATCAATTAATGCCCTACAAGTATACATTAATAGTTTTATATTTAGATGAAAAGTTTCAATTAATCCCGACACACTGCGAAACAGTTAAATTATACTGTCACCCACTTTAGCGGCTGCATAGAAAAATAAAAGCATAACTCACGTTTGGATGTGGTTATGCGACATATGTATGAATAAATCATAAAATCTTAAAAGATCCTTTAAGTTGATACCCTCGTTGTGCAGTGGGACAGCGTCTGAATGTAAGAGCGATACACGGAGAAAGCGGAGAAATGCGTTATTCTGTTTTTTTCGCTCTGGTAACAAAAATGTATATTACGATTTCAGTTTTGACGACAATGTTATTAATATATTCAATATTATTGTTAAATATTTTTAATGTAGAATATTTAACAATGTGTTAGAAAAGAAAAATACTTGTTTTAAAAATGAATAAACATTTGAATGTAGCGGGTTTGTTAATTAAGAATCTATTTTTCAATTTGAACGAGCACTTTCTAAGATAAGCGCGTAAAACCAAACTAATTTTCCAATAACTATAGAAGATTTAATTTTTAAAAGCTAGATATTTACTCTTAACTCACTCCCGCATAAAACTCTCCGTTTAATCCATACAAAGACACCGCGTATAGCAATGTGCTATAAATCAATTATAATTTGTGACATATAACAAATAGACGCGCTTTGCGTATCTCGGGCTCAGCTTGTGAGATCCTTTTTTTATATATATGTATACGAATGTCTTGCCTTATTATTTTCAATTGGCAATAATATTATTCTTGATTATTTTTATATTACTTTTGTATTTAATTTGTAATGCTATATTTTTCTTTGGAAAATAGAGAACGTAGTGTTTTAACACTAAGTCCCCTCTGCCTACTCTGTGTATGGGATGCAGCGTTACGCTAAAAACAATATTAATACTTTGAGGTCACCATGGCTCAGAGGCACAGCGTATGACTGTAAACGTGGCAGTGTGGATTCTATTACTACTCTAAGGTCGTTCACTTTAGTCACTTAATATAGAATGTTTCGAAAATTGGAGAACGGCGTAGTTAACCATAAAGTTTTGTTAGCCGCTTTTGTTATAAGCGGGATATAGCGAGATGCAAATGAAAATTACATATTTATCCTTTTGAGAATCGAACCCACAACCATTGAGTCTACACTCTAACGACAAACCGTCAAACATGTATACACGTGTCTTATGTCATTTAGAACTGCAATTATCAAATCCACGATTTCCGTCTCAGTAGGCAACGCTGCCTCCCGCTGAGTTACATTGCTTGTGTAATTTTAACATGAACCTGTTCATTTTTGTACAGTTACAAACAAATAGATAATAGATAACGAAATTTTATCTTAACTATGCTTCGATAAGAAACCGAGTTATAGTACTATAGTAAATCTATTAGAAATATATGTTATACAATCATTATTACAATGAAAAATGTTTAAAAACATACTAGCAATTAAGACATAAAACAATACCATATCGAACATTACGTAGCTCAACAAAAGATAAATATATAATAATATAGCGGCACAAAGCACGGCGTTGAGTTTCACTATTCACCATACGGTGTCTCGAAAATAAAGCGAAAAATGGATAAATGGAGTGTGTCGAAATTTGAATGGATTTGATGGAGAGGATAAGTAATGTCTTAAACATTACTTATCCTCTCTCTACCCTGCTAAATGAACGGCAAAAATCGTGATGCTGCTTTACGATGGAGCAGATACTGATCTGCAAGAAATAGAGATACAAGTTTGTAGTATATTCAATTTTATATCTGTTCTAATCTAGCTCTAGTAAATACTTAATGTGAATCACATACAATTAAAATGTAATAAAACTATAGTTAAAGGGCATTATTGCCATTTACTTTTTATAATGCACTTGATATACTCGTATGTTTATCTTCATGCTGTATTCCACATATAGCTGTATAGTGAACAGACTCCATTAACCACGCGTCCTTAAATCTTGGAGACCCTGCGTGTTAGGTGGCGGAACTCAACGCTGCGTTTTGTCTTGTGACAAACCTGAGTGACAGAATGAAAATAATTTATTCCCCGAGTGGAAATCGAACGTATAAGCGTCGCGGCATACGATGTCCCTACCGCTGCACCGCAACGGCTTCAACGATAGGTACTTTTACACAAAAAGAAATTATAAACAAAATTTCTCTTTAAAACCATTATTAATCTTCAAGCCAAATTAAAGCTCAGTAGGTCAAAAGCTTAACTCCATTTTCCAACGAAGTAAATGACATTATCTTAAAATTATTTTGTAAGAACAGAATTGTAACAAATTGTTTTAAACAACAAAAAAAGCTACTAAATTTTAATTAAGGTAAAAGTTCTGTTAACACTAAACTTTCTCTCATTACTGAGTGTAGCGTCCAAATAAATGGAAATAAATGGATATAAATTATAATAAAGATAAGTTAATGTGATCGCGTACTTCGAGTTCCATTATTCAAAGTTCTCTAAGCTGTGTACTTATTGATTCATATGCGGCTTTTAAGCAGGGTTGGAAATAATGTTGAGGCCAATGGCGCAGGGGTACAAGACTTTAACTGTAGGTTCGATTCCCACTACAATATAGAATTTACCTCATTTTTTTTATTTAACATGTTTTTTTTTTAAATAATCGCTATATCCTGCTTGTAGCAGGACAGGCAGGGAGGCAAAGGGAGCTTAGTGTTAGGACATCCCGTTCGCCATTTTCTGCCAAATTCTGGAGTCATTGCATGTTGAGTGGCGGAAATTAACGCCGTTCTTTGCTTCGACATGAGAGCGAACCAATAAAGAAATTAAATATTTCTACACTGCAGTGTGCGGGATTCAATTTAAATTTTATTAATAAGTAACAACCCTAAGAGGGCGGTAAGGAAATGAGATAAAGGGCGTCTACACACTCGTATATCTCGTATATTAATCCCGTTTCACATAATTCAATGTCACCAGTTCACGTTTGGATATTTAATGAATGACTCACATACTGTATTTTGTTAGAGCATTATAATATAAGAGGCCGTCGTAGCGCAGTGACACAACGGTGGGATTGTACCGCGACGGTTGTGAGTTCGATCCTGACTCGAGGAAACCATTATTTATTAACATTTCTTCGATCTGGCACCAAGGCAAAAGTCCGGTGTTTTCGACACTTAGCACGGAATGCCTAGAAAAATTGGGTAGAAAGTGGGGGACGGAGTGTCTTCAACACTAGTTTCCCTCTGCCTACCCTGCTGTATGCGTGAAGAACTGAACTGAGTTTATAATTATTATAAAGTGACGTTGAAATTATATTGTTTACATTTTTTTATGCTATTGCAGTGTTATCAGCTCAGCCAAGTAGATCAGGTCTCAACATACCTGACTAAGCACAATAGTCAGATAGATAGATAAAAATATAACAGAAAATACGAGGCCGCCGTTCCGCTGGGACACGCGCGTACGTCTCACTGTATGCGCGACGGACATGGGTTCTGTTCCCGCACATGAGAATGAAATATTTAATATTTTCATGTCCTCACTGTAGTAACAAGGCAAAGCGCGGTGTTTAGTATCGTCACTCGACAGACAATGCTATAGGAGTGAACGTCTGTGCCGGGTGCCTAGGTTCTCAGGTTCCCCGCTGACAGATCTTACTGTTGGATACTCTTAAGATAAAAAAAATAGCACAGACTTCTGTCTGTAAGCGCAATGTTTGTGGGTTTAGTTCCCATACGAGTTAATTATTCTCATATCGTCGTTATGGTATACCAAAGTGCGGCGTTCTGTTTACATCGAACTGAGGTGGAAAACAAAGAACTAAGTGTTTTAACACCAGATTCTCTCTACTTAAACGTGTCAAATATTTTTTCTACATACAATATCGAAATACTGCAACGAGTGCGTGTTGTGACTTACATTCTTATCAAGCTCTATGATTCCTAAGCAAATATAAGGAAATAAAAGTATTAAGGTGAAATTTGTACGATAAGCTGACCTATATTACGGTGGAATCTCTACCGTTTGTTATTTTTAGTCTCTTTGTTCGTGTAAGTAATTGCCGTATGTATTTTTCTTTTAATTTTAATGCCCTAATCTCAGGAACTACTGGATCCTACACATATAGATAGATTTATATATTTTTTTTTATTGAGACTATATTTGTTACTTTAATAGTTATCATGGAACCCACCATCGGCCGAGGACACGAGGTCGTTAGGCGCGACGGTTGTAGATTCGAATTCTATGAGTGAGATATTGGAACCTCTTTGGGTATTTAGAAAATGTTATACCCAACTCTTAATACATTTTACTTATACTATTAAAAAAAATTCCACTTGCACTGTAATTTTTTTACTCGGTTATAGTAAATAAAAGTTAGTATATATTGTATACTACACAATACATACAAATATGTCCATGTAAATTGGCAAAGAAACCATTACTTACGACGCGTCCTTTCCACGGATTAAGCGCGTATATTTGACGTTACAATTATTCACGCCGCTCGGATCTGTCCGTCAGACCGCCATCCTTAAGTTATTAACTTTGCAATGTGACATTTAAATTTATTTTGGTTACCGATTCGATTACCGGTCTTCGCGTTTAATAATCTGACGCTGTGGGATTATTTGGACGTAACACGAAAATTATTGGTTTTGAACATTCATTTCGGAGACGTTTTTTTTACTTTTTATGGAAAGTTGTAATGATGGATGTGATAATGAATATGTAGTGTTAAGTAAGTAGTGCCTTAATTGATAATGAAGGTTGTAGGATCGAATCTTGTTTAGACAAGATTAGAATAGCTTTTCAGTTTCAGACTTAATAATTAAACATTAGAAACGTTTGTGCAATCATTATTTTCATGAAATGAAAACGAAAATCTCTTGTTTTCCTATATAGAAAAAGGTCAGGTATTTGTGGCCGGGTTTGGCTTTCCGACTCAATTTACTCCATCTTGCATGGTCTTCGACTTCCTCGATGGTTAGTCCCTGGGCCGTATGTCCTTCATCACGACATCCAACTATCGCTTCCTAGAGCGTCTGAAAGTTTAAACTGAATTTTTTTTTTTTTTAACATAAACGAACACATAACTAAATCAAAGGCTAACATGACATCAATGAAAATAGTGTTTAAATTTAATCAACAATAAAATAAATCACTCCCACTGTCTCTCTGTAATTTATATTACATCTAAAGTCAGTATAATATTATCGAATGACCATCAAGTTGCAATAGCTGGTGTCACAAAGTGCGTGGGGCTTGTCTTAGATGTGAGGTTAGGAGAAATAGCGTGGATCCTTTTTTCAGATATATCCTGGAGTCATTTTATTTTATTCTTTTTTTCATACTATTCTAGCCTGGGCGTATATTTGCGGGAAATTTAAAATATAGATGCCTCGAGATTTCAGCGTAAAGTGGAGAACGAAGTTTTCTGGCACTCTGATCCTTCTACCTACTCTCTTTTTTGCGGGATAATCTTATATATAACTAGCGACCCTATTGCGGCTTCGCCCGCTTTTACTATTGGATTATTCATATAATGTATGTTTGCAAAGCACTTAAGATAATGTGAAAATTAATTAAACCCTAATGCAACCCGCATTTTCGTAGTTTCAATAAGGATTTTCC
>JAKRZM010000799.1:544324-562855 GCA_036379175.1 Heliconius cydno galanthus | reverse complement strand
AAAATCCGTTGGGTGGTTTAGAAGAAGAAGAGTTAGAAACAACAGACAGACACGTAAAGCGACTTTGTTTTATAAGATATAGGATAATCTTATAATTAAGAGACAGGAGGATTATAGAGAAATTAAATACGATATTTTATCCGTATATAGCCCTTCCCCGAAACTGACATTCTATGGTTTTATTTATAAACTGTCAGCCAGGGTATGATCGGCACTGACATTATAATTGATTTATTCCAACGATCTTTAATAGTTTCTCGATTTACGTACTGCGTGTACCGTTTTAGTGTTAATTAATTATGGCGCGACGTCTATCTATTATGTTTGCTTAATATTATACGCTGGTGTTATATTAAGTAAGTCATATTGACGTCATTTCGTTGAAAATTTTTTTTTTTATATTGCATGTTGAGTACAGGAACTTAACGCCGCGCTTTGTCTGGTAATAAGACAGAATTAGGAAATGAAAATTTTTTTTTTCACTGAATGAGGACAGAACTTACAGCAGTCGCGTTCACAACTACATAATTTACAATTAATCAAAAAAAAATTAATATCTTATTTTATTACTCGTCTCACATATTTTACATAACTAAAACAACATTCAAAATCATATTGAAAACAATGTAAATATCATGACATTCTAATATTTATGCTGATACGAGACGCCCTTTAAAATCAAACAGCTTATAAATCCAAGTCTAACATAACTATTGCAAGTAACAATGATAGCCAAGTTACAACGACCTTTCAGCGCGCGGCATCTTTAATCATTATCTAAAGTGTTTCGCACGCTTCAACAAGTGGCTTCTGTTTTGGTAATCCTTTTATCATAATGATGAAGAGAGACCTTGCAGGCGCATATGCAGGGGCATATACTCGTAGATGGTTGTAGGTTTGATTTTCACTTGAAAGAGTGAATTATTTTTTCATTTCTTCGCTCTGGTATGAAAACAAATGGAGACTTTCGGTTCTGCCACTAACGATGTCTTGACGTTTTAGTGTTAAGACATCCGATTCTCCTTAACTTAACGCCGTGCCCTATTTGTCAAAGCAGGGCAATGAAAATAATTTAATCATCATTCCCCATCATACCATCATAGATCACTATGTTAAAGTTCGTATTCTAAAAAGGTGTCTAAATAGCATTTCTTATACACGATTAAGTATATTTCAATTGTAGATAAAACACCAAGCAAGTACACTATATAATAGTTATAGTAAACAAAACTAAAACCCAATAAACTATACGTAAAAGGGATTAAGGGTGATAATTTTGTCTTAGAAACGGGACCAATAGTTAGATATAAAAGCGGATCGTAAATCACGTCGAACTTGGCTGGCAACGTAAAGTCAAAGTTTATCTCTCCTATAAAAGTGGATGAAATAAAATTTTAATACGCACAAACGGTGATTTTACAGCTTGTTTTGACGGTGTTAGATTTATTTGAACCCAATATCGGTATTGGAGGGTACTGAAAGTGGTGATTTGGGATAATGGTGGTGGTTAACACCATAATTGTGGTGTAATTTGGTGGTAGATTGCTTAATTGTCAATAGTAATATAGTGTTTTTCGCAGGATAGGGAGAGGGAACCTGGCAATCTAGTGTTAAGAAACTTCGTTCCCATTAAGTCACTTCTGTTACCCACTGTCCAATTCCAGAGGCATTGCGTGTTGAGTGGCAGAACTTAACGCCGCGCTTTGCCCCATTACCAGTAATTAACTTGTTATCTTAAGCAACACTATAAAATAAGTTTATGGCACCGCAAAATTAAAAGTTCATTATTGTTTTAAAAAGATAAATAAGAAAGAAATAATATAATATTAATTTTATTACTCGACTTAAGGATGTATATAAAATCTTTAAATATCTTTATAGTGCATAAAAATTGCTTGTAATAATTTTCTATTTTATTTGTTTTCATTTGCATAGGAAATATTTCGGTCGTTTTTCACTGCCATGATCTACATCATAGATATAAATCATAGTGAACATTACATACAAAAATACTATGTAATTTGTCATAAAATTTCTTTAAGCGATATTTTATAAAATACTATAATATCCTTTTACCTAATATATCTTATTTTAAAAAACCAAAGCTTACGAATTAAATGTACAAATAAAATACTAAACTTGAATTATTTTTAGCTCCACGGTGCTTCTCGTAAGGTAAGAAAAGGGAACCGGGAGACACTCCATTGCCAACATTCCGACCAAATATTGCTACAAGAACTCAACGCCACGACTTGTCTTATTATCAGAGCAAGAAAAAGAAAACAATTCAATCATCCAAACTATTTTTAGGTTTTCCACCACAGCCACTACACCAATACGTCCTCTTGAACATTGTAAACACACACAAGTGTTAGCAAAACGTAAATTAAATTATGCTCTAAACCACATAATATAATAATAACATCGTTACCTACCATTTAGCTACTTTAGTACGTACTCTAGTGGGTGGGTTTTGTATAAACACGGCTTACTTAGCCTTTGTATTAATGAAGTTTTCAAACATTGAGATCTAATGTTCGACATTTTAGCTTATATTGTATTGTGGGTGTGTAAATAAATTAACTTTCATTGTAAACTATTTACACATTGGACATATGTAAAAGGCAGCCAGTGGACACATGTCCAGAATACGGCGAAAAGTGGACAACGGAAGTGTGGAAGTGTCTTAACGGATGTCTTAGCTTACCAGATTCCCTCTTCATTACCATCACCCCGCTCGGATAGACATAGCTCAGCGCTTGAGTTCCGCCATTTAACCATCGGCCATTTAACGGGGAACGGAGTGTTCTAACTCTAGGTTCTATCCGTTTACTTTGCTATGCAGTTTCATTTGCACATTTCCTTTTCCGACCCCAATAAAGCTTAAGCTAAAAAAATATTCTATTAAATATCTGATGTCTGCAGAACTGCAATATTTTACTAGATGAAAACCTTTTTATTTATTGAATTAACGTAAAAAATAATAAAAATTAAAGATATGTATTTCCAACCACCATCACAGCTCTTCAATATCTGCATAACAAGGTAACTATTGAAAGAGAAACTTCTGTAATACAAACACAAATATTAACTCTAGCTTCACTTAGACTTCGATTGGATTGAACGCGAGTTTCTTCACATATTAGTCAATGTTTGATCTGCCTTGTTGTACACGTAGTTTCCTGCTCATATGTTTTCATAATAAAACTACTAGTTAGATATGAATTTAATATTACGCCATAGCTATTGCACTTAAGTTCTTAAAGAAAGCTGTTTAAAAAGTCCTGGTGTAGGGGTCCAAGCGTGCGACTGTAAACAAAAAAATTCTTTTCCTCACTCTCGTAGAACGTAATACTAGATTCCTTTTGCCCTATCTTAATGAAAATGGAGTATCTTAACTAAGGTCCCCAGGTTCCCTATACCATACCAGCTATATGAAGGTAGCAACTGCACACCTTCCGTAATGTCTCGAAAATTGGTCGTCGCGTGGTGAACGAACTGTCTTTATACTTAATCTGCCAACCCAGTTATGCAGAAAAGAGAATATAAAAATAGAAAAAGACGTCATCTACTCCATAATTGAAATTCAAATTAATTAAACCCTTGACTCCATACTCCTGATTCCAAAGAGGATTAATAAAATAGATATAATTACCAATAAATATTTTTTTATTTCGCCAAGAAACCGTTCCCTATAGCGGTACACTTTAAGGACTTTAACCTCACCACCTGTCACACATACTTCTATCAGTTAATTTCTTCTATAGCCGCATATAAAAAGTTAACAGCGTGTTTACGACTTAACTTAACTGCGATTAAATAACTTAAAGGCGATCAATTATGTTGGATTCATCAAGTGTTATCAACGTTAAGTGTTTTCGATATATCTTTTTAATTCATGTCTCGTATATTATTTTACTAGCTTTGCCTGTGACTTCGTTTGTACTTAAAAGTAAATATTTTTTTTTATTTTCACGCTGTATCCCTCACGTAGGAGGGTAGTCAGAGGAAACTTGCGAACCTAGTGTTAAGACACTCTATTCTCATTACGGCAATTCCGTTCTCCACTTCTCATTGCCACGCTTTGTCTCGTTACCAGAGCGAGGAAATAAAAATATTAAATATTTCATTTCTTCAAGTGGGAATTGAACTCATAGCCCGTCGCATTATAATCGCACGCTTGTCGTTTGTTGTTTGTCGTTGTTGGCTTGCCATATAATGATAAATTGATATGATGTTTTTATTTATAAGCCGAATTAAAACAAACACTAAATGTAAGGAAGCTCACCAAAATACAATAGCTTCCATATCGATTTGAACTATTTCACGACATGACAGTGCGAAAAAAACACAGACAGACGGACAAAAAATTAAAAAATCATTGTTTTGAGTGGTATTGTATTGAAAAATACCCCCAATTACAGTTATTTTCATAAAACTTACATATACAGACAGCCATCACGTTCTTATTATATGTATAGAAGTGTAAATGGATGAAGTGTAAATGAATATTCTTTTACTATCAGTAAAATTTATATTTGAATATATTATTTTAAATGCGCTTAACCTTTTTTTTATATGAAACGGTGTATGTTTATTTTAGTCGAGATTAAAACGATGTTTTTAGAACGGTAGAGATCGCTTTTGCTAAGAAAATTTACCTGATTCGTTGAAACTTAAATGTCAACTAATAAGTTTTTATAATAATTTGAAATTGATATAAAATGAATTTATTATTGTTAGAGACAGAAGGGAAAACAGTGCCTAGAACTACGAGTACTTTCATTATATTATACTAGCTGACCCGGCGAACCTCGTACCGCCTAAAAGTCATTCTTTAGCGGAAAGTGGAGAACGGAAGTATCTTTATTGGAGTGTCTTAACGCTACGTTCCCAGGTTCCCTCTGCGTACTTTACTATGTAGGGCGGCATCATTCCACAACTAAACCTCATAAAACACGTGAGAATATATTCGAATACGCGATACACCATCTCAAATGAATATTTATAAAGGTCTAATGAATTTTTAGCATTCGATATAGCGTAATGTCCCCCATAGGTAGACGGGAGGTACCGCTCTGGTCGTTACTGAGACGACATTACCGCTCATACATATGGAGATTAATATTTATATATTTAAATTAAATAATTAATTATTATGTTAACGTAGAATTATGTGTGAACTATTATATTTTAACATGTTTTTTTTTATTATCTTTCATTTTAAGCTCTCTCTCGTCCAGAAACTATAAATTACTGCATGCATATATACCTCCGTCGTTGAGTTCCAACACTCAACACGCAATATCTCCAGAATTTGGTGGAAAGTGGAGAACGGAACTGGCTTAATGGGAACGGAGTACCTTAACACTAGATACTGGATACTGGGTAACCCAGATACTCTCTGTACTCTACTTTACTGGGTGGTTAAAGGGAACCTATAAGATAGAACTTTGTTGAATTAATCATCATCTTCTATGCCTAGTCTCTGCCTAGTCTGACTTGACGCATCTTTGCAAATATTGTTTCACCATAAACCAAAACGAAAAAAATTCTTTAAACATAAACTTAAGAGTGGAAATCAAACTTACAACCACCCAATACCGTCACAACGACGTCAAATTACATAAATATTCGTAAAATACATGAACAGAAGCAAAACAATTAATATCCTATAGCACTCTATAGTCTAGTAATAAACAAGCTTAAAATGTTATATCGATATTTAATATACTATTCGAATGCGTCCCCAATTTTATGACTTCGATCGTTGGAATGTCATTCAATTCTACATTTTAATAGTATCGCTTAGAGCTAGGTGCCTTTTAGTGACTTTACCTGTTGTCGGTTAATATATTTGTAAATTAACTCTGTTATTTATGGATATTTTCGTTATCCATATTTTTTATATAGTGTCCCAACACTAGATGTTAGGACACTCCATTTCACACGTATATAGCCAAAGTAGATATTATATATAGTAAGAAAATATTATAATTACAAGTTTATTCTATTCCTCTACGAATACATACATATCATAGAATTTATACATTTTATTTTAAGATATTTTTTTTTATATTAGCTTAATTTGTTTATATTGCAAATAACAAATTAAGGCAATACAAAAATAATCTTAATTAATCCAATATCAGTACATAAATTATTCACAACCCAGTTTTTTTTGACAAATCAAATTCTATCAGAATAATAAAATAGATTAAAATTACACAATATTTTGAATCACGCAATAAATAAATAGAACATAGTAATAACGGATATTAATTTATTATTATATCTATTAAAATAAAATTAATTATACACTGATAAAATACTTTTAGTATTCATTTATACAATTAACAAACAACGATAAGGCAATTATTGTACCGTCAATCATTTACCGACATATTGTATTTCTTAAAAATAAGATTACTTACTTTGAATATTATTTCACAATTTCTCCACATATTTGGCACAAATTGCAGCGTTGAGTTTTGCTACTAAACACGTAATGTCTTGAAAATAGATGGAGAGCTAAACGGAGAAGAATTAAACGAAAAGTAGCATTTAGCTCCTCCTGCATACCCTGCTTTATGCGGGATATAACGTGCAGCTAAGAATATCAAATATTCTTTATAATTGTATATTAATAAAATAAAATATTACAATAAAATTAAATATACACTGATAAAATATTTTTAGTATTAATTCATACAATTAACATACGATAAGGCAATTATTATATCGTCAATCATTTACATATTGTATCTCTTATAAATAGGACTGATTTGAATATTATACCTAAATTTCTCTACGAATTTCGTACAAATCAGCGGCGGCGGCGTTGAGTTCCGCACGCAATGTCTTAAAAATTATGAAGTTTAAACTGAGTATCTTAACACTTAGTTCCTAAGCTAAGAAATAATAAATTATGTTTAAAAACTTTCAATATCCTAATATTCTTTATATTTACAAAAGATATAACGATTTTTCAATATTGATGCTTGATGCCATTAGGATACTAATTAGTCTACATCTCGAATAATAAACAGCACACAGTGCATAGTAATGTATAATTTTACATAATATTTTAATAATAAGAAATGTCATCTCGATAACAATATATTTATGTATTTTCTATTAACTATAATATAATTCCATTTATGTCACGTAGCACGTGTCTGTCTAAACGTGATGGTAGCGGGTTTTTATTTTATTCTGGGGAAAAGTTTTAAAGTGATAGGTAAAATGTTCTCGGGAAAAATTTGAAAACGAGCACTGCGCGGCGTTGACTTCCGCCATTCAACAAACAAAGACTTACAAGAAATTGCGCTTTATTTAGTTGAAAGTGGGGAATGATATATCCTAACACTAGAATCCCTCCACTGCCCGTACGGGATGCAGGATAAAGAATTCCGCGGTAGTCCAAGGCTCATCTTGATTAAACAAAGTTAAAGAAAGTCCTCGTTTATTATGGGTCTGTATAACATATGCCTTATGTTACTTGAAGTGCTCCGCTGTAACCTACATATCTCGTCAAAGGGCTATAAATCAATGAAAATTTATTCGTAGTAGCTATTTGAATGTGTAACAGTTTTAAGTTACATCTGTTAAGTTTGTAAGTAATAAAAATGCTATAAAATTAAACGATACTATTTTTTTTTTCTATCTATATTAGTAACGCAAGAAAAGTTGCTTTTTTGATAAATTAATTGATTTAACACTACTTTCCTCTGCCTACCATGCTATACCTACGTGAAAAAGTTCCCTTTTCAAATAAAAACAACTAAAATTATTTAAAAAAAAAAATCACCTATATTAAACATCACAAGATACAACATTGCAAACACAGCTCGATCCGCTCAATTTGCATAAGAATCTAACACTTACCTTACCTAGAAGGTAAAATATAAACGGTTGCGAAACAGTATAAACAAGTATTTGTATTGTTTTAAAGGTAGAAACAATTTCCCTATAGCTTTCGCTGTTTGCATTCTAATATATCCAGAGATTGAAAGATATAGGTCGGACTCTGACAGCGGTGGCCCGCTTGGGCTGTCACAAGAAAACTAGTATGAGCTGCACGTTCCATGCGATACTGGAAACTCGACTCCTTCGTAAATTAATATTAGTATAGTAAATATTAAGTAAATTGTTATTTTAGCATTAGATTGAGACATGGACAGAAAGTAGAGAATGGAGGAGATTTATTGTGGTGTGAATCATCCCTAAAAAACAAAATTTCCTCTTAGTGCTCTCCAACAATCCCTAAGGAAAAACTAGATTTCACTGTTCTACGCGGCGGAATTCTGGTTTTATATAATTTGTCAGTTACTCAGTTGGTAATAAAATAGTTGTATATAGTAAAAGATTTTATACATATATTTTACTTCCTGATTACTATCAAAAAATTGTCTTTAAAAAAGTATAGATTGAAATTATCACAAATAATAATCATATTGACATCTGATTACTTCGATGATGTCATATGTAATATGTTACCGACAACCGGACTTCTATAGTAATGGTGTCATCCTATACAAATGTCTTTTCTTGTAGTACATTCATCTATATATCTATCTATCTATATAATTATGGATTTGTTTTACAATACAAGTATATAAAGCCTACGCTTTTTTCGCATACTGGGAGTAGGCAAAAGGAAAGCCTTATTTTCCGCTCAATTTTAAGGAAAATGAATGTAATCATTCCCTCCATAATTTGAATTCACAATCATCCCATTGATATTTATTACAAATTATAAATATTTGAACAAATTAAAGCCATAAAATAATTTTAAAAAAATCATTCCCCCGCGTAATAATCGAACACACACTCTTCGTATTTACACACAAAAGGTGACGAAATAATACTGCCATCACAAAATTTAAACACTACATCCCCCATACAAGAAGAAAACAAACATCCTGACATTAACGTATAGAATTTGACATGCCACGTATCAAAACGCCGCGCGATGTGAGACTTGCAACATTGCGATGTCAGCTCCCTTTGTTGCTTCAATAAAATATAGCGTTGGATCTGACAGTGTACGGTCGTATAAGTTGTTTTATGCCACTAATGTTTCTATACTTTGATCTGCTTCCGATTTTGATATATTATGCTTATTTATAGATAGAAATCAATATTGAGGTTTCACTCTGGTAAATAATATAAACCGCGGCGTTAAGCACCGCCAGTCTGCACGTGATGTCTCCAGAATTAGGCGGAAATTCTTTTTTAATATTTTGATAGAGTTTTTGAATTTCTATTCTTTGCCTGTTAGAGTCTCACACAGATGCTCTAATATGCAAAGAGAATCAAGTGTTAAGATACTTTGTTTCCCACGCACCGCCAAAATGCCAGGCCTTGCATGATGAGTAGCCGAACTCAACACAGCATTTTATATTATTACCAGCAAATGGCAAAACATTAAAATAATGAATTCCTCCCAATAAACATCGAATCAACCGTCGCATTTACGTGACGACTGCCTCAAAATATATAACCCGTTAATTATTTCTCAAAAAAATACAAACCTAAAACTTTTTCCATGGAAACAAAAAACTATCAAGAACTAAATCAGCAAACGTATTACATAAACTAAGAGACAGATGATTCAGTAAACAAACAGACAAATCAACATCAACATGTACTAACTCATACATTTCCACGACGCGTGCCCCATTTAATGGCGGAGAGATGTGATGAAACAAAACCTTTCTTTCATCATATCTCTGTCATTATATAAACAATTCATTTGTTGAGAAAACAGTCTGACAAAAGGATAACGTGACAGACGTAGAATGTATTATCTAGATATTATAAGACGTTGTAAAGTCTAGGCTTTGTAATAATTACTCAATCTATTTGTACGATAGGATGAAGAAATTTAGTGTTAGGAAACTCCGTTGCCTACTTTCCGCTCGTTTTTCGATATATTACATATAGGATGGCACACTTCATCTAACCAGAGAAGGTGAATTAAAATTAATTCGTTCCCATGAGTGAGCATCAAACCCACATACATGTTTCGGTAATTACAACGCTGTCTTACTTCTCGCTGAATCCAGATCATAGCAAGGTAGGCAGGAGGAATCTAGTGTTAAAACCTAGTGTTAAAACACTTCGTTGCCCATATTCCTCTGAATTCTTGAGACACGGAATTCAATTTAAACCTGCGCCATTTAATAAATATAAACAAAATTCTTCAGATATATTATAGGTATCTGTTCCATCAGTGTTACATGTGCATAAAAATAGATAGGAATTTATATTAGAACTATAATAATAAGTGAATGCCACTTCGCACTCAATATTTCATCATCTTTATAAGTCTACCCAATCACCTGATGAACTAAAGCTTCTTTCGTAACTATTTTAAACGGAAAAAATAAATGTAGGCACACTGTTACTAACCTAAATTTCTATACATAAATTGATATTATGCCTTTACTAGAAGTGAACTCCTGTGAAATACTCAAAAGTCAAAATTTTTATCTTTTTTCTTTAAGTATTTGAAATAAAAAAGGTTTAATGACCAGAATCGAACTAACAACCGTTGTGTTAAGAATGAGATACTGTGCCTCTACGGCTTAATTATCATTACTTCATACCACTAGCGCCATATGCATATTTTTTTGAGAATAAAATATATTTTGTAGCACTTATTAAGAAATCGTAACGACCGACGTTGGACCGTTTCCAAGAGACGCAGGTTCAAATCCCGCTACGTTCAAATTTTTATACGTTTTCTTAATAAATATTTTTCTTTCCTAAGTGTGGAATAATACTATAAAAATGTTAAAGATATTTTCTAATATTAAATTCATAATTTCCAGGTGCTGTGTGGGGCAGTGGCGGGCGCAGGCGACGTGATGGGGAACGCGAGCCGCGTGCGCCGCGCACCCCAGCCGCACCACTCGCATCGCGTACTGTAAGTTAGATCTAGACCTGGACTTAGACCTAGACTTAAACTGAACCAGAACTAGACTAGACCTCGACTACTACTAAGTTTATTGATACTTATTTTATTGTTTATGCCATAAGAGACAATAAGATATTTAGCATTAAATGTCTCGGCGGAGCGAAATATTTAATGTTTTAATTTCCTCGACCTGGTAACCAGGCAAAAGGCGACGTTGAGTTCTGCCATTCAGTATACAATATCTTGAGAATTCGGTGAATAATGGGAAAGTGTCTTAATGGGAACTGAGTATCTTAACACTAGGTTCCCAGGTACATTAAATGAGTATATGTTTATTATCAAATTTCACTACTTTTAAAAGTAAATATTCTTCACATATTACTAATACAGACAAGAATTAAACTAACCTTATATAGAAATTGAAAATGAATACTGTTTACTGCATCAATCGCTAGTGGTTCTGTTAAACATTTTAACTTAACAGCTGTATTTATTTTATTTGCTTCGGTATTTACTAGCACTGCATCGGATAAAGCAGTGATTAATCATTTGTGATCTGGATATTCTGATTCATGGATTCAAATTCTTACGTGCTTTGAATCATAATCTACAGCAAAGTATTATATTCCACATTTAGCCCATTCTAGGCAGAAAAACACTAGTGTTAAGACACTCCCGGGTGGAAAATGGGGAGTGAGGTAAAAAAAAAATAAAAAAAGAGTTTCTTGTAGATAGTAAAAAGTCATCAATATTTGTTATGTGATTGTTATAGTTATTGTTTACTGCACGCTGGACCACGCATATATTTGGGTAGGCAAAGGGAACTTATCTCTAGGTTTCCTAAGGATAAAACACTCCCTATCTTATTAAAACACATCCGTTCCCCCGAGTGAGAATGGAACCCACAGTCGTCGTGTTAACAGTCACATGTGCTTGTGCCCCACAGAGGCCACATCCTTATTATACCTTTTGGGAAGCTAATTTCTTTGTAGTTCAGTCATTTCGTCACTTACAAAAACATATTGAAATAACAAAAAAAATATATATTATATTAGTTTATCGTCCAATTCCATCGGTCAAGATATTTCTCATTTAGATCCATTCAATAATCATAACGTACCTGTTTTAATTAAGATTACATTTTAATTTTCTATAATCGAACCCACCATTTGCATTCGTATCTCTTATCTTGAATTCAAAATTATTTATTTCCTCTGTTAAATTATACTTACTTAGTATGAGAATTTTTAATACTAAATTAGTTGAATTAATTCAGGCAGTTTGTTCGATACAGTTTATGGGTGGCAGATAGTGGAGATGCTGCCATCAGGATGTCCCACGCTGTACACCTGTACTTGAGATATAAGGCAATCTCATATTATCAATGAAGCTGCTTATTGAGATATTTCTTATCCACCTGTTGATGAGGAATATCTTTTTAGGACACAGTTTTAATATTAGTAAATTCAGTATCGTTTAGTATCTAGTATTTGAACTTGCGATGTCAATATGTTTGATATTTTAATTTCTTTGCTCTGGTTCTCTGCAAAGCGAGCAATGATGGCCGCCACTGAACACGCTATGTATCCAGAATTCGACGGAAAATAGGGAACGGAAATGTCTTAATAAGAAAGGAGTGTCTCAACACTAGTTGCCCATGTTCTCGTTCACGGAATACAGCGTGAAGCTAATAAAAAAATACAAGCCATTTTCGAATCAATTTTACGAAATCAACGTGAATAACTAAATACCATAAATTGAAATAAATCGACGTAACACTCGAGTCCCGCTGAGATCGGAACATTTAACATTAAATTTATAAAATAACAATTTCATAAGTTACGCATAATATTACTAATTTTGTAGCAATCACATTTTAATAATTTAAACTTTTCAATTGCATTCTGATAATCACCTGGCGTGGTATCAACTGGCCATTATAGCCTCGGTGATTAGAAATTCGATTTCCGATTTATGCAATTTTATTGATATTGGTCTCTTATTTAATGTATAAATTTTAAAGAAATTTATTTATATTTAGGTTTTAATTAAATGTTAGATTATTTATGTACTTTGTAGCTGGCTGCATGCCGCATAAACTAGAGTAGACAGAGATAGCAAGCCTGACCTATGTTACACTCAATTTTCGAGACATTGCGTGTTGAGAGTCGGAAGTTAACTAAGTTACTATAATTATAGTCATTAATTTTTTTATATAATCTTTCAGGGCGGACGAGGAGTTAGACGCGACGGCGGCGTGGAAGCGGTCGCATTGGCGCGAAATGCAAACAATACTGCGCAAGGAGGGCTCACAGAAAGACGTAGTGGAGTGCTGCCCCTCAGTAATCGAAATGGTCGCCAAGAAGGGAGGTCGGACCCCGACCGGACTCTACGTAGAGCTATACGAGGATGGTGAAAACAAGCAGAGGCTTTACGAACGGTCTTGTGCGCCCGAAGTAGCGGATAATCCGTGTCGTTTCGTAGACGCCAGACTGTATAACCAATCGAGGTGCGTCCAAAAGTATTCATACTCTTACGCTCTAGTTAGGTACTCTTCAGCTACTGATATGCAAAATTATCGTCCTGAAGGCCATTTCTCAGTGCCTGGCTCTGGTGGATGGTCCATGGATTATGTGAGAGTCCGGGCGGGGTGTGAATGCCAAATAACGCCGACTAAAAGAAAAAATCCTCACAGAAAGAGGCTAGAACGACACAGGCAGAGGAAGAGGAATAGACGCCTCGAAGAGGAAGATGACACTTGATGTGAGTGGAGAACTGTGAAATTTATTCCCTTTTAGTGTAGGTCGTAGCATCTTATCAGTGTGACAGTGAAGTGTTTTACGGACGTATATTCCTGTATTCTTCTATGATTATAATATAAACTATAAATATATAAGCAAATGCGAACAAAAACTGGTAAATGCGTGTATATACAGTATTCATTAGGTTGCTTATAATGATGCTACGGCACTTAGCTGTAAAAACGTTACCGACGCCACATTAGTTTGGTCTATTTCGGTATTATTGTATTTATTTTGACATTTTCTATTTATAACGCTTCTTGTCTTATTAACTTCGATCTTATGAACAGTGCCTTCATTTTGTGCCTTAAATGTCAAACATTAATATAGCATATTTAGTATAGATAAATAACGATTTATACAAGAAAATAGTATTTTTTTATTATACACCTATATGATTCATATTATTAAAGAAAGTAAAGTGAAAGTATACACTTAAAATTATTAAAAATATATTGTTATTGTTAATATTACTTCAAATAAATTTTAAATGTCAATTGAGAAAATAAAGATTGAGGATAGAATATCATAGACTACCTTATTTTTTTTAAACAGAGGCACAAAACTTATGTCACAAAATAAAGTCGCAACGTTTTTGACAGTAAAGAAATAAAAAAACTAAAATATATTTGACATTTCAAACTTATTCTGTTTTTTTTTAAAATTCAACAATCACAAACTTTAAAACGTTGTGCCATTATTACTAATGCTCTCTTATTTTACAATTTAAGAATATTTATTCAAAAGTAATAACTTTTTTTATATAAACTATTTGTTATATTATATTGTAACTGTATTTCCTTCTAGTTTTAAGTGTCGAGTCAAAGATCTGTATTATTTTCTATTTTGTAATACTTTTTTATAATATTTAATGTAGATTAAGTGTATTCGTTTATTTATACAATACGAGGTATTCCGTTCTGTAGTTAGTTTAGATCGCTTCTCTAATGACATATTGCTCATTTGTCGCAACAACCACGTTTTTGCACTTTCTTTAAAAAATGCCGAAGACTTAAACAGGCTTTTCACATAAATTTATATATTTAACCTATTTTCCTAAAAAAAATGCAATTACGTAATTTTTACACCAAATGAGCGATATAAGCATATGTATATAATAACAATAGTATTAATGACTGAGATTATTTTATGCATTTAAATGTGGATATGAAATTCAATGTCATACAAATTGGATCGAGTCCCGCCATCTGTTGGTGAATAGTAGATTCGATTTTAAATTAACGTATATAGATGGCGTTAGTTACACTTGTTTTAGCTAGCAACACTGTCGTCGTGTATGATTTACATTACAGTTATTAATCTGTGGATTTAATTGAATTGAATTGTAAAGTAGTAAAAATACAGGAAATATCTCTATAGTTTCCAATTTTTATATATTAGAACGTTATAATATACATAATATACTAATATAATTNAGGTACCTTGTTTAATTTCTTAGGTGTGGGTTTGAAATATATTACCCTATATGCAGTTTCAATAAAAGAAGCGCTGCCTCTTCCACCCTGTATATTGTACACATAATATGATAAAAAGAAAGTCTGATGTGAAAAAAAAATGTAATACACTTTTTATTTATTTTTTTTTTTGTTATCAAAATATTCTAATTGGATTTTCATTTGATAAACCATGTATTTTAAGTCAATATTTTTCCATTTTTTACTCTTGCTTGTACATCGACGACAGAACTGTGCCATTTTTAATTATAAAAAAAAATACCAGAAATGTAATGTATTGTAGTTGTAACCGTTGAATTAGTAGTACTTATTTTGTATTTATTCACAATTTACTCGTACCAAATTATAATTTTCTAGAATTAACATGAAAGCTACTTAAATTTTATTTATTTTATGGAAAAAATTGAGTAAAACTGAGATATTGGTTACAGTGAAACTTATCACAAATAACAACCGATGTAAAATAATTGTTGACAAAAACACAATTTTAATGAAATAAAAAAAAACTAAAATTAAAACTTATCGTTTTATTGTCATTTTTAAAACATTGATATTTTTAACTTAATTAATTAATTTTAACATTCACAAAATAAAAACAAGCAATTTTTTGCTTTACATATATCTAATATATAGAATGAAGCCTGTTTATTCCGAGCATAAGATAATATTTATCAATTATTAACAATTCTAACATCTTTTACATTTTCTTACACTACCTACTATGAAGAAGTTTCCAAAAAGGCAAACATATTTACTATTAAATATAAAATTGCATTCATAAGATCAATGTCCGTTACAAAAAGACATAAATTCTTTAATGTTTAAATATCATTTCATTTATAAGTAGTATGCCAAAATTAAAATAAACGATTATATCTATATTTATAAAGACAGAAATACGTTCTTTTATAAAAAAAAGACTGTTAACTGACCTACAAAACTATAAAAATAATACTTCCTACTATAATGTACTTTACTGAATCCACCTGACCTGACCTACTCTTTAATTATCTTAACAATATAGGTTGTTTCTAAACGTCGTGATCTGAAAAAATAAATATATATTTTTTTAATATACTCACGACCTGCTTTTTGTACATTGCGTTCATTTTTACTTAGTCATATTTGTACAATATTTTTTTTGAGAAATGAATTATTTAAAATCGATGTTTTATCATCTGATTGAGAATTTAAAAATTAAATTATATTACCATGAAGTAAACTTGCAAATCTCCGATAGCTTAAAAAGATTCCAATCTAATCCAAATTATATAAGAACCATATAACTATAGTTGTAGAGATTAGCGCGTTCAACCAATTTCTATATATAACTCTATAATATTATTATAGAAGTATAGATTGAGAGGCTAGTCATGGCGCATTTGTACAAAGTGCGACATTATACGTGACTGGTTGTGAGTTCGAATATATTTCCATTTCTTCACCCTGGTATCGAGGCAAAGCGTGGCTTGAGGTCCGCCACTCAACACGCAATGCCTCCAGAATTCCACGGAATTGAGTTTGGAGTTTTGGAATCTCCTCCCACCCTCTGTCTTCCCTCTGTCTTCCCTGTGCGGGATACAGCGTGAAGATGATGGTAATGCAAGTATAGATTTCATAACTCACCCAAATATATCGTAGATAGATACATAATAGCGAATCCGACGCCTACAGACAAGAATTGCACAAAACCTGCGGCGCGTTTACGTTCATGCCAACGCGCCCTCTCGCGGGGTAGAACCTCGCTCACTGTCACATATAGAAGAGTACCAGCCGCTAGTGCCTATAATGTATAAAAATATTTGAAAAGCGCCAAGCAAATAAATATAATATAAATAACCAAAAATGGTAAAAAATAATACGCGGCCATCTACAGCCAACATCAGGTGGCCATGGCTTTTCATCCGTACTGTACTCACCTGCATAACAGGTATAGCGACAGAGTCCTTCAAGGCCACGGTGTTTAACGCCCCACCAACCGCTATTCCAGCCACAGAGCCTCCACTGAACAGCGCCACGCTGACGATGTGCATACAAATGCGACCGGATGTACTTTCGCAGAGTTCAGCACCGAGGCAGAAACCGACGACGTACTTGTGACTGGCCACTGCAGCAAGCAGGAGAAGAACCTAAAAGTTTTCGGTTTTTAAAATGATAAAAACCTCTAATGTAACATATTCAATTAAGGCTGTCATGTCAGCGTCTGACTAAAAACGATACGATCGGTTGGTACGATTCCCTCAAAGAGTTGTTATTATTTTCTGGCTCTGGTACCAAGACGAAGTCCATTGTTGAGATCCGCCTCCCAACACGCGATGTCTTGACATTTGGCTCGAAAGTGGGGAATTAAGCGAGTGTAGGTTCCCGTAAAATATGTATATGGTAACTAAATATCTTTACAATTCTTAGAAGTTCTGTTCATTCTCTCTTATCGCAATTCTAGCTATTAAACTTGCAAAATGTGCAACTCTCAAAGTGTACTCTTGTGTAAGCTCAAAAATATACTTGTATGGGATAACAACGAGATCCATTCTATATTTAAATAACATGTCAAATCGTAAATGTCGCACACATATGTGTGCGTCACACGAAATACAGGTATGGATAAAAATCGTGAAATGAAAAAAAAATCTTACATCCAAACTGTTGAGGTACCTTGATTAATTTTTTTAATTCTGGGTTTGAAATATTTAACCCTATATGCAGTTTCAGTAAAAGAAGCGCTGCCTCTTCCACCCTGTATACAATAAAAATATTTTCCTAATCATATAAGTCCTTCAACGACGTTAATTATCTTACACATAACTGGGTAACATTGCATTGCATTGCACAAACACCTTATACTTGATAATTTATACTGTTTTATCATTCTCGAGGCATTGCGTGTTGAGTGGCGGAGCTTAACGCCGCGCTTTGCCTCGATAGATGCTTTGCAAGCGAAGAGCGGGTTTCGAACCCACAATCTGTCTCGTTACTGGTCGTACGTTTGTGCACCTCTGCCACGATCATCTCTTTAAAAATATACTTCTTAAAGCAATAAAAAACAAAAAGGTAAACGTATAAGGTTAATAATACCGCAAAAAACCATACGTTACACTTCCGTTATTGTTAATAGGTAGAAATATATTGTGGGTTGCGGTGAAAGATTTAATTTCATACTAGAAAGCTATTTATAATCAATTGGTGATGTTCTTCTTCACGCTATTTCCCCCACACAGCAGGGTAAGCAGAAAACGACAAAAACTAATTTAAGACACTGTGTTCTCCATTTTTTGCCAAAATTTGGAGACATTGCGTATTGAGTGGTGAAACTCAACGCCGCTGCGCCACG
>JAKRZM010000799.1:503331-544152 GCA_036379175.1 Heliconius cydno galanthus | reverse complement strand
CGTTCATGCCAACGCGCCCTCTCGCGGGGTAGAACCTCGCTCACTGTCACATATAGAAGAGTACCAGCCGCTAGTGCCTATAATGTATAAAAATATTTGAAAAGCGCCAAGCAAATAAATATAATATAACTAAGCAAAAATGGTAAAAAATAATACGCGACCATCTACAGCCAACGTCAGGCGGCCACTGCTTGTCATCCGTACTGTACTCACCTGCATAACAGGTATAGCGACAGAGTCCTTCAAGGCCGCGGTGTTTAACGCCCCACCCACCGCTATCCCAGCCACAGAGCCTCCACTGAACAGCGCCACGCTGACGATGTGCATACAAATGCGACCGGATGTACTCTCGCAGAGCTCAGCACCGAGGCAGAAGCCGACGACGTACTTGTGACTGGCCACTGCAGCAAGCAGGAGAAGAACCTAAAAGTTTTAGGTTTTTAGATTGATAACAAATTCAAGTAAGGCTGTCACACAGCACAGCAGGCTGTGGCACAGCGTGTGACTAAAAGCGATACGATCGAGTCCAATGTCCGAGTCCCCCGAGTCCAAGATCCGCCTCCCAACACGCGATGTCTTGAAATTTTTCTCGAAAGTGGGAAATTAAGCGAGAGTAGGTTCCCGTAAAATATCTATATGGTAACTAAATATCTTTACAATTCTTAGAAGTTCTGTTCATTCTGTCTTATCGCAATTCTTGCTATTAAACCTGCTAAATGTGCAATCCTCACAAAGTGTAAGTACGCTTGTAAGCACAAAAATATACTAGCATGGGATAACAATGAGATCCATTCTATATTTAAATAACCGGTCAAGTGTAACTTAGACTCGCCCACGGAGGGTTCCGTACCAATTTCAGCATTGTAAATTTTGAAGTATGAAACTCTAAAATGAAGGTCCTTTACTGAGTAGTTGACACATGAAACTACTGGACTAAAATGTTGAAATTTAACATCCTTGTTTGATCCTTGGAGAAATGAAGGAGAATTATGTAATAGGATTAATACAGAATAAGATTTCTCTAAATTCCTGCGGGAAGGGAAAAAAGGATTTACCATTTTACGTCTCAAAGTCTACAAACAAAGTTGTTTTACCCGTCAGTTTACGAAAGGCACTAAAGAGATAACTAAAAACTATAATGTGGAAATAAAAAATAGTTAAAATAACACGTAATATACACAATAAAAATATTTTCCTAATCATATAAGTCCTTCAACGACGTTAATTATCTTACGCATAACTAGGTCACATTGCATTGCATTGCACAAACACCTTATACTTGATAATTTATACTGTTTTATCATTCTGGAGGCATTGCGTGTTGAGTGGCGGAGCTTAACGCCGCGCTTTGCCTCGATAGATGCTTTGCCAGCGAAGAGCGGGTTTCGAACCCACAATCTGTCTCGTTACTGGTCGTACGTTTGTGCACCTCTGCCACGATCATCTCTTTAAAAATATACTTCTTAAAGCAATAAAAAACAAAAAGGTAAACGTATAAGGTTAATAATACCGCAAAAAACCATACGTTACACTTCCGTTATTGTTAATAGGTACAAATATATTGTGGGTTGCGGTGAAAGATTTAATTTCATACTAGAAAGTTATTTATAATCAATTGGTGATGTTCTTCTTCACGCTATTTCCCCCACACAGTAGGGTAGGCAGAAAACGACAAAAACTAATTTAAGACACTCTGTTCTCCATTTTTTGCCAAAATTTGGAGACATTGGGTATTGAGTGGTGAAACTCAACGCCGCTGCGCCACGGCAGCCATTTTATAATATTTTGTTCATAAATTCACATTATTTTAGCGGTTCTGTACCGCCGGTGGACATCCCCCGTGATTCATATTCTTTATATTGAAAATGACTGATTAATAGCCAATGTAAGCATTCTATATCCAGATCAATTAAATTAAATTAATTAAACTAATTTTGTGGGATCCAAAAATGTTTGTAGTAAGTATCTTCTGTTCGTCTGCACACAGAGAGGCAGGCAGAAGGAACCTAGTGTTAAGACGCCCCGCTCCCCCTTGTTATGAAACTAAATTTCATTTTATTATTGGGAGGTGCAACAAAGTTAACGGAGTGTTTCAATATTAGATTCCTTCCACATACTCTGCTATATGAAGGATACGACGTTAGCGGTAAACAAACGACTAAATTATGGAACCGAGGAAAATATCAAAATATTATAAGCCATTACTTATATTTTTTTACCGACTACTGTAAAAAGGGGAAGAGGCAAAATTTTTATCCATGCTGCAGTAACAAATATTATTTTCCTTAAAAAAAACATATTTTATCAATTTATTACATGAATATCAATTAGGAGTCACGATCATCCTTCAAATCGTTATCAGATAAATGATATTGCACCTAAAAATGCATTAGATACCGCATACCCGACGTAAATATCTGATCTGATAGTCTTTTTTTTTCAAAAAAAAAAACTTATTACATTATAATTATACTTAAAAAATCAAAGTAAATACAAAAAATAATACCTGAGAAGACGATTCTTGCAGCCCTATAGCCAGTCCTTCCAACAAGCTGTGTACAACCAACGCACACAGCAACCCAACTATACCCGACGAACTTCTACTACATGGTTCCGAATGACTGACATGACACATCATAGGATTTNTTTATCGTATTTATGTTAATTTACATAAAAATGTACAAATAACAAACTATATATAAACCTTCTACGAAAAACACCCGACTTAATGGTGAAGACCGCATCCAAATCCGTTGGGTGGTTTAGAAGAAGAAGAGTTAGAAAGTTCAGACAGACACAAAAAGCGACTTTGTTTTATAAGATATAGGATAGGATAGGATAGGATAGGATGACTGATGGTTAGGAATAGGCAATTTAAGCATTTCATAGCCAGATCAATTAAAATAAATTACATAACTAATTTTGTGAGACCCAAAAATGTTTATAGTAAGTATCTTCTGTTCGTCTGCACACAGAGAGGCAGGCAGAAGGAACCTAGTGTTGAGACGCCCCGCTCCCCCTTGTTGTGAAACTAAATTTCACTTTATTATTGGGAGGTGCAACAAAGTTAACAGAGTGTTTCAATATTAGATTCCTTCTACCTACTCTGCCATATGAAGGACACGATGTTAGCGGTAATGAAACGACTAAATTATGGAACCGAGGAAAATATCAAAATATTATAAGCCATTATTTATAATTTTTAACCGACTACTGTAGAAGGGGGAAGAGGAACAGATTTAATCCATGCCGCAGTAACAAATATTTCTTTCCTTAAAAAAATAACATATTTTATCAATTTATTACATGAATTTCAATTAGGAGTCACGATCATCCTTCAAATCGTTATCAGATAAATGATAATGCACCTAAAAATGCATTAGATACCGCTTACCCGACTTAAATAACTGATAGGATGGGTATTTCACATATTAGCTTTTCCTGCTACTTTGATCACGAGGTCAATTGACACATGATAGGTAGCGTGCAGGTACAGTGGGTTACATCAAAACCTTTACCTTTTTAAGTTCCAAAATATTTTTATACCAATTTTCATCTAAATTTACGTTTTTAGTAATATTGACAAACAAACAAACATAATAAAAAATATACTTTTTGTGTCTTTATATATATATTCTGAGTCTTCAGAGTCTTAGTCTATAGATAGATTCGAGAATTAAAAACCCGTTAATATTAAAAATCAACATTACCTATGTCTAATATTACAAAAAAAAGACTTATTACATTACAATTTTACTTAAAAATTAAAAGTAAATACAAAAAATAATACCTGAGAAGATGATTCTTGCAGCCCTATAGCCAGTCCTTCCAACAGGCTGTGTACAACCAACGCACACAGCAACCCAACTATACCCGACGAACTTCTACTACATGGTTCCGAATGACTGACATGACACATCATAGGATTTTGCAGATCTCCATGACATCTACCCAATTCCCCATCAGTTCCTCCCAACAAAGCTGTTCTCTCTCCACTCCCGTATCTTCCACGACTCACTCTTTCTTCAGTTCCGTTGAAAACGTGAACAATCTCATCAACCATGTAAACTAAGAAGAAACCAAGGCACAGCATAAGTTCTGAATACGCTGGCAACTTCTCTCTAGCTTCTGGCAGCATGTGAATTAAAGAAGTGGCTAACAAAACTCCTCCACCGAAACAGAGTAAACAGGAAAGAAGCAAAGGATGCCGTTGCCTTGCACTTTGCGATATACATACAGGTGCCATACCTATCACGAAGCTCCCCAATCCTAGAGCCAGCATGGCCACCGCCTTAGCTGTTGTCACATCCATTTTTAAAAAATCCAACTGATACTACTCTACAGTATTTAAATACTATAATAAGTAACGTAAACGCGAAAATCAGTATATTAAATGCAGTAAAATTCAAAGAAAACGTGCACCTCGTAGATAAGGAACTACACAGACTATAGAATCAAAATAAACAGTCGCGGCTGCGTAATAACGATATTAGCCAGCATTTGTCACATCCAGCTTATCTTCTATTGACACACTGTTATCACACACGTCTTATCATATATTTCCTATTCAAATTAAATATTATAAGCCGCAGTTTAGTTAGCGCACGTCCGGTGCATTTTGTGGACAGATTCTTAATGGTTCTTACCCTACGGTAGTATTATGAGTGACTATCTTGTTTTAAGGTACTTTAAACCTTATTTCGAAGACTTTACGTTTCAAATTGTTTAATTAGCGCTATTTTAATATTGAGATTTTCTTTAGTCATAGTTCAGGAGGTAATTATGTTGTTTTATATATATGTGTTATTGTTCAAATTGCTAATTAATTATTTATTGTTAAGAATATGTATACATATTCGCTTATAAATACTTTTTTAATAGCTTTACGGTGTATCACGCATGTAGCAGGATGTGCAGAAGGAACCACGGAAGGCTTTGACACGAGAGCAAATGAAAGCATTAAATATTTGATTTCCTCGAGTGAGGATCAAACCCACCACCGTCGCGTTACAGTCACACCCTTGTGCCGCTGCGACACGACGGCCTATTTACATGTATAATTAAATAACAAAGTACGTAACGAAGTAGTAAAAGTACACTTAAAGTAGGTGGGACTCGAATTTTTCTACGTACGTGATGCCACGTGATATCTCAAATTCCAAAGGTTCAGGTTCAAAAAAATTACTAAGATTAATAAATACGAATATATAAGTCAATACATCGCAATCATTGATTCTTGTTAATAATTGAATATGATATGACCATAAAAACTATTTTCTACAATTATAACAAGAAAATGTAATTATAAAAAAAAATGTAATGTCATATTTATATAATAAATTGTTACGCGCATTTTATTTATGTGTTTTGAGTTTTTAAAGTATTAAGTAATATTAGAAAAATGAACGAGCTGCTACAAAAACACGGCTGTTCAAATGTATTTACTATACCGGAAGGATTGAAAGAACTTATGTCTGATATATCACGGGAAGTAAGTATTCGTGGTATTTTTTTCACGTTGGATCCCGCATATAACAGGGAGACAGTTGGAGAGTACAGGACGGAGTGTCTTAACTTTATGTTAACAGCATCCATCTGCCTAACCTGCTTTGTGCGAGATAAGAATAACTATAAAAACAATGCAGTGGGCATTGCTTAGTTATAGAAGAAATATTTTTTTGTCAAAATCCTTTGGCAAAAGGAATAAAATATTTTAAAATATTTTGGGTAGATCAAATATATTGTTCATACTTTATTTATAACCGAAATAACTTGATGTACAGATTTTTCTTATTATATTCTCCATACAAATACCTTTAATAATAAATATACGAGTAATATACCAGGTATTGCGGGACCAGCCACAAAATATCTACAAATTCATAGCCAGCTACCTCTCAGCGCTCCTTCTTACAAGGGAACATGGTATAATGGCAACAAAGATATTAGATGACCTCTGCGACTGCAGACCTTCAGTGTCCGAGCATCTGATGCAGCTGGGTCTTCAACGTGGACAAGCTGCGATCGCAACGGAAATTATTAAAGAGGAAATTGAAAAGCAACCGGAAAATGTTACAGGTAGTGGAAATATTCTGTAAAAACATCATCATGGGTTTAGTCTTTAACTTACTTACTTAGCTGTACCCCTAGCGTCGTAGCCAGAGAGAACGGAACGAAAAACACTACGGTCTTAGCATTCCTGTTTCCCACAGTCTTCGTTCACCCCCTGTCTCCACATACATTAATTTCGGAGCTTCAAAAGCGCTTCAAAAAAAATCTAATCAGCTACATCCTGTAAACCGCACACAGAAGGGTACGCAGAGGGAACATAGTGTTAAGACATTCCTTTTCCTACTTTCCGCCGAATTTTTCGAGACATTTTATGTTGACTGGCGGATCTCAACGGCGGGATTTTATCTTGCCAGAGCGAAGAAATAAATATATTAATAAATAATAATTCACTTCCTTGACTGTGATAGAACCGAAGAGGCCACTCATTTTTTCTTTGTAAATAACATACAAATAGTCGTTAACGCCTTTTCTAATCTATCCCTTGGGTCGTGAGTTCGATGCTCAATAATAACGTGTTTATATTTGTATTAAGCATGCATATCACCTGTGTGTGTGAGCATAACTTGGTAACACCGAAAATATGTACATATAATGTAGGTAGTTCACATAATAACTTAATTGAATAGAAGTTCCATTATCGAGGCCAGTCATGGCACAGGGGCACAGGTGTGCTACTCTAAGTAAACTTGTTGCTCTGAAAATGCAATATAAAATTTTCTGATAACAAGGCAAAGTGCGGCGTTGAATTCCGCCACTCAACACACAATACCTTCAGAAAATGGTAACCGGATGTGTCTTAATGGGAACAAAGTGTCTTAATACTGGGTTCCCAGGTTCCCTCTGCCTACCGTGCTATGTGCGCTATACAGCGTGAAGCTAAAAAAAATATTTCCTAAATAGAACCGATAAAAGAACAACAAATAATGAAGAAGATTCTGAGTCGAACTCCACTGGACGAGGTGATGGCGGCTAAAGTGTGTCAAGTTGTGAGGAATGCCTACCGCGACTATTGGTACAAGAAAACCACTCTAGAAAAGGTATTTACTTACTATCGTGTCATTTTCTGTCTAAATTTGAGACATTGAATGGCAGAACTCAGCGCCGCGCTTTGTCTTACTGTGTGATTCTCTAGTCTTGATCTGGGTCTTTTCCAGTATATAAATTCGATTATTAAACAGTTATAATATCTTTACTGAATCTGTTCCATGTACTTGTCTCTTTGCTGTATTTTTCTCTATAAATATTTTTTCCCTCAGTGTGATTTAAATCCACAACCATAGCAATAATCACCATAGCTGGGACCTACTTATTAAATAATATATTAAAATAAATAATGATCGAAAACTTAAAATTGCATAACATGTTAAAAATATACTTATTAGTTCACTGTACAGTAGTACTGTAAAGTACGGTCAAGGAGTGGCTCGCGGACGCCCAGAAGTTAGGTTCTGAACTTTTGCGCATTGTGCCCTCGTCAAGAAAATAATTGTTAATTAAATGAGAAAAATCCAAAAATCAAATCTGCACAGCCGTCTACAGCTACCTTCAGAGCGACAACGAGTCATCAACACACAAATAAAATTTTAAATCATATATTTAATGCATACAGTCTTTGAAAATGAAACCAGAGGAGCCGTGGGAAATAGCAGCAAGAAGGACTTTAGAACTGTATAAGAAAACTAAACCGTCTTTGAGTGAATTAGATCGAGCTACACAAAAAATTCAGGTATTTTTTTAATATATTTTAGAATTATTGAAGTTTTCATAATTTATTGTAATTTTCTAATTATTTGACTAATTACTATTCGTCGACTAATTTACATATCGTTATTTGCTTTTATCTCATCAAATCGATAGAGATTAAGCCGTGATGACTGATGAGGTAAACCACCTCAAATTGTTTTCAGGTCCTTATACTTTTACTCCCCTCGCCCTTTCTACTCTCCTTTTTTTTCCTTCTGCGTTACCTTATACTAGAGAGAATAAAGATCAACTGAGGGGTGCCTTATGGAGGAAAGAGGAAGAGGAGAAAGGATTTTCGTGTACATTCGTTTATGGCGATATGCGTATGTTTTAGGGTTTTGTTTCAACGTGCTCAATCTATCTTTTTTCACTTAAAAAATTTATAATTAATATTTAACAAAAATACTTTATTTTTATGTTATAATATTTATTTCCAGGCAGCCTACAAAGGCTATTACGTACGTAGAAATCTCCTCCAACATCTTCAGAAGAAAAAGAAGAGAGGTCCAAAATTGGATTTACCAGGTCCGCCTATAGATATTGCCGCTTCGAGAGAAATTGATTTGGGACCATTGATAGTATGTAATTTTTTACATTAAGTTTTATTACAGTTATATGGCATTTTTTAGCTTCTCGCTTTTTCTCTCATATAGCAGGCTAGGCAGAAGGTGCCTAATGTTAAGTCCTCCGTTTTCTACGTTCGAACACCAATTTTCCAGACAGATGAACTCAGTGTCTCCTTTTAACCTATCAGACCGAACAAATGAAAATAGCTATAATCAAACCACGGATCGAACCCACAACCATCGTATTTACAGTACAGACGCTATCACACTGCAACACGACGGCCACACCAAAAAATTATTACCGTAAAATATTTATATATTTCATATGACAGAGTATCGAAGTACCTAAAGAGGACGTACATGCAATGTTCGAGGAAGCGCCACCTGATACTCTCAGCATTTCGTACGAGCCCATGACGGCCATCACCCACGTCCCAGAGGAAGACCACCTGCAAGAGCTGCCTTCCGTCCAGGAGCAGGCGTCTAGAATAGAATCTAGGCAAAGCAGACTTCCTAGCCTTGTGTCTAGTCAAATTTCTGGAGGTACTTTTTTAACTTTACTCAAGTTAGGCAGAAATAAGAGTATTTCTGCCTAACTTTGAGGTATTGCATGTTGCGGAACTCAATATCACATTTTGTCTTAGCAAATCGGGACAATAAAAACAACTTAAATATACTTATTCGATCGAGTCGGAATCGACCTCGTTAACATTGATTTTCAATCAGATACTATACTACTACTACACTACTACTTTTACTGATACTACACTACTACTTTTTCTACAGGGATGCCCCAATCTCAGCTTATCCAGCCAAGTAAAACAGAATCACGTAAAAGCCGCATCGATAGTCAAATTGCGCCATCATCCACCGGACAAAAGATATCTTTCGCGGAAGTATGTAAATACATTTTTTTTAGTTCACGCTGAATCACGCACATCGCAGGGTAGGCAGAGGGAACCTACTGTTAAGACAGTCCGTTCCCCATTTTCCGCCATACTTTGGAAACGTAGTGTTCGTTAAAGTTCGTAATAATAAATTAATAATATTATTCCCAAGAAAATATTGAATAATTGCGCTTTATAATTTAACGAAAGTTAGGTACTATATTTGTATCTTACTTACCTAATAACTCCCAAAGTGACCATCACCCAAGATCCATATTCCCTAATAGTGCTTACCGGTGTTGGGTGCATACACCCAACGCACAGAAACTTTCAGGCTTTATATAATAACGAAGGTCTGACTTGGTTTGGTTCTGAGTCCACAAAGTACATATAAATATGTGAGAATTCATCCATACGATCATAAAATAAGAGAAAGAACGAAGTGTTTTATTTTTCCGCTTAGTTGTTGATGTATACAGTTCGCTTAGAACATTATATACGAATCTTACTATTAGTTACCTTGGTATTTAAAATTTTAATTCTTTATTAATACACGGAAACGAAAATATTTCAATTTCATTAAAAAAATACGTGGTATTTGAACCCATGCCTCTTGGAAACCGTCCAAGCGCACGTCGCATCGTCAATTAAGCCATACGTTTTTATCGAGCTATACAATCTTTTTTTTTTTGGAAAACGCAAGATATGAACCCCCGCCTGTTGGATACCATCCGATCACTTTTTCACCACTAAGCAAAACGTACCTATATATAATTAATTTTTTTTTATTCTTATGTCTTAGGTACCTCCAGAGGTAGTACCTGATACAGAGGCTTACGAAGAAGAAATCGGAGAAGTGATGGCACCAGAGACGACTGAAGTAAGTGAAGGAACTGAATATGGGGAAGACTTTGAAGGTGTGCAGGAAGATATGGAACATGTACCAGAGGATATTACAGGTGAAAATAGATAAATTAAAATTATATATACATATGTATATTATAATTATATATGAATATAAATGATTATTTATTATTATTTGTAAATTTGTAATTATACAAGGATTGACGAGGCCCGTCGCGTCGTCGAAGGGCATAAGCATGTCACTGTAAACGATTTGATTGTAGGTTCGATTCCCAATAGAGGAAATAAATATTTAATATTTCATTTCTTCGCTTGGATGTCGAGTCGAGTTATGTTCCGCCATTCAACAAAATTCGCCGGAGTATGATACACGAAGTGTCCTTAACACCAGGTTCTCTCTGCCCACTCTGCTGGGTTCGGGATACAGCGTGAATTTAATAAAAAGAATGAACTCGTAAACCCGAATCATAAATACTTATCGTCTTCGAGAATTTCAATTAATTCTTTATCAGTTACTTTAATCTATATCATTTGACATTATTTCTGAAAGCGAACGTGGGAACCTGGCATTATGGAAATTGATTTGTCCATCAGTTGTTTCATTAGATGTAGAATCTAGATGTCGACACACAATTACTTTAATAAATGCCAAAATACCAAAATATAAGCTGTATTAGGATTGGTTAACTTTTAAGTTAGTATACCTAAGTCCTAAAGGTTTCTAGTTCTAGCGATAAATGTAATTCATTCCGGGGGAAATCGAGAATCGAACCCATAACAGTCGAGTTTAAAGTCAGACACTCAACCATTGCACCAGGAAGGCCTCTAATATCACTTATAGTATATTTTGGATTATTTAAAACGTCGAAAACAAAATTAAAATTACTAATATTATATATTACAGATCACAGTGAATATGAAGAGAGTATCCCAGCTTCGCTACCATCGTCGGCTCCGCTAACTGCGAATACAACAGATGTGGAAGATGAAGGAGAGATGGAAGACGTCACAAATTAATAACTTTTAAATAAAAAAAATACATAAATATTCGTAAATAACAAAAAAAAACGCTTTTCCCGGTGTAGCATTGTAGACAGAGAGTAGACTGTTGAGACTTTTCCAACAAGGCTAAACAGCCAGTTTTCGAGATGTTGAGTGGCGGGACTCAACGCCGCGCCCTACCCGAGCGGGAAATTGAATAGAATTAAGTACGTGATAAATTTTAGTAGAAGTCTTTTGCTAATAAATAAAAATGTAATAAAATATTTCATTAAAAATGGTTTTATATCGATAAATTGCTTATTAACCCTCATTGAGTCTAAGCTCCATAAACTGCACTAACTTCTAATGAATTATTTTTCATATGCTTATACTGCTTTTTATCTAAACATGGCTATCGATATGCTTAAAGCATGAAGCAAGCCTATATTTATAATATCATATATTTTTCTGATTTTTTGAAACATTATATATAAATAAAAAAAAAAGTTTATTTTTTGAAAAGTTTATTAAAAAATATATATATTCTTACTTTCCAATGCATGGCCATATTGATATTTACAATTCAATTGTACACAAATATTATTCAAATATGGCCGATTTATTACAAAAACAAATATTAGAAAGTTGCAAGTTGGCGTTGCCAGAAGGTCTAAAAGACCTCATGAGTGATATCTCAAGAGAAGTACGTTAGTTGGCTTTAAATTCCACTTTCCGCCCGCTTTTTCTCACTTTCTGTCTGAAATCAACACATTGCGCGGATATCAACCCTGAGCTTTGTCTTGGCGGTGAGAAAATAATAATAAATAGCATTACGCTATTGCTACATGCGAGATATATCCCGCATGTAGTGACTACCCCGCTAAGGGAACCTGGGAACCTAGTTTTACGCCGTTAACGTGAAATTCAATTTAAAAACTGCCCCATTTAATAGTGTTAAAGCTCCGTTCCCAACGCACCTCCACAGTGGAAGCTTAAATAACATTTATAGGTACTACGAGCACAGCCACGTGATATATACAAGTTTATAGCAAACTACCTGCAATCGTTGTTAGAAGTACGAGAGACACTCGCTGTAGCTTGTCGCATATGCAAGGAGACCTGCGAGTGTGCATGTGAATTTGACATATATGAAGAATTAAGAATTATAGGTTTAAATGATGAAGATGTGGAGAAAGCTGTCGATATTATAGAGAAACATTTAAAAAAAGATACAGGTTATTTATAGTATTATCAATTTCTATGTCGATCATTTGGTGCAACAATGACGTAATTCCATTTTTTTTATAAATGAAATATTTGTCATTATATGTGGAGAGACTATTTAATTACTACAACGTGACATTGGCGAAATGAATTGTGCTCAACTGGCACGCTCGAAACGCCATATATCGAGAAATCAATCAATCTATTTAATTACTTTAAGTCTGCTTCATTTTAAAAAAAAATTGCAATTTCGTCAATTTTTTACCAAACAAGTGATATAATAATTTCTATAATTACCTGTCTTTTATATAGTTACGAATTGATTTCAAATTATATTGTATGAAAAAATGTATTTCCTGAAATAAATATTTATACGTCGGCGACGAGGTTACCATATTTTAAATACAAGCAACTCGCTAAAAACGCCCAATAATATTAAATTATTATTATTATATGGTAGATATCAGTACCGTAATAATAAAGTACTTGTGCATAACCTCTGGTCTATTGTAACTAACTTTAATTATATTTTAGTTAAAGAGCAAAGTTTATTTTTAAAATTAATAAGGAAAGTTAATATTGAGGAGAATCAAACTTGCGCCTTGAAAAACATAGTACAGAGAGCTTACCAGCGATACCAGGGTGCTAATATTGAAGTGAGTTTTTTAAATTCTCTTATTTAATTTTCTATACGAGTATATATCTGAATTATTACTTATTAATATTTTTATTTCTTTCATTTCTTTTGGTATGGCACCAAGTCCGGCGTTGAAATATCTCTAAAGTCTTCCGAAATATTAATTTGCTTTTTAGTATAAATACTAACCTATGAAACTGACTCGCTGCGCTGATGTTTCAATGAGAATTTTATCTTACAGAAAACCAATGACGAAAGTAAAGAAAGTATCGCAGCGCAACACACACTCAGCTTATACAATGAAAACAAGGTATTAAATAACCGAGACCGTACCGAAGTGGGGCAGTGTTTCAATGTAAATAAAGATGGTTATAGGTTCGATTTTTACTCTGAGAAATTATTTTCTTTTCCTCCCTGTGGTAATGGTGGTGTGCAATATCTCGAAAATTGGGTGGGAAGTAAAGAACGATGTGTTTTGAAGCTACGTCCCGTTTGCCTATATTAAGCGCTGACAAAACATGAGAAAACATATTTTTATAATTATTTAATTTTCTTTCTTTTGCGTGACGTGTAAATTTTTGTTAAAACGACGTAAACGTCTACCTCTTCCACTGTATAGTTTATTCTTATTTTTTCTCATTTAAACTCATAAATTACAGATTATAGACAACATCACTTCTCCGACGAGGCAAAGTAAGTAAAAAATAACTTTTAGTCTTTTTTATCGTTTTACGCTGTATTTCGCACACAGCAGAGTAGGTAGAGGAAACCTAGTGTTGAGACACTCCTCATGCACTGCATATTGAATGGCGGGATGGCCAGTGGCCCAGGAGCACAAGTGTGGAACTGTAAAACGCGACAGGTTGTGAGTTCGATTCTCATTGAAAGAACTGAAATATTTCATATTTTCATTTCTACGCTCTAGTGTCGACCAATCTACACGCAATGCCTCCTTAATTCAGCGGAAAGTTCGCACCGGAGTGTCTTAGTGTCTGCCTATCCTGCTACTTATGACATAGTGTTAAGCTGAAAAAAAAACATAATATGCAGATGTAATTACTTTTGCAGATCTAACGACAGTTTCTTCAATATCATTGGCAGGATCTTATGCATGTTCGCAGGCAAGCCAACATTTAGTAGATCCCGCGGCGCTATCTAAAATATCTGAGGAATGTGGTTCCTTGGATTACACGAAGAGTAAGCGAAGGGATTCAACATTTAATTTGTTTTTTTTTAAAGTAACCCATGGTTTTCTTCAAATTTTATTATATTTTGGTATCGTTTTTACGATACTGATGTGATATGTAGTCAGATACCGTGTTGTTTCTTTTACTTATATATTTTTTTAGCTTTTTTTCCCAGGCAGAGTAAGATTCTAAGCATTTAGAATAGAATGGCAGAGTTTAACGCCAATTACCAGAAGTAAATGAAAATAATTCATTCCTCTGAGTGGGAATTGCACTGACAACCATCGCGTTTATAGTCAGATGCTGTATTATACGACTTTATCTATAATTCTATTCTAGATATGACTACTAAAATTATACAAGATATAATCCCAGGAGTAAAATTTTCATTACACATTGATGCAAAACTTAAAGAAAGTTCAGGTAGCAGTTCTAAAATGGATGTAATTCACGATAATAAGCAAAAAAAACAATCGGATAAACAACAAGATGTTATAATTAGTGATGAAGAAGAACTAATAGTGGAAGAAATTAATGAAGAAGATAGAGATTCGTCAGAGTCTTCTATTATAGAAGAATCGTTACTGAATAGTCCTCGTGGCAGCGATGGCTAGACTTCTTTAAAATCCTTATACATTACTTACTTATAAATTATAGCATAAAAAAATATGTTATTAGATAATAGATTATATTATATGATGAAATGTCTTAGGATTTCATAGTTTTACAATACGGATTTTAAAAGACCCAAGTTTAGATAAAATCTTTAAATCTAGATCTATTTAAAAAATGTATAAAATTAATTTTGCAATAAAAAGAAAAATATCTTAATTGTACTTTTCTATACACACCCACATACAGATAGTATAAATAAAAGAAAATATTTTTTAATCAAAAGTTTATTATGAGTCTTCCTACAACTATTCATAGAGCACAAATCGTCGCTACAATAATATTTTTTGGTAAACGATATAATAAAAAAAAAGTAATTATAACAACAAAAAATAATATACGAATAATCTTATTATTTACATACATCAATTATATTGTAAATCTCTATATATATCTATAGTTAAAAACTATTTTTATATTTTGAAGCAAAGACAACTGTGTGAGCCTACTCTTTCTCCTATAAAATTGGTTTTTAGAATTTATGACGTCACAATTATAGTAACGAATACTATTACGTCATTTAAATTGATGTCAACATCTGTGATCTACCTTTATTGTATGCAATTCCTTGCAAAAACTATAATTATATTCTGTTAAACAAATAGTTTGATATTGGAGGCAACGATTATAAGCTATACGATAAACAATTCAATTTCTCAAAATATATTACATATATCTAAAATATTTCAAAGTATACAACGTAAAATTAAATATTTTTACAAGCTAAAGTGGAAAATAACAAGTGATTAAAAAGCACACATTGAATCTAAAGAGTATTGTGATACTTTGTGTTGTAAATTTTTATTAGTTTTCTATTTAAGGAAAAGATAAATGGATGTCTATAATAATGAAATTAATTTTTACTTAAAATTGTGCAGAAATTAATTAACTTTTATTTGATTATGAGTAAATTTTGATCAAAAAGCAAAATAATATGTATTTGTATAACACAAACATTTATAAAATTGATGAAATTTCTAAAATAAATTTTAATAAATCAATAAGTTATAAAAATGTACAACACAGAGTGATAAAATTAATCTTAAAGTTAAAAAATATTCAAATTACATATCAACAGCTAAATAATCCAAATTGCTAACATCTATTCCTAGTATTTACAAAGTAAAAGAAATGGCGGGAATTTTGTTATCTGTATATGTCATTTACATCATAAAAATACACTGTCAAAAATTGCTTTATTTTTTAACTATCATGTTAATAAGTTGTTTATTTATATCAAAATAATCTTAGCAATTTATCTTATTTAGCTGAAGACATTAGAAATCACAGCAGACCTCGATAAATACTACATTATGCATTTAATACAACACTGCGTTTCAAAGCTAAGGTAACATTGAAAATTGAGTTTTTTGGTATTGCAATGTGTTAAAGACTAGCGTTCTAGTTGATAACCTAAAATCTATATTGTTCTTCAAATCTTATTATATACATTATTATTACGTTATTTAACTAAGTAGTTTAAACTATTCTAAGTATTACAAAGGCTATTATAATAATATCTAAAAGTATAAAGTAAATAATATAAAATTATTATAATATAATAGGCGAAAAAACTTATCATAGACAAATGTCAAATGATAAAAAAACTTTTCTTATTTTTAAAATCATCTTTTTTACAAGAATAAATAGAAAATAACAAACATATCACAAATTGTGTTAATATTAATAATAGAATTATGTTCATAATACGAAATAATATATTTTTTAATAACTATTAGCTACCAAAAGAATGTCTTACCTTCTAAAGTATTTATTTTTGAGCTACCAAAAAAGTAGAGATCTAATGTATACTTTGGTATATTCCAATTAAGGCTGAACTCGTACTATTCTTTAACAGTATGTATAGGAACCGAAATAATAAAAAATATATTTCAAAATAACTATAAAATTATAAAAAATATATACATCTGTCGACTGTCAGTGCTTTCTTTATAAAAACCGCAATAACTACGATAATTAGCGTCTTAATTTAGCTATGTAAATATTTTTTTTATTCAATGTTCCTGAGAGTCAAACTTGAGAAAACCTTTAGTCTTTATTATTTGTATACGAACAGTATACGTTTCAAAACGGTATTTTTATTCATTTCCCTATCATGTAGGATAAAAAAGGAAAAAGAGAGCAATGGGTTTCTTCCTTCTGTACAATTTGCCTTGAAAATAAACTTTCTCTCAGTATGGGATCGAACCCACAACCATCTCTAAAGTTAGATACTTACATAAAACTTTACTAAGACCTTATTGTAATGTATAAACGGTATTTTATACGATATTTATAATACCTTATTGTTACAAATTAATTATAATCTATTTATTTATTTTTTATGTCAGACTTCGAAGTTTCAAATGGTATCCATTCCTCCTCCCATCAGCTTGTTGCCGTATTCACTCAATAGCTGTAAATAAATAAATAGTATATAAATAAATGTTCATATTATTTTAAAAATATTTAATAATTATTAACTAACTTTATTTATATGTAGATACAAGCATGGAAATTTGAACCCAAAATCACCTTGCAATGTTTTTTAAAAATCGCAGATAACCGATAACCGTATACAAAAGGCTAGAATGCAAAATTTGAAAATACAAGATCGTCTATAATATAAACGGAAAAAAGTTTCTGATTTAAAAATTATAGCTACATGTTTTAAAGAGGCAAGGTAGATGTATATCACGTAAATAATAGATATTAGAATACTTACCCTATACAAAAATATGTAATGATGTCGGTTGGTCAACGAGTGTGGTCGCTGGTCTCTCAGTTTCCGCACCACACGTGGTATGTCCGCTCGCCCGGCGGCGAGTGCTCGCGAGCATATATCCGCGGCGATTAACGCCGCCGACCGTCCTGCCCCTGATGCGCATACTACTGTGCATGGACGGATACCTAAATTTCAATATTTTAATTAATATTTTAAGAAATACTTGTAGGTATTAAGATCAATGAACACCAATTCATATATTGCAAGAACATGTTATTTAATTTTTATTTTATTTTAATTAACAATAAATTCTAGATGCTAATTTAAGAAATATTCGTAATTTCAACTTGCCTTCAACTTCAGAAGCGGCTTTCATCTTGCCCAGAGTGCCATTAGTCGGGTTGCTCTTCCTCATCATCTCCTCAGCCTTTGCGGGGGAGTATACGTTCATTCCGTTGCTCGATCCGTTCTCGTCGCTGCGCAGTTTTGATAGATTGTGGTATGAAGATCTACTTTGGTCCTGGTATATTACTTCAACTCCTGGAATAATTTGAAGGAATTATATTTATTAAAGTAGCTTTATGCTTTTTCTCGCATAGCACGGTAGGTAAATGGGACCTAATGTAAGACACTGTTCCCGCGCAACTCCAAATATTGGAGATATTAGGTGTTGAGTGACGGTACTCAAGACGGCGCTTTGTTTAGGAGATTAAAATTAACAATGCCACAAAACTGATCTCTATTTAAATATATAAACTTCCGATAAAACTAACGAATTATCAGCCTTAGTAAAAAAAATAAGTAAAGAGAGTAAATTATATTTATTTTGTAATGTAGGTACCTATAGACTGAAGTAAATAAACGTTAGTGAGTCAATAACAAACAAATCCCTGGAAACTTACCCTCTTCATCATACTCTTTGGCAGTCTGCGATACTTTCATGTAACTCCTCATTTCTGATAAGAAGTCTATGACTGAATCATAATCGTCAGGAACTCCTTTAGCTGGCCAGAAGTACCACATATGAGTCACCTCCCGCCACGTCCTGGTGTTAAGGTTTATCAGTTGGACACTGGATACAGCATATTTGTCCTTCTGTTCCCGTTTCTTTAATATAATTTGGAATTCTCCAAAAGTCCGCTTGCTATCCGATATTTCTGACGGTGGTAAATATTCGTAGCATTTCTCCTGTAAAGAGAAATTGTGTTTATTAATTTTTAAACTTATGTATTAGACATTCAGCAAATATAATTATATAATTAAAGAAGAAGAAAAAGAAAAAGTACAAAAATACCAAATGCTATATAATATGCTCAGAGCTATAAATTATATGAGCCTCAATTCGAGTGTTTTACTAGTAACCTCTCTGAATTTCATTACCCTGGGTCCATCATCAGATCAGCTCGATGATACCGCATCATCTAAGGTATGTACGACGTACGTATAACAGTCAAGTTTCACGATAACGTAATTAATGTGGGTTCAGTTTCTTAGATTTTATTGTAGGTACAGTTACAAGGTTGCAAGTCGATTACTATGAACAAGAGCGTGTTAAAATAAATACTTAGATTCCCAGTAACCGAATATTGTAATATTTTTTAATAATAATATTTAATGATTTCTTTATGTTTTTAATTATTTTAAAGCCTTATCTTATTTATATGTCAAAATTTGTCTTATGCTAATGTAAGAGGCCGTCGTCGTCGTGGTGTAGGGGAACACCGCCCAACTGTTAGCTCGACGGTTGTAGACTCCATTCTAACTTAACGAATTCCATTCATTTCCCCACTATGGTAACAAGAAAACACTCAACAGTGTCTCAAGAATTGATTAGAAAATGGAAAACGGACTCTTTTAACACTAGCCTTCTTCCTAATCTGCATGCGGGAGAGCAAGAAGTAATAAAAAATGTTAATTTGGAAACTTACAATGCCATTTTCCATGTACTCAGTAAGCATGACGATCAGTCGTGAGTTCTGTTCCCAGATCATTCTCCAGAAGTCAGTGACAGTGTTAGACAGCGGCGCCTGGCACGCTATGTAGTAGTCACGGATATTACCGGGGCCCTAGAAATTAAAGGAATTTAATAATAAAAAAAATATTAAATATAATATCAATTACAGAGAAAACATAACATCAATGAGATACAAAGTAAATAAATTATTCAAAATAAAAACAAAGTTGCAGGCGACGACTAAAACTTTTATTTCTAAGTATAGACAAATAATTTCTTACTATAACGTTCCATACCATTAATTTATAATATGTATTTGTCTTGTGAATCATCAGTTAATATAAAAATATTGATCATTTGATTACCATTGATCAAAAAACTCTACAATAATCTTTAAAAACATTTTTGTTTCATTTATATAAAAAAATGCTTAATTGCTTACCGTAACATAATTAGCATTAATATATTCCGAAGTTGGATCATTGCCAATTCTTTTCAAAGGCACCCTGGTCTCCGGTAGCGGGAGGACATTGGAGTACCTGTTCTTGTCTTCACAGCCTGGTGGTACCTCATCAGGTCGCACCGTCACTGAGGGGATCTCAGAGAACTCAGCGGTTATTGAGTCAATGTCCATTGCAAAGTTTGCTAAGGCTGGGTATTGCATTGGATGTGAGGTTACCTGATAGTAAGGAAGTTAAAAAATTAAATAACATATTTATATAAAAAATTGTTAAAATTATAACGAAATTAAGGACATCGTTGGGATGTCGTGGGAACGTCGAGGGACACAAGGGTGTGACTGTAATGCTATGGTTCTGGATTTGAGTCCCGAGGAAATAAATTAATATTTATATTTTCATATCTTCTCTAAGCTCACCAAGGCAAAAACGCAGCGTTCAGTTCCATTCCATCACACGCAACGCGTCAAAAAATTCGGCGGAAAATGGGGAACGGAATGTCTTAACACTAGGTTCCCTCCGTGTACCCTGGATACAGCATGAAGCTGACTTTAATTTACTTATTTTACTATTCGATTCGAATATTGGAAACGTAGAAAACATTGCCAATATTCGAATTGGACAACAAAGAATATTTACATTTAAAACACATAATATAATTTACAGAAACGCCATCACGACGCAGTAGTGAATAAGTATCACACGATATACGCAATAGTTGGGTATTCAATCCTCATTCGGGAATTATTTAAATATTGTTTTAGTAAGTTATGTCAAATTGAGCATTGGGTTCTCCAACTTAATTTATCGCACTACTAAGCTGTCTCAATCTACTGTTGTATGAGTAAGAATGGAATATTTAAATACTTTTTTAGTAAATTATAGCAATGGCCGACTTAATTTTTCTCAGCACTAGGTCCCCTCAATCAACGTTTGTATAAGTAAGAACGTAAACCTACAAGAAACCCGTAAACCTTACCTCATCATCATAAGCAGGATTGCCATAGCTTCGTTTGCTAGCCCTCAACCTTTGGTTGCCCTTCCTGTGGCCCACGCTCACGCTGTCCAAGCTGTACGCGTCGAGAGACACGGGGGTACACCGCTGGGCGTACACACCACGACGACCACGACGACGGACCACCAGCTATAAAAAAATTTTATAAAACTTCAAATTATCAAATGATATAGTATATTTGAGGACGGACATTAATTACTTTAAAATGATCATTTACCTAATTTACCTTTAGGTTATACCATTAATTTTGAATAAATTCATTACTGTGAATTGAATTAAAAATTCATCCGTTGGTTGGGACCGTCGTAGCGCATAGGCACAGCGACTGACAAAAGTGAAGAAAAGAAGTAAATGCAACAGTTTGGGTTCGATTTCCATTCAGAGGAATGAATTGTTTTCATATCTGGTAACAAAGGGAGATGATTTGTACCTGAGTGGTATGCAATATCTTCAAAATTGGTGCGTGATGAACAAAGTGCCTTGACATTTATTCACTGAATACCCACTTCTCAAAAATTACTGAACCAATTTTCACAAAACTTTTACTATTCCCTAAATTAAAATACATCTTATTTAAATGATGAGATCATCTCCGTTTGATTTACATAAATCTACTTATCCTTTTTTCTAAAGTAATGAATTTCAATTTACAAATATAACACAGAATAATAAAATTGATATAATATGTAAACAAAAGAGCTTAAAACGTGGGAATATGGTTCCCAGTTCGTACCTACTTCGTACTTACGAGTAGGTCGTTAAAATATTTAGCTGACGTCGAGAGACGTAATCAAATTGGCACTTGACGTTAGTTAGCCACTTCTAGGTAACACCTCTTTGGGTTAAACACTTATGGTTCAGCATTTTTTATTTATCACCTATTAAAAGTGTCCATAATACTTTTTTCTTGTAGTTGGTTAAGGCTTTTATTTTTTATATTTTTTAGTAGACTAAATAGCCATAAATTTAATTTATTACTCTATACTAATATTACAAAGCTGCAGATATATTTCGCCAATTCGCTAATCTCAGGAACTAGTGTTTCGAATTGAAATTCTTTTTTTTCTTAGGATGGTAATTTTTTTGAGCAAGGGTATACTATACAATACAAAATCAATTTTCAATTCGAACCTGTAGATGCTAAGACTAACGCGTTGGACCAAACAAACACTGTCACAGTTTCATAATATTAGTAGATATAGATTAAGAAGACGGAGTGTTTTATCAATATATTCTGTCTTCTTCGAATATAACGCGTGAAAATAAAGAAATAGAAAAGTTCCAAAAGTATAATGGAAACTAAAGGTTAATTATCATTTAGCTTTGCTTATAATTAACTTTGTAAAAACATCCTTTCCTAGCGATACGGCGACGCTCAACTTAGCTTAGTAAGAGCCTTAGTAAGGTGCAGTTATAAGAAAGTTTTGTATACTTTTTTTTGTTAGACATCCCTTCCTATTTCATCATTTATGTACTTGTTTTAAATTTCTATATTATGAATTTAATTCGATCATTATTATTAATGTCGGTAATCTTATATGTATAAATATATGTTAAAATAAAAAGAAACCGTCACACGGAGATACATTGTCTGACTGTATAAGATTGTAGTTGTGAGTTCGATTCGCACTACGAGGAATAAATCATTTTGACTTCCTCCCCTAGAAAACTGGAAAGAAAATTATAGGTACAGTGCTTAGTGAACGGATTTTTTTTTACATCATCGTTTACAGAAGGAACCTAGTGGTTTCCTGTGTAAACTAATATATGTATACTTTTATTTTATTATTACAACATAAAACTAATAGATAAATAAAATAAAATACTTTCTATACAAAACACCCTAAATCACGCCCACCGCCCTGAAACTGAATTACTCATAAACAAATCAACTGGAACTTACAACTCACAACTCTCTAGACCAGTAGAGTGCGCGCGCGCACCTCATTTCTTCTCTTTTTTATATTTTAATTAAATTAAATAATAATATTTTTTTAATTTTCTTAAATGTTTGTTAGTAATAGTTTATGTTTTATGACTAAAATTGTTTATTAAGATATACTTTTAGTGTTTTTGGTGGAAAGAAAAGCGATATATTGTTGGTAAGAGCTTTTTTTTTATTTTTATATATTTTTTTAGTTTGCACGCTGTATCCCGCATTGAAGGGTACTACCAGTTATCGTCAGTTATCACAGTTATGTTCGTTCCCCACTTTCCTTTGAATTCTGAAGGCATTGCGTAATGAGTAGTGGGACTCACCGCCGCGCTTTGCCTCGTTACCAGAGAGAGAAAATGAAAATGTCAAATATTTCATTTCCTCGAATGGGAGTGATAATCTGTTGCGTGTAAACGCACCCGTTATGCGTTTTGTTTAAATTATGTCATGAAAACGACATTATTATCGTTATCGTCACTATGACCGTTTTATATACATTATTATTCAGTAACTATTTTATATATTTGGGATTACATCTAAAAAATTAGATACTATATATAACCTATTCACGGAGCCGTAAGATAAAAGCTAAAGAAATCAAAGAAAGGTTATGTCACGGTTGAAAAAGTTACTACATTAATTAAAGAAAAATATAGATTAGGATAAAAGAAAGAAGGATTTATGGAAATAAAGTGGTGGTAGGATAGTATATAATATTATAGAATGATGTCTATATAACTTAATTATGTTATTCTTTCAAATGTATTATAATATTTACTTGTAGATTAAGCCGGGTGAATAGAAACAAACAAATTCACGACAGCTTGTTTCACTACAAATTTCAATTATTTTCGTTAGTAAGTCCACTATTTGATTCCTTTTATTTTCTTTATTTTTGTTTCCTTTTATTTTATATAATTTTCAATTAGGGATATAATTGGCGTTGGTGGGATTGCATTAACTTGTACTATAGAAAAAAAATTCTTTTTTATATTATTAACGTTGTGTTCAGTTTAAAGTGGATATCGATGAAATTATTTTATAATAATTATGATTTAAAAATTTTACGTCAAAAGAAACGAATGCAATAATTAAAAATAAACTTTTTTTTACGATTCTAAATCAACCCCATGAAAATAAAGTTAACTAGAGCATTTAATAATAGTTTTTACCATATTTTGTTTAATGCTTAAAGATACATCCTGTGGTTTTTTAATTAAATAATAATTAATACATTTCGTTAATCCTTGTGACGAAACTAACAAAAAAATAAATTCCTATTCTGTACTATAAATTATCTTTTACATCTTTGCATTTTTGTACTGGGATCAAGTTCAATCGTGAGAAAATATCTACGAGTATAAGGTATTTTATATAAATACAAATACTATAGCATAGTATAGGTGCTTTATTGGGACATAGGGAAAGATAAGCGGTGGCTTAAATATTTTTTTAGCTTTTTTTGGTTTTTAAGACATTCCATTTTTCACTTTTTCCCCAAATTTGCGACTTTGCGTGATGAGTGGTGGGATCCAGGAAAGATTATTCCTTCGAGTAGGAATCGAACTCACAACCGTCGTGTTTACAGTCAAATAATGTAGCTGCACCACGATGGCCGACCATTTTATTTTTCAAAACCGACATGTGGACATAGACGAATGGTACCTTACCTAATTACCTTTATTCCCACATTACACAGAACACCACGTTACTGTCGCATTATAAAAAAATCTACACCAAACAGAAAAGAATCGAACCTATAACTGTATCGTACAATCCAAAAGTCCAAACAATATAGACATTACAATCAAATAATTAAACTTGACCGGATGTTTAAATAATATAATGTTATCAAGGGTGGTATAAAGCGCTAAGGCGGGCCAGTGAGTTCTCGCAACTCCGATAAGAGGTGTCGGGTGACAGCGATAGTGTTACTGCAAGGTATTTTTATGAGCTTCTAAAGCCGTTGGTGTCCAGCTACGTTGCGAGAAATTGTTATAATTATATCTTGCTTTGAATTGTACTTGCAGTTGCATTTACTGTTCTGCAATTGGTGTATGCAAGTGCTAAGTGTTTTTTCAAGTTGTGGCAGAGAAAAATCTTTGAAAAATGGTTCACAAACTAAAATGTACGTAAATATATGCCAATATTAATATTTTGTCTTGTATTTTAGATTATTTCCTCAAGTAAAGTTATAAATAAAATATTAAAAATTTCTTCAAAAATCTACATACATGGATAAAAGTTAATTTTATTTTTTTTGTTAGGTTTACTTTGTTTAAGGCTCCCGATTTTATTACATATTTAAATTAATTTATTTTAATTTATTATTTTAGTATTAAATATTTAATTACAATTAAAAATATATATGTATTTCATAAAAAAATAAATAAAGCACATTAGTTACTTTTGTTAGCTTTTCGTTGTATCCCGGAATCTAGTATTAATATACTCAGTTTCTCCTCCCATCAAATTTTACAGACATAATGTGTTGAGTGGCAGACATCTACGTTGCGCTTTATCTTGTTACGAAAAGAATCACTAATTCATCTCATTCATTCTCCCGAGAGGGAATCGAACTGCTCCGTGCTATGGAGCTACGACTTCATTAAATATTGTTGTTTTTCAAACTTTATACATATATTGAAATAGTTGTTGTAGATAGGTGACAATTATCTTTTACCTACCTACCAATGCCTCTCATTCATTAAAATTATATCATTATCAATTTCAGGAGCAGTCTGTCTGTCGTAAATCTCCTTTCAGTTTGAAGATCAAGAACACTTTGGTCCTCGAAGAAATTTAAGGTGTAGCTATAAACCTAATTACTAATTATATTTAAAAAATAATGCCTAAATAAAGAAAGCAATATTGGCAAAACAGGAAAAAAATCTAAAAGTAAACAGGTGTAAGTATTATAAATAATAATAATACTACGAATTTTTTTTTTGTTTTTGTTAAGTTACTTAATGTCGTCGTTGTGGCGCAGGGGCACGAGAGTGCAACTATAAACGCAACGGTTATAGGTTCGATTCCATCTCGGGGAATGAAATATTCACATTAAATATTAATATCAAAATCGAAATACTGTAAAGTACTGTAAATAAAACAAATTGGAATATAAATATTTTTAAATAAGTGCATAGCCTTATTATAAGAATGAGAATCGAACCCACATCCACAGAGCATATTTTCAGAATATACTAAAATTTAAAAATATTTAATTTCAGGGCACGCTGTATTTTACTATCTACGTATAATTAATCTACAACGTCACCCAAAGTAGTGAACGTAATTTATCGTGAGCTATCTATAGATATTATGCTCATTACTTTGGAGAAGTTGTACGAACATTCATCGATGGAGATTTTTTATGAAGAATGCGAGAAAAACTCGAAAAAAAACCAAGAAGAAAGAAAGTTAATTGAAGAACTTGAAAATATTTGAATGTAATATTTATGCAAACGTGCTCTTTTGTTTTATTGTGTGTACATATAGTATATTTTATCAATTCTATCGAATGGGATACGAACCGACATGCACTGGCTATTCAGTATAGAAATAATTTCGAAAAAATATTTTTATAATTAATTTCTCTATTTAAGAGGCGATGATTTAAATAAAATGTATATAAGAACTTACCAATAGTCCAACAAGTAAGACAAGCGCGATGACTCCAATAGTACTGACAGCTATCGCTATCGCCGCGCCCGAACCCGCTTCTTCCTCTAGTGTCCTCAAAGACGCCTCAGTTGTCACATCAGAGTAACTCGTTAGATCTTCCAACTCATTTACTGATTTTGTTGTAATTTCTACGAACTCGGTCGTACTTTCAACAAGATGTGAGAATTCTGTTGTTGTCGGGACTGCTGTTGAAGGGTTCACAGCTGGTATGTACTTTATTGTTGTTGGTACATGTTTCGTTTGCATTGTTGTTGAATATGTTTCAGTTTCAGTTTTATCAGTTTCTGTAGGTTTGTTGTCTTGTGTTATTATTTCATTTTCTTTATCCTTTATTTCTTCGACAACGGTAGTTTCGGGTAAATCTGGGATAGTAGTTATTGGAACCCTTTCAGAATTTATTTCAGTGGCCACTGTTACTATGATTGTAGTTGTTTCAATTGGTGTTGTTGTGAGCTCTGTTGTTGATGTAATTATATCTTGAATTGTTGTATCTGGTATGCTCATATCTGTAGTAGTTGGAATGTCTGTAGAAATTATTTTTTCAACCATCTCAGTTGTTATCGTGACTTCTTTATGCGTTGCATTTTCAATTGTTTGAGACGATACTTCGATTGGCGATGTATTATTGTGTATGACAATAGTCGTTTCTTCCATTTTCTCAGTAGTAGTCGCGTATTTTGGTCTATAAGTAGTCACAGGAGTATCGTCCGTAGTTGTTTCACGAGTTCGTGTTGGAGAAACAGGAATCCAATCTGTTACATCTGCTGATATGGTTTCTTCAGTTTCTATTGGAACATAAGAAAATCTAATTGTTGTTATTTCATAATTATTAGTAGTAGGTTGTACATTTACATGTTGTTTTAGTTCTTGCGTTATATTCTTCACTTCTGAAGAAGCCGCTGTGTCGTCACTAGGCGTAGTTACACTCGAAGGTAATTTCGTAATAGATTCGAATCCAGTTGACTTGGTTGCGTCAACTGGCGGAATTGTTTCAGTTTCATTTTGCAAAGAGTTATTACTTTCAACAGTTTGGTCGTTATCTGTTACTGGTATCCAGGGAGATTCAGTTTCAGTGTCAGAATTAGTATCATTGCTTGCCAATACATTCACTGATAAAGTGCTTGCAGGCTCTGCACTACTTTGAATGGATATATTACTTTCTGCTGGTACACGCTCCGATATCGGTTCAGGTCTTTCTTTGATGTCAAGAACAGAATTAGATAAAGTAGGCAATATAGGCTTCCACGGTAATTTGTTCTGATAGATTTCGGTTATATTTTTAGTAACAAAGTTGTTTGCTGTCACTGTAGTACTTGTTGTTGTGGTGGTAACTTCTTTCTTATCTAGAAAATGGAAATATTACATAAAATATTATTAAAATAAATACACTTAAAATATAATAAACATTATACATACCTAAAACTTCTGCAACTTTTTGTAATTCATTCTCATCAAAAGTTTTTTGTGTTGACACCGTGCTATTTACTGTGTAGTTAGATGGTGGGGGACTTCGCAAGCTAGCCAAGGCCCATGCTGTCATGGTTGGAGGTATTTCTAAATCAACTACTGTATTTCTTTCACCAGATGCAGAAGTAGAAGTCGCAAATTTCGTCGATCCTCTCTTCCATAATGACGGAATTGTGTTATCAGATATAGATTGAGAATGTACAATTTTCTTAACACCACTTACTTCACTTTGTAATACTGGATCAATATCAGACGACTGTGTTGTTAAGCTTCCTTTTGTCTTGGTTTTGTTCATAATTTTATCTTTTATATCAAAATGTTCATAATATATCGTAGTCGGAACTCGAGGTAAAGGTCTAGTGTAATTTTTTCTCGGAGCCATCCATATTGGTTTTATTTTAGGCGTAGTAAAATGAAATCGTCTGGTCTGAGGCCTGCTAGCTTGATTTGGAGATGCTTGCTCTGTTTGCAAAGTAGAAAATACACTGTTTGGTGAATTTTTGGTGCCCGATAAATTAAGACGTTTAGAATAATTTTTGTTTCTACTATTATAGTTGCTAGAATATATTCTACTCGTATCAGTAGAAAAAATTGCATTTTGCGTAGAAGTAGGCATTGGATTTACTGAACTAAGAGCTGGCTGTACTGTACTTGGAAAGAACTGAGAAGCAACTGTTGATATAGATACTGGACTTGGTTCAGAATCAATCAAACGTTTTTTAGATGAAATTTCCGCTTTTTTAGAAAGCTTGCCTTGTATAGATTCGATTTCTTCTTTTATAGGAGTACTTTGTGTTGTAGAGGACGTTTCAGTATCATTCTCGCAATCATAATCGTTGCTGTCCTTAAAATTATAGGTTTCAGTTGATAAAACAGTCATTTCATAATAAATACTTGTACCCTGTACATCAGATAGCCCATCACTGTTAGAACCGGCTTTATCACTATCTAGATAACGAATTTCTTTGGTATTCTTTATAAATACGCTTGATTTGTTAGCTGGTGTATTGTTATTAAGTTTATCAAATCCTACATTTTCCTTAACTACTTTATTTATATTTGTTATATTCGGCGGTGGTGATTTAGATTTAATTATATCTAAATGATTCAAAATACTAGACGAGACTTCTTGATATTTTTTATCAAAGAAATTGTTTTTAGGCGTAGTGAGATCAGAGTTGAAGTCAAAATAGGAATCTGACGTGTACGAAGATTCCTCTTGTGTATAAACATTTTTAGGGAATAAACTGGAGAAACTTTCATAAGAAGGTTTACTATGATCATTTTTCACATCCATATCGTAGCCATGCATATATTTTTTGCTATTAAAATCATCGTCGTCATCGAAACTTGGCATTGTAAAGAAACTTCCACCATCAAACTTAGTAGACGAATACTTTTCAAAGGATTCATTATCTTCATCCTCCTCATCAGCATCATCATCATCATATTCGTCATTCTGAATGGACGATAACTCAAATGGTTTGCTCGTGCTGACCAAAGTGACCGCAGGCATTTTAGTTTTCTTATAAGTGTGCATACTGCTTATAATCTCCGCAGGTTTTTTTATTTCTGGAGTCGGTGTTACTATTATAACGTCTGATACAGTCGCTGTTCTTTTTGCACTACTTTGCGTTGGTTTAGACAAATTGAACTTAACCCTTCCCCTGTCTTTATATTTAGCATTTTTTTCTGTATGCTCTTCACTTGTGGAATCTTTTGGATGTAATTCATTTAAAGCAACATCTGGTAGTTTAGGTTTACTCCTCCAAGTGGTGACATTAGTTTTGCCAAAGGGTTCTTTTGTCGTTTCTATGGGCAATGTATTTGCAGTGACTTTGCTGGTCAACAGTAACAAGTTCACTACTAATGCGGCACCTGAAATTTTAAATAACTGTATATATTTATAGAATAATTATTTTATAAATTCATAAAAAAACTAGACAAAATACTCTCCACTTTCGGCAAATTTAAAGGTATTGACAGCTACGTAGCGAGCCCTTGCGACATATTCCGCATCGTTTACATACATATACATATACTTATTTTTAAAAAAGTGCACCAAATAAACGATATTTTCCTGCATCGGCATTTGCTTCAGCATTTATTATAAAAAATATTTTTTACTTTATATAGTTTAGCATTGATATTTATGAAAATATCATTTATACATACAAGTGGCAGTCAGAAGGTCTCTAAAAGTAAAATATTTTTTATAAGTATATAATTAATATGTACCTATACATATTCTGACCGGTGATTCCATATTTATATCATTTTGTTATATGGCAAGCTATCTTCAACAACTCCGCCCCATTCCGTAGTCTTGATGTGTTTCCTGAAAGTAAAAATTAAATGTAAATTTTAATTGAGTTACATAATTATTCCACATTTTTTTAGCTGGATTTTAAAACTGCTGTATCAGTTATTTTGCAATATGTATTTTAATACACAGATTTTATTAACCTAGTGTTAAAACTATTCCGCCCAATATTCGGGACATTGAGAGTCGAATGAGGGGACTTAACGTCACGTTTTGTATTTGTGACAGAGCGAGGAAATAGAAATAATTCATTCCTCCGTGTAGGAATTGAACCCACAATCATCACGTTCACAGTCAGACGCTGTACTGCTGCACACCACTTTTTTCATTTATTATACCTTTTTGCTAATACAGTCTGAACAAAAATATTTTTCTTAATGTTTTTTAAATTAGCATTATATTTTGATAACATATACAACTAAAGCTACTATAGACTGACCCATTTGACTCAAGTGACCTCATCAAGGGACTTTCGGAAGTTATTAAAGGCAAAAGGCTGGTACAAAATATAATTTCATAGATTTCGGTACATAATGTGCGTTAGTATTTGGGTTAGTTCACGGAATGACTGAGTTACAAATTACAATAATGACTATTGTTTGAGGTTAGATACCAAAAAGTTTGTGCTAGTATATAAAACACATGTTATAGTCTGCATTTTCGTTTGTGCGATTATAAAATATATAAAAATGCTATTTTAATAAATTTAATTTAAAAAATATTTTTTTATAGGAACGGAGTGTCTTTATCCTTATAGTAGTTCACAGGATCCTTCTGCCTAACCCACAAAAAATATTTTAATTAATAATTTATTTTCATAATTTTTCATCATATTTCATCATTATTTCCATTTCGGGTAGATATTTCTAAACAGCATCACAATTATAATGTAATATACTTAGAATCGATGATGCAAAGGATTCTCACATAGCATAGGTACATAGTGCACTTTGCTAAGCTTTATCAATTCCCATACTTACCATCTCTAAAGCAATTTCTGACTATACATTGTTGCCGATATAATCAAATTACGTTTTTATAAAATATTATATTTTTTTTTAGCTTCCCGCTGCATCACGCATATAGCAGGATATGCAGAGGAAACCTAGTGTAGAGACACTCCGTTCCCTACACACCGCAAAATTTTCAAAATATTCGTTGGAAATTAGCTTTGTCGTGTTACCACAGCCCGGAAGTGAAAATACCTCATTACCGATACTTCATTACTCCGATTAAGAATCGAATCTACAACCGTCGCATCTGCACAACGACGGCCTATGTATATACCTATATATAATATTGCATTATTCCCATGAATTACGTAGTACCCCGCTACATAGTGAATGCATAATTTGAAGTAAAGCCTTATTCACTATACCCCTTTAATGGTTTAACGGTAGTTTGATTCTGAGTCTGTGCCTCAGAGTGGCATTAAGGTTTGCCACGGATGAAAATGTGGTAGTGTCACGTGCGGAATAGACATTAATTATTCGTATCTCTCTTTTATCTATTATTTTTATCCAATTTTCTTTGGTTTATAGCTTTTATCTTCACACGTATTCACTTTTTTATTCCTTCNAAGTGACCTCATCAAGGGACTTTCGGAAGTTATTAAAGGCAAAAGGCTGGTACAAAATATAATTTCATAGATTTCGGTACATAATGTGCGTTAGTATTTGGGTTAGTTCACGGAATGACTGAGTTACAAATTACAATAATGACTATTGTTTGAGGTTAGATACCAAAAAGTTTGTGCTAGTATATAAAATACATGTTAAAGTCTGCATTTTCGTTTGTGCGATTATAAAATATATAAAAATGCTATTTTAATAAATTTAATTTAAAAAAATATTATTATTAGAACGGAGTGTCTTTATCCTTATAGTAGTTCACAGGATCCTTCTGCCTAACCTGCCACAAAAAATATTTTAATTAATAATTTATTTTCATCATTTTTCATCATATTTCATCATTATTTCCATTTCGGGTAGATATTTCTAAATAGCATCACAATTATAATGTAATATACTTAGAATCGATGATGCAAAGGATTCTCACATAGCATAGGTACATAGTGCACTTTGCTAAGCTTTATCAATTCCCATACTTACCATCTCTAAGGCAATTTCTGACTATACATTGTTGCCGATATAATCAAATTACATTTTTATAAAATATTATATATTTTTTAGCTTTCCGCTCCATCACGCATATAGCAGGATAGGCAGAGGAAACCTAGTGTACAGACACTCCGTTCCCTACACACCGCAAAATTTTCAAAATATTGGTTGGAAATTAGCTTTGTCGTGTTACCACAGCCCGGAATTGAAAATAGCTCATTACCGATACTTCATTACTCGTATTAAGAATCGAATCCAAACAATCAAGCGTCAACCGTCTCATCTATACCACAACGGCCAATATATATACCTATATATAATATTGCATTATTCCCATGAATTAAGTAGAAATATAGTGTATAGTGAATGCATAATTTGAACTAAAGCCTTATTCACTATACCTCTGTAGTGGTTTAACGGTAGTTTGATTCTGAGTCTGTGCCTCAGTATGGCATTAAGGTTTGCCACGGATGAAAATGTGGTAGTGTCACGTGCGAAATAGACATAAAAACAGATTTTTCATTTTTATGTTTCCATTTTTAGTGGAGAACGATATAGTCTATGTTTTTTAAGCGATAATACGTTTTTTTAGCTTTTATGGTTACAATGAGTTTATGAGTTGATAGTTAAAATTTAAAAGACAAATTTTGTTTTCTCCTTTTTAGAGCGTTTAAATAAAAGCTTATTCTAAAAACGATTTTTTGCTTTTAATTTATTTTTAGTGAGTATATTCTCTTTACATATGTATTAATAATTTTACTTTAATTTCAATTGTATTAGAGCCATTTCTATTAAAGTCCTAATGACCTAAGTTTCACAACCAGTTAGTACACTAAGTTGAACACTAGATGCAAATTGCCCGACCTAGAATTGCTTTCTAAATATCATGCTGTTCAAATTCAAAGGAAGAAAAGGTTATATTATACAATTGTTAGTATGACGAGCGGTATATCTACGACCCACTTCCTTATACTTGTAATAAAAAATTACATAGATAAATATATCTGTGTAATAACACATGATGAAGACATGCTCATGATTATTTTCGTTTCCTCTCAATAGCTTAAGCGCGGCGTTGAGGTCCGCCACTCAACACGCAATGCGTCCAGAATTCGGCTGTAAGTGGGAGAAAGAAAGTATCTTAATACGAACGGGTGTCTTAACAGTAGGTTCCCAGGTTTTCTCTGTCTTATATTACCAATATCATCAATTATTTTTAAAGGTTCAACCTAGCAAAGTAGGTAGAGGGATCCTAGTGTAAACACCTTTCGTTCCCATTTTCCATCCTCGCGTGTTGAGTTGCAACACTTAGCGCCGCGCTTTGTCTTATTACCACAGCGAGGAAATGAAAACAATTAAGCACCGGAATCGAACCTACCAGCTCCGCGTTAATACTCAAACACGATACCGCTGCGCCACAATGACCTAATTCAAAATAATTATCAGTTAAACTCTAATTAACGTCTCTGAGTGCTATTGACTGTTAAAATTGAAGCGTCCTGTAATTTTTCCTCTTATCCTACTAACAGGTTTACAAGGCAAATTACCGAGTGAACCTGACCTTATTAAATTACGAAGAAATTAGCAACGCCTACACTATACGAGTATACGCTAATATTGAGATGTACTACTTTTGTAGGGACAGTGCTGGTAATGATCATAAAATTAGATAGCAGTACGCAAAAAGGCCAATTAGTTTTTAACTGACATTAAACCGAATTAAAATTAATATTTGCTATCTCTATATGTACCTACATACATATGTGTAAATTGTTGTTAAACGTTTGTTTTACACCTACAGACATTGAGTATTGAATGGCGGAGTACAACGCTGCAACTTTTCAAGGTCCTGGCTTGACAAATTAAAATAACTATTTCCCCCGAGTGTGAACTGAACCCACAACCATCGTTTTTACAGACGCTGTGCCGCTGCGCTACGACGGCCTCGAAATTGTCATATAATTATGTATTTTCGTCATTTATAATACACAAAGCGGAGTATTTACATTGTAGTATTGTATTACGTTATAAATTACAAAACTTCAAACTACTCGTACATATAACAAAATGAACTTATTATTCGCCAAAGCTGCCGTTTTGTCCTCGTAATAATGCAATAACCATTTCGAAACCGTACAAGCCCGAACAAATCTTGTCACTTATTAGGGCTGTCAGCTTTAGGAAAGGTATTTTAGGCTTCAGTTCCAGGTTTTTGTACCTCGTCGGTTGCAGAGTCGGCAGAAGAGACCTTAGTTCCCGTTAACCTTAGTTGTTAAGACACTCCGTTCCTATTATGAGACACCGGTCTCCATTAAATCCATCCGGAATTAAACGCGCGCTTATGCCTTATTACCAGAGCGAGGAAATGAAAATATTAAATATTTCATTACCTTAAGTGGGAATCAAACCCACAACCTGTCACGTTAATGCCTTTGCGCCACAACTTATATGTATACGTTTATATGCTATATATCTATGTTTTATGCTCTATCATAAATATGTATTTTTTTAAAAATTAGACTTCGTTATAGGAGCATTGTAACTCAATATTAAATATTTTATTATGAAAAGTAAAATTAAAGTGAATATACTCTGCTTAGCAAAACAAGTGTAAAAATTTTAATTTTCCGCTAATTCGGTCTACAAAGACAAAGTGATGAAATATTAATTCTCTTTAGCATTCAATAATTGATTGTCTTGAAATAGATAAATAATTTACGTAAATCTATTAAATTATGATTAAAAATTAAAATTAATTACGTATAAGCATTTCTCCTATTATATATTCACCTATTATCACGTTTATATGATGAACTGGTGAAGAAGAGGTATAGGCCGGTTAGCAATATAAACCGGTCAAACACTTACACAAATACAAGGCTCAGTTTAGATCTCGCGGACTGAAGCCCTTAAAAATATTGCACTATGTTTATATATTTTTAAAATAAGATATTACATGCCAACCCTACCAAAACATAACAATCATATACAACAAACTATGGTATCATTTCGACAGAACACGTCCATGTCGGCTTCAAAGCCGGTAAAGGGTAGTTTCTTATATCGAAAGATATATTTCGTTAGAAGAGATTGTTTCCTAACAATAGTTATTAATAGTAAGACTCGGGTCGTGATAGAATGCGCCTGCGCTCCTTTATAGTGATGTGAGTTCAGGACCAAAGTATTTTATAGGAGATATAACTTGAAGAAATAAATGTAAATTTAATAAAACTAACCCTTTTAGTAGAGATTAAATGGTGAACATAATAAATATAAATAAGTATAAAAATCTTTCTGGGAAAATGGAATATTTAACTTATAAAATTACAATAAATAAAATTTTCAACCTGCACCTACATGTAAGATCATAGTTACTAAGATTATAAGAATTTATGTTTAAATTTATCCAATTACATGTATAGTTTACAAATGTATTTATTTATGTATTTTTTATATTTAATGAAACTGTTCAGTAGCAGTAGCTAGTTAAATCGTAGTATCAAAACTCTCTGCTCTCCACATTTACAACATAAGATAGCAAACAACGTCACAACACTGAACAACATTGATATGCATCTCACGAACTAAACAAGCCATTCACCAGGACGCGGACGACGGCGGTGCGCGGTACAAGCACGACACTCCACGGTGTTGCTTTGAATTACGATAATAAAAAAATATAATAATAAACTTCACTTTAAAAATTGGATAGCATTGTAGAATACTGTCAATTGTGCTAGTGTCATAATACTCCGTTCTCTACTTTCCCCCAATTTTCGAGAAGTTACACGTTGAGTGGCGGAACTCAACCCGCGCTTTGTCTTTTTTTCCAGAGAGAAGAAATAAAAATAATGAATTACCTCGAGCGAGAAGAATCATTATGTATCAACTACTTCAAAAGCTTATATATCAAGTATATATGTATTTGAAATGATAAAAGTGTAAATAAATTTTTCGTACATTGTATTAATTTATATCGGTAGAAAAGCTGCGAGCAGAAACAAAAAGGCATAATCTATGCTTTAAATAAGAACCTAGTATTACCATTGAATTACACTACAATGCCACAGATGTCAAGGAATAAATAGAAAAAGAAGATTTCACTCTCATCTCAGGCCTCAGCTATGAAAAAACAAAGCATAGCTGCGGACCGACAGTGCGCCCTTTCATAGTGCTGATGCAAGCCAAGGCCTTAGAATTAGAAACCTTTACACCACGTCTGCGGGTCGAGGAGGTGACGGATCTGTCGAAATTACACAGCCGTTGAGAACAATTTTGCTTATATTTGTAGCATCTGGATGATTTAAAATTGTTACTTATATAAAATTCAGGAAATTCAGGAATTATATTAATAAGATAAGACAAGGCGCAGCGTTGAGTTACGCCATTAGTCTATAGTACCTACCACAAATTATTTACCAATAATTGTTCTTTGATGATAATTAAAATAATTATTGTTTCAAACAATTTAGTAAATATTATAAATTGAAATAATTTTCACTACAAAATAATTACATACACATACAGCTCTAATATGCTGTTCGCATGTCATTAGAAATAGTTAATTATTAATACAGGTACATCGCATCGCATTCGCACGTTACAAGGACGATTTAATATCATAAGAGAATGTATATATACTTATATGGTATTAAAGTATTTATTAATTTTAACAGTATTTCTTACAAAACGTATAAATTGGAGAATTGGTCTCGAATCCGCGCCTGTTGGAAACCGTCCAAGCGCTCTGACCACTAAGCCATACGTTCTAGTCCCTTCGACTACATATTTTAAAAATATATAGTAAATATTTTTTTTGTAATACTTTCCATTCAAAATATGTCACAGTTATAATACCACTAATATAAGCTCCGTATGTATATTTGACCACAGAAAACCAAATCAGGTGACAGTCGATTCGGTGGTCAGAAATTATGTTGAAAGCCGTATGTTTACTATTCGCGTGCAGTACGAAGTACAATATTTCATATTTGGTTGCAATTACACAGACACTTTAATAACACTAATATTACATTGTAATTTGGAAACAATGTTCAACTTGTATAAGTAAAAATACCGGCCAATTGCGAGTCGGACACGCGCATGAAGGGTTCCGTACTACTTTTAAAAACGGCAATTTTTTCTTCACGCTTATTGTATTAAACATTTAAATTATTCTGTTTAATAAATTTCAACTACAACAAATCTATCTATTACGGATCGATATACAGCCCGGTGGCAGGCAGACAAACGGACGAATAGAGGAGTCTTAGTATTAGGGTCCCGTTTTACCTTTTGGGTACGGAACTCTAGAAAAGATCAATATGAACGACATTATAAAACAATAATTATATACATTAATAAAGATAGTCATGGGCCGTGGCTTAGGTAAACGTGAAGATTGGATTCGAATCCTATTCAGGAGATTTTTTTTCGTCTCGCTCTGGTGACAAGACCGCACGGCGTTGAATTCCGCATTTAACACAGATTCGGATTTTTTTAACACTTTGCCACTTAAAAAAGATTATTTTAAATTTAAAAATGTTATATTTGCTTTACCACCTATAAATAATATAACTCTATCTACAGTTATCTCTTCAACTAGCACGTAATTCAAATTTGAATTAATGTTTCTCTTAAAGTTTCATTGTAGTAAGTACTAACATAAAAATAATTAAATTTCTTAATACGAAAAGCTATTTAATGAAAAATTATTTTTTTTTACTTTTTTTGCACTAAAAAGTGAATTAAAAGTCTTAGCTAATATCTGCCTGTCAACATATCGTTCTTACTTCATACTACACGCGATACATTAATCACAGTAAATTACACATTTATACATAGTATGAGAGATTACTAACAATTTTGTTGTTACTTATCAGTTGTTAATAAAAAAAATTAAAAAATTAAATTAGTGTTAAAAAACTACGCTCCTTCGCTAAGTGGTGAAACTCAACGCCTCGTTTGCTTAAAAAATATATTTTATTATTATAATGACAATTTTGTTTGTTTATTAAATTGTTTTTATTTAATTAGATTTTATTTTATTTTTTTATTAATGAGGTTTTTTGTTAAATTAGATTCAGCGCTGTATTAAGTTCCATTAATAAAATTTTAGTTACAAACAAAAAAGACGTATTTAATTACAATTTTTGATAAAAACCCCAAAAAAAATATTGTACGAGACGCAACTTTCATAAAAAAAATTACCAAAAAATCTGAACCCGCACTCCTCAGATTCTGTCACTGTGATATCAAACTAGGCCATACGCTTACATACCACCATCCCCCCCCCCCTCTCCCGTCTTGTCTATATGGTTCATACAATTCTGTCTAAGCCATAGTCAAAAAGTCAAAGAATAAAGAGTCAGACAACGAGGTCACCTATTAATCATAAACAAAAACCTTTTCTTTTGAGTCATACATTTACATGTTAAGAAGACACAAAGAAACCGAGTATCTTATTGAAATAGTGTTTTCGAGACAATGGGTCGCAATCTCTGTTTAAATATTTGAAATGTAACTGCAATATTTATTATTATTAAATAAAGTCGGTGTTTTTATGTATAACTAGGTAAAGCCTTTACTTGTGGTTTCGTCATCGTAGCAAAATGGAAATAACTATGAATAAATGAATGTATTTTTACTCAAGTTCACACCACTCTCAATTCTGAGATCGATCTTGAGATGCCGTTTTCAATCATAGATTACATATGTATGAATAAAAACGGCATCTCAAGAACAATCTAAGACTTATAAATACAGGCCTAAACGCCCGAGGTAACTGACCATTAGTACAATGGGTTAATAAGAATCGAACCCACCACCATCACGTCTACATTTATTATCTAATTCCATGTGAAGCATATCGAAACCAAATAAGGGAACAATGATCTATTCCAACGTAACACTAACTAAGAAGATCTACAAAGTAATTGCACCAAGTCCACGCTCCGCTGACCCCAAATTACGATACGATTTTCACTTTTGTTTAACATTCAGGGAAAGTCTAAGAAAACAACTTCTGGGCTTTTTATTAACAAAAATATTGTATTTGTATTGTAAATGTATGGAGATTGCTTATCTTAATACATAATTACTTTCGCTTCGTTATGGCTGTTTAAATAGTTTAAACACCGTCTTTCAAAAGACATCGTTTTTTTTTGTTTTATAAATTCTTACGGAGGCCGTCGTGACGCAGTGGCAATTGTGTCCGTATACGCAACCGTTATGAGTTCGATTTTCCGCCGAAAATACCATGTTATTATACTCTAGTAAGAAAAAGCTCTGTGCTAAGCCTTACCAAAAAACATGAAGCTAATTACTTATTTTACTTATATATTCGACATCATTTATAATTCCATCGTTCCGTACTTTATCTATGCTATTGTTTATTTTACGATGTGTCCTATTTATTCTAAATATCTACACCAAAGGATGATGAAAAAAGCATATCACAAACATAACCCCACATTTTAACTCGCCAGATAAATAAAAATATTAAATTTCCTAAGTTATATATCCCCAATAAAAACCCATAACCACGGCGTTTATAATCAAAGCTGTTTTTAAATTTAAATTGATATCAAATATTTAAAATTATTAGGAAATTTGATTTGGAAACCTGACCAATCTATTGTAGATTGACGTAGTACGTGACGCGATGTGAACAGACGTTGTAAACTAATACCTATACGCCCCTCTATTGCTGAATAAGTTAACAAATAATAAAAATAATTATAATTTTGAGGCCAGTCTCAGAGCTGTAAACGTGACAGATTGTGGGTTCAATTCCCAGGAAATCAAATATTTATTTAAATTTATATTTTCAATTCTTCACTCTGATGAATGCCTTTAGAATTTAGATCAAATTTAGAGACGCACGCCTGGGCCTCTACGCCACTATAGGATGACCTCATTCACACAAAAATTATTTCCCAAAATTCCTAAAAACGGGGAAAAACGGAATTATAAACTAACTGTTTCTCAGAGAAATAGGAAGTAAAATTACAAACAGCTTTCTTCAAAGCTTCAAATAATAGAAATTTGATATTTGGGTTCCAAGCTCAAACCATAACAAACTAGAGTGAAACTAATCCACCGTTCGTAACCGAAAATCCGAGAGGGAAAGTGACCGATATCGTCTAGTATTGTACTCAATACTTTCTCACAATCCCACAATGGTCGGAAGTAAGGAAATTAGTACTTATATACGTTTAGTCATCCTATCCTATATCTTATAAAACAAAGTCGCTTTTCGTGTCTGTCTGTTGTTTCTAACTCTTCTTCTTCTAAACCACCCAACG
>JAKRZM010000799.1:414403-501955 GCA_036379175.1 Heliconius cydno galanthus | reverse complement strand
GTCTATTGCTTGTAAACAAATATTGTGAAAATCGTGTTTACTTATTGAGTTGTTAGCTAAGAAAGAAGTATAGAAATTGCAATTTTAAAATGTACCTATAAAAACATATTGCATTTTAGTAATAACGGTTGTACTAAATAGCAAATTTGATGTAATAATATTTAAAAAAATCCTTTATTCTAGTAACGAGGAAAAGCACAGTGTAGACTTTTGCCACAGAATTATCAATGCCTCGAGAATTTGGATTTGGAAGGAAAGAACCTTGATAAAGTACGGAGTGTTTTAACACTGTGTTCCCTCTGCCTACCCTCATACGTACGTGATACAGCGTGAAGCTGAAATCAATACCTATGACTTAGTAGTAAGCAGAAAACATATTTTTTATTCATATTTACTTATTTTATTTTATCATTTGTAAAAACTTCTCATGTATTACTGATTCAATACCTAATTCCAGTTATCAACCTTCGCCTTATACGGAAACATTTTATGAGATCAAAGATTCAAGGCGTATCTGATTTGGTCACGATGTAAAATGAGTAAATGACTTTTATAAAAATACAGCTAAAATTAAGTCTTATAGTCTAAAATATATTACTATATGTGTTTTATTCTTGGAGTTAAATCAACCTTTTTTAAGTATATAAATTTGAAATATATTATTAGTGGTTTACAGCGCAGTACAAGCGTGCCATTGTAGATTGGGAATGAAATATTTGATATTTTCATTTCCTAGCTCTGGTAACGTGGCAAAGCGCGACATTGAGTGCCACCACTCAACCCGCAGTGCTTCGAGAATTGGGACAACGAAGCCAATTTTCGAGCCATTGCATGTTGAGTGGCGGAGCTTAACACCGCACTTTCTCTTCATATCAGAGCGAGGGATATAATAATTTATATCCCTGGGTTGAAATCGATCGATTTAAATATATCCATTCCCAAGTAGCAATTGGCAATTGAAAACACAACGCTTACATTCATTCCACAATGATCCTAAAACAAAAACTAAAACATAATTTAAATATTAAAGTGTGCAATCACTCCTTCATAGACACCCTCCACAGCCGCTCTTGACACACAATCAATGTGTCACTAAAGTAGTATCGGTCAGTTGCGCAAGCGCACCACATAACGACACTTCCTTATTAGCGATGTTAGCATTTCTTATGATGCGTGACTTTCTCTAGTCTTACCAAAGTTGTCTAACAAGTCCTTGGTACTATACTCTTTTGATGTAATACTGTCAACACATGGGCCTAGTTAAAGAGTTATGTTTTTTCTCCAAGCAGAATAGACAGAAGGAGCCTAGTGTTAAGATATTCATCATAATAAGTATCTTGAGCTCTTAGAATGTACCATGTGTCGCAACTCTCAGTTATTTCTATTTGGTCACAGGGCCGAAACATCGGGCAAAAGCTAGTTGAAATATAAAGGTTTTTCCGACGTCCCTAAACAAATGATCTATTATTTTCATTTTACTTTATTTTTTTAACTTCACACTGTATTCCGCACATAGCAGGGTAGGCAGAGGGATTCTAGGAACCTACTGTTAAGACTCTCCGTTCCCCTTAAGACATTTTCCGTCCTTCACTTTCCGCCAAATTCTGGAGGCATTGCATGTTGAATGGAGGAATTCTACGCCACATTCTACTTTTTCACTAAATTGTTTCCCAATACCTTAAATGATGAAATACATTAAAATTGGTTTAAATAACAAACACGGAAAAAAAAACATACACATTTCCAAATACAAAGACAAACATCGTTTACTCATTTTGATCGCATTCGACAGTTACAAATTGAACCGATACCTGTGACGTGCAATTAGTCACCAGCTCCAGCGTGTTCTTATTATAGACGTTATGGATGACTCGATTAACTTTCTAGATAAGTATCTACTTAAGTTTTCTAGCAATTTCTATCTTTTATGTAATCCTGGCTATATTCATCTTTTTAGGGTTCCGTATTTCCGAAAAAAATACTATTATTGGATTACTTTGTTGGCCGTTCGTCTGTCTATCTGTATGTCAAGACCCCTTTTTCACAGAAGAATAACCTTTTATTCTTCCACCACTCATCATATCGATATAATGAGTGGCATATCTCCATGCAAGTTTGTAGTTTTATAGTCATGTTCTATTAAAATTTTATTAAGATATCTTTAATAGATACTGAGAAAATAAACTTTAACGATATGGGTTGATACCCCCATTACTCCCAAAATTACATAAATATTTATTTGAAATGCGCATGTAGCAGGGTATCATATCACATTTTTTAATATGCCAATAAATATTAATAAAGATACAGTGAAACTCGTCATTGCGCAAGTTCACTTTAGTTCCGTTTACAAAAGAGAGACCCCTTGGACAACGTTGTTTACGCAGTTTAAAAAACAATTTAATATTGATAGAAAGATTTTTTATTATTACCTTCACACTGTATCCCGCACATAGCCAGGTAGTCATAGGGAACCTAGCGTTTAAACACTCGTCGTTAAAACACTATGTCGTTACCAGAGCGACGAAATATTTTTATAATTCATTCCCCCGAGAGGAATTGAATCCACAACCGTAACCATAACAGTCAGACAGCCTCTAATCTATAGTGTATACATAATTGTATGATTTTTGTCATAGTTGAAAGTTTTTAAGTAACTGTTCGTGTCATAAATGCCTTTTAATGCTCTTTTGTATTCCGAACGCGTGAAGGAAATGATCATCGTGACAATAGCGACGGTGTTATATCTAAAGTTTATTGTAGAACTTTATTTTGAATAGCTTTAAGAAAAGCTTAAGGAAGTAATTTTTTTTATTGAAATTGATTATAGATTTTTTTTATTTTCGATATATCCCGCTTATAACAGGATGGCAGGAGGCAGAGGGAATTTAGAATTAGTATTAATTGTCCGTTCCCAACACAGCGCCCAACTTCAGTGATATTGCGTGTTCAGTAATTAAACGCCGCGTTTAGTGTTGTTACTAGAACAACAAAATGAAAATATTTAACTTCCCCAAACAGGTATCGAACATACAACCACCAACCTATTATTTCACTTAAAACACATAGAGATATAAGTAAAAGGATAATTATACTGATGTTGCAGTACGATAGCGACACTGCCAGCGAGGTTAAACAGACCACGAGACGAATAATTGTCTAATGCGAAGGTTTACTTCTCTTCTAGGTTATCTGTATAGAGGTAATGTGTGACATGATTTTTAAACTATTATTATTTTAATCTAGTTTTTAGTTGCGGCTTCGCCCGCTAAATTTTTAGTTATTGTCAAATGGCAATCAGTGTATGACATATGACACATTTTAAGAGCTGTGTATGACACATGACACATAGTAAGTGCCCAAAGCTGTTCTGAACGTAGAATGTAGATACAGTAGCCGCGTTTTGTCTACCATAACGGAGAATTGAAAATGATGTCTCAAAATATGTGGTTTTTCTTAAAGTAATGTCTTTTTTTTTAATATTATTTTTTCAAAATTATTTTTATATCATAATGATAATATATAGGTAGGTAACCTATGTATCTATTTCTTATTGGATCGATTTAACGTATGGGTATATATGAAAATAGGTAACATTGATGGATTACTTTATAGATTATTTACTTATATAGTACTCTATTCGTTTCATATGCCTAGTTAAGACACCTGATGTTCTCCACTTTCCGGTGGCGGAACTCAACGACGCGTTGTGCCTCCTCACCAGAGCCATAAAGTGAGGCCTTTAAATATACTTAAATATCTTAATTTATTTTTAAATAAAACAAAATCATTAAAACATTTTGAGAAAAATGGTAAAAATATAGTATTGTTTTATCAAAGAACACGTGTACGTTGGTATATAAGTATGTAGCATCTCGTCGAGATGATAGAAAGCGTAAAGCCCGCTGGACCGCGTCGACGCGTGCCGAAGTGGTGTTCCAGTGCCTAGTGATAAGTTATGTGAGTCTGTCTCAGACCGGCTACCACTGGAACTACTGCTATTGTTACCTTTAAACCGCTTCACGCTGTATAGCAGGGAAGGCAAAGGGAACCTAATCTAATGTTAAGGCACTCCATTTGCGTACTATTTAATTTTAGACATACTGTTTATTCAGTGGCGAGCGAGTCCACACTCCAGAATTTGGCGGAAAGTGAGGAACGGTAGTGTCTTAACACTAAGTTATAGTGGTAAGTTATAGTGGTATATACATAGTGTGAAGCTTTGTTTGGTTACAGAAACGAGAAAACGAAAATAATTCATTCCCCCAATAGAAATCGAACCCACAACCGTTGCTTTTATAGTCAAATGCTGTGCAGCTGCGCTACGATGGCATATAATATTTACCTGTAATTTACTCTCTTCAAGTTTAAGCGCGATCTGTAACAAGGAAAAATATAGTTTTATCATTCATTGCACTAACGAGGGTTTATATTAGTTAAATATTATTATTAAATTGTGTCCTTAAAAGTTAGCAGTGTATTTTTAAGAAGGGTTTCCTCAGCCTTGGCAAATCACGAAGTTTGTTTTTTACATCCAATACGTACCATAGTCTAATTCAATTCCTTTTTTAAAAAAAAAACATTTATTAACGAATATGTAGATTATAAACTAATATTATTATCTTTATAACATAAAAGAAAAAAATATAATTTTACCATTAATCGAAATTTAAAAACTACTTCTATTATAAATATAACAAAGTATCCACTTTGTAGGAAAAATACAAGTAACGAATAGATAATCGATTACTCTGTTCGCAGCAATGTTAATAAAACACTTGTTCCCTATTATTAAAATGGAGTGACCAGTGCCTCTGACCCGGGATCTCATCCCCTTGGCGTATATCGCTGGTTCATTCCAATATTGTCGATGTCAGCGAATGGAATTAGTGCTTGTAAAACCATACGCTATGAACAGATTATTTATTAAAAATAATGACACTGTGACATGGGACGTCACTAAAGGGTAACGACCTGAGCTAGGGATGTCTATTATTTTTTACTATAGGTATTGGTGATGATAGCTTATATCTGTCTTAGGGAATATAAAAAACGTACATATACATAATATAATAATGACAAAAGATATAGAAGATCTTTTTGTTTGGTTTTGATCTACGTTCGTTTTTTGTTTGATCGTTTGATAATTGACATTGACACTAAACTGTCTCTACCAACCTTCCAAAAAGGCATCTATCTCTATATTTCATTTAGAATATTTAACAATTAATATTAAAAAAAAACTCTTTTTACTCTTAAAAATAAATAACTAATAAAAACAATTAAGTCAACTGCTCAAATATCAGATTACTTAACAAAGATAAAGTACAATCGAATAATTCAAGGTAACAATGTACATAAGAAATAAAAATATAATTAACTTTTACTTTCTCGCGTTCGAAGCGTGAAAAGTAATTCACAAAAATTATAATTTGTACGTTACATGTCGTACATTAATAATTATAGTGAGTTTGTGTATAATTAATGTTAATTTTAGAAATTCATTTGGTAAAGTTTTATTTTTATACAAGCCATAATTCAAAGATACTCCGTATCTCATTTTTCGTCGAATTTTTTTGCTTCTGTTTCTAAATTTGCACCACTCAACGCTTACTTGCTTTGTTTATCAAAACTTTGAAATAAAAATATTTTAAATTTGATCTTACCCCGGAAAGGAAATCGAACCTATAACCTTCGCGTTTAAATTTAAAAGCTGTCCTACTGCGTCCCGACAGCTATAATTCGGATAACATATAAGTTCACAGAACTTAGATTATAATATATTTAAATTAATAACTAATTAATATTTTATCAACCCTAGGTCAAAGGCTTCCAGGGATATTGAACTTTATTTACGTAAATATTGATGTTTGTGTCCGCGTTATTAATTATAATTGCTATCGCTGTCTACAGTTTTATTGTATTTTTACATTTTAAACTGAAACATTGTGTTAAAATGTAAGTATAATAAAAAATTATCTGATTTGGATGAAAATGATGTATATATATTGTTTTATTATTACTCTCGTAATAAGATAAATATCTTTAAACATAGCTGAGAAGCGGGGACGGAGTGTCTTAACTGTAGGTTCCTTCTGTCCTATCCTGCGGGATATAATGTGAAACAAAAAAACAGGTTAAAGACATTATTATTAAAAAAAACCTTTATAATTCTTACTTGAATTTTATCTACTGGGCATCAACAAATAAAACGTAATAATATATGAAAAATGGGTAAATAAAAAAAAGAGAACGGAGAAAATAAAAATCCCCAGTAGTTACATTTCAAAGCTGTAATGCATCAGGCACGAATCAAGTCTCTAGTCTCGTAAAACACAATCGTTGGGTAAGGCCCGTATGGCCTTTAAATCCGGTTCGTGCCTTGTTAGTGTCTTTCCTTATTCCCACAGTATAAGCTCTACAACTTGAAGGTTTATTATTTTATCGGCGATAAAGTTCACCTTTGTATTGTTTAAGTTTTCTTGAAATAAACTATACATATAATGAAATTGAAACTGATTGATATGTGTACATGGAAGATGTATGAGTAATACAATTACATAATCGTAGGGAAATACGGGAAATATTCTATAAGTTTTGCAACAAAATGCAGCAAAAACTATGCATGAATGCTAGTATATTTGAATTGCATTGACTTAGAGGTTCGATTTTAAGTGTTTTACAGAGAAATATAAGCATAAAATTCCATTTTTTGGATATTTTCCTTTCTTTTTATTGCAATTTGTCACTTCTTACAACTTAATCCTGCGATTGAGAATCAAGTTCACACAGATGCTGACTGCTTTATGAAAAATTTTTATTCAATTTTTAATAATAATTCGCCTTAAGTATTACAAAACATTACAATTTCTTTTTATTATTTAATTTGCATTCATAAGTATAAAAAAATATCGAAAGTGAAAATTTGGTCATATCAATAACATAAAATATTTTATTAACAGTATTAACCTCAAAGTCGTGTCCGGTAGATTAAAATTTCATAGATATTTAAGCTTTTCAGGATGTTAAATAAATATTTTAAATACTGTTATGGTCTCGTACTGTAATACTAACATTAATATGTTTTGTTTTTCAGTTTCACATTTTATCCCGGAAATAGTAGAAAAGGCCTAAGAACCTTAACTCAAGACACTGTTGTTCTTATTTTCGAGTTGGATCATTGAGTGGTAGAACTCGACGCCGCTCTGTCTCGGTACCAGATCAAGAAAATGAAAATAATTCACTCCGAGTGCCGAACCTACTACCATCGAGTTTACAACACTAAAGTAAACACCAATAAATCTCCAACCACTAGTCGATACGTGAAAAATATTACCATTTTCATATATTTCGTAGAAACATGCACATCGAACATTGCACATGCGCTGGCGTGCGATCAGAGAAATCATCTATGCATATTTATGATATAGCTTTCTCTCTCTAGTATTTGAGATCGAATTAAAACTAACATTACCTTAACAACTGTTTTTGTTTATTGATTAATTGCTTGTAACTTCACGCATCTCGTACAAAAAGGGTAACCTAAAGGGAACCTAGAGTTAAGATCTTATTTTTTTAGTTTCACGTTTGAATTCGAGACAGTATGTTACGTAGCGGAAGTCAGTTTACTTACCAGAACGAAGAAATGTAATTGATTTTTTTCTATTATGTAGTACTCTATTGGTTCCAGTCTACTTCAAAGTTATCATTGTTGACATTAATAAATAAGTATGATTCTGTAAATAATTGATTTAAAAAAAATTGTCCCGCTGAGTTTCTTGCGGCGCTTCTTAGAGGCAGTAACTTCAGTGAGTAAAAAGTATAATAATAATAAAAAAAATTACATATAATAAACTATTATTATTAACAATCAAACACAATGTAAGTTTAACTGTACATAATAAATAAGTAATCTCAACACAAGGATGCTTGTAATAAGTAGAATTCAACATACCGACATAATTTATTGTTTCTTTTATTAACATTCCTGGTACAGATCATTATTTGCGATATCAGAGTATTGTTGTTAGTTATATAAGAAAAATCATTTTCATCTTAGAAAAATATATAAATTGAAGTCTAACGATTATTTATAGAGGCTAAAGTTGGGTATGAGAGCAGCTTCTCACTTTACAGACGGTGGTTGCGAGTTCTATCTCTATTCAGAGTAGCGAATTGTTTTTGGTTCCTCAAATAAGTTCTTCAAATGCGATGTTAAGCTCCGCCACTCAACAAATGTCTTGAAAACTGGGAGGAAAGAAATTAGGGCACTTGATTCTGGTTCTGTTATATGTGGCAAAAAAAGTTGAGAAGTGAAATAATACAATTGAAAAACCAAATACATTTTAAAATATCAAGTAAAAATCGAAAGCATAACTATCGCGTCCAATAGACCACATTTCAACTGTGTTACTGATATATGTAGAAATGTCAGGTGGTAAGTATAAGAAAATACTTAAATAACCATAATTTACTGTTCCTCTTTTACATATACACACTTCTAACACTGTTTCTATATAACACTTTACACTTATACACGTTTTAAAACACATAGTTCCAACAATGACACTGATTTTAAATACTTGAACACTGTCACAATTTTACACCTTACGACAGGCAGAATAACGACGTACTGACTCAATCCTTCAAAAACGTCACTTTTTATAGCCGTTCCCTTCCTCTTTTATAAATAATTATGTGGGTATTATTATTTTATTTTCTGTAAAATACCCTCACACTGACAATTGTCTTACATATATTAACATTAAGCAGATATATTATATATTTTTAGTGCGCTTCTTGAGGCCGTATCCCGCATATAGAACGGTGGGCAAAGGGAAATTGAGAACCTAGTGCTAAAACACTCCGTTCTCATTAAGACACTTTCGTTCTCCACCGCAGAATCCTTAAAGCATAATATTATTTGATTTCCTTGACATTTTTTTGTGTTTAGCAAATTTAATGATTATACAACATGTAATACGACAAAAATAACCTAAATGTCTTAAAAAGATTATTTCTATACAATAGAATACAGATGTAACAATAGGTTTTGTAGGGATAGCAAGTAAATAATGTGAAATAATAACACCGATGTCGTTCACGGTCCCCGCGCAGAGCGAACAAAGACAAGGTTATGTCTCGATACACATTTAGTGCAATTTTTTTATATATTGTATTGTACTGTTTTTATTTTTTTTAGGAAATTAAGATTTTACAGGATCTGACTTCTAGTTTTGTTCGTTTCTAGATTTTTATTATTAACAAGGAATGATTTATTACTTAAATAATATTTTCGAAAAAAGACCGGAATGCTTCTGAACTTCTTTTTAAGACATTCCGTTCTCCACTCTCCGCCTAATTTTTGGAACATAACATTGCATAGTGGTCACGCCTTTCCTAACTTTCCGACGAATCCTGGAAGCATTGCGTGCTGAGTAGCGGATCACAATGCTGCGTTTTGCCTAGACTCCAGAGCGACATAAATATTTTATTAATTTCCTCAAGTTGGGATCGAACCCACAATCAATTGTGTTTATAGTTACACTTAGTACCACTGTACAACAACGACGAATGTATAAACTAAGAACCGATAACAATTTAATCCGGATAAAGAGATCCATTTAAAATATCTTAAGCAAAACCGGATATTACGTCAAATATAATAATATTTGTCTTTACATAACCTTAAACGAGACAAAGAAATGAGTAATGTTTAGAAAGTACAAGTTTGTCTAATGAGATTGATATATTACGGTGAAAATGTCATTAGAGGCACGTAACGTCGTAAGTTCTTGGCTTCCACAATTTAAATCTTTCACCGCGCTATTCAGACGACAGCAGCTGGATATTGGTATAGGAACTTGTATTTGATAAAATCAACTTCACACTGTTTCCTTAGCGCAGCAGGGTACGCAGAGGGAACCTAAAGTTAAGACACTCTGTTCCCCGTTTTTCGCCGAATTCTGAAGGCATTGCGTGTTGAGTGGTGGAACTCAGCGCAGCGCTTTGCTCAGAAAAAAATATAACTTTAAATAAATATTTCATTTCCTCGAATGAGGTAGAACCCACTACCTGTCGCGTTTATAGTCACACAGTTGTGCTCCTGCACCACGACTGGCCTCAATTATTCTATTTGACCTCAACCATTGATAAAAAAAGAGTAGGTACAATTGGTATATATTTTAGTCGTCATATGCTTGAGGAGGCTTTAAGGCGTTAAATGGAGACAATCTGTTCCCATTAAGACCGTTCCGTCTCCCACTACCCTCAGAATTCTAATGGCATTGCGTGTTGAGTGGCAGAACTCTACACCGCCCTGTACCTCGTTACGAGAGCGACAAAATGAAAATATTAGATGTTCCATTTTATCGAGTGAGAATCGAACCCACCACCCACCGCATTTTCCACGCGTGTGTCACAAGCTTGTGCTCCCGCGACTACAGTCACACGATTGGCCTCTACAATATATTATATATATATATATTAATTTATAAATAAATTATTACCTACATAGTATATATCTCGAGATATATACTTGCATCTCGAGATAAGATCATAGGCAGCTATATTAAAGATAACTGGTTCATTTACGTATGGCGGTCATACGCTATAAATACTTGATTGTGGCTTGCGTTTGTGACCCCTCGCTGACTGACTGACTCGTTATTTAGATTTTAGAGCTGTAATGTTAAATTGTTGTCTTATAGAGAGAGAGGAGGTTACAGGTTCTTTGCTTGAGTGCTTATTAAAAAAAACTCTACCTGCTACATGTCTTTGTTGAACTCGGTAATCTCGGGAACTACTACTTGTAGTGGAATTAATTGTTTTCACTTTCTCGTTCCGGTCAAAGCGCGGCGTTAAACTCCGCCACTCAACATGTAACGTTTTGAAATTTGGGCAGAAAGTGGGGAACGTAGTGTATTGACTAGGTTCCCTCTGCCTACCATATGCGGGATACAGTGTGAAGCTGAAAACAAGAACATATGAACAAATATGAATAAAAAAACCGGGTTTAAAGTAAAAGCGTTAATAAATAGTAATGTTATAGTGCGCCATAAAAATATTTCATATATTGTAATCGCTAATAATAACATTTTATGATCATTTATTTAGTTTATTTGAATGTTATTGTCTCTAACCCATAAGTCTGTGAAAGAATACATCTTTAATTGCTTTTAATCAAAGAACTTGCCATAAGCTATATTAAATCAATCATAGATACAAAAAACAACAATAAAACTTCACACCTTTTAATATATTATAGTAAAGTCAAAGGTAACCTGGGAACCCAGTGAACCTAGTTATTAGCGTTGAATGGCGGAACTCAACGCCGGTCCTTTTATATCAAAGTGGGGAAATAAAACAATTTAAAATTTCCCCGAGCGCGAACCCACCACCATCGTGCACACGGTCAGACGCCACTGCGCCACGACGCCCTATACAACGCTTTGAAGAGTATATAGCTATGAAATCAATAATTAACTTTATTTCTTTCGTATAGAGTTTAAATTTCTTAAAATTTGAAAAACTGACATATGACCTTTTGACATGAAACCGCATTTAAGGATAAAAACGTGTCAATATTGTCAGAATCATCGCACATTATAGAGTTAATGACATAGTTAAAACAATTTAATATCTAGTTTTTTGTCTGTTAAAAGCTTCTCGCTGTATCCTGGAACCTAGTGTTAAGACACTCCGTTCTCTATTTTCCGTTATATTTTCAAAACACTGCGTTTGTTACTGGACGTAACTGTAATAAAATTTATTTGTAATCGTTCATCAAATAGTATAAGAACAGAATTAAAATTTTAGCTTTAATCGCACCCAACACGCCTAAAATACATTCAATGTGAACTTAATTTAAAGAACCCACCACTAAAAAAATGTAACAATATTTATTACAAAAAACAAAGAAACAAAACATTTTATTACAATATTCAATTATTAGCAAATTAAAGCCGACCGAATATAAATTAATGTGCGGTGTCTATTAAATAAAATGAGATTATTTTTTGCGATACAATTCTCCTCGTGACTTCTGTTTGCCTGGTACTCGACGTTGAATAATCGTTAAAGCTGCAGAGAGCTTTTTTTAGCATATAAAAAAACATTAGCTTAGAGTAAGAACCTGCATTTTGAATCCTTATTTTGTTTATATTTCCATTTCTTCGGTCTGGTGTCCAGGCAAAGCGCGGCGTTGAGTTCTACCACTCAACACGCAATTCCTCCAGAATTTGGCAGAAAGTGGGGAACGGTCTCAACACTAGGCTCAAACTAGCGTGAAACTGATTTCTTTTTATACATTAATTTTTTGTTTCTTTTCATAATTTACTTAAAAGGCTGTTACCAGGTTTACACTCTAAGCCTTCACAATATAAGTTAGCCTTGATAACTTGCATCCTTGTTGGTGAAACGAATCCGATTTTACAGACCTATTTAAATATAAGCTATTATTATAAACCTGAACAGTTTGTTTGGTTGTACGCGCTAATATCAGGAACTACTACTACTAACTACTAATTTCAATATTATGCTTAAGTGGGTATAGCGGCGTTAAACTCCTATATCTGATCTCGTTATACAGTACTACTCTACAACCCCACACAGCAGGGTAGGCTATTTTCCACTACACGAGGATATCTATACCGGAAGTAATGTCTATAATTTCCGCATTGCATAAAAATATGTATAACTTATTTTATTACTACCTACTACTAGCCTCTTGATCTATATTATTGTTTATTATCCGACTTCTGCAAAAGGAGGAGGTTAATCAATTCGATCGTTTTTTTTTTCTGATCTAAATTACTTTTGTAATTCAACACGTCAAAGCCTTCAGAATTCAGCGGGAACTGAAAAGAAGTTTTAACATTCCAAGGTTCCCATTGCCTACCCTGCTATATACGGGATACAGCGTAAACCTAAAAAAAAAGAAAAATATAAACTACGTGCAATATTTCACATTATAACAAAGATTAGTCAAAATAACAGTATATTGTAACTGTTACTAATCCTGAGACGAATCGGGCTCATTGGGTCACTTGGGAATCGACACGACGATGATTAAACATGTTTTTTCGTTAGTTATTGCTTATATAACCTTTTTTTATCTTAAAACCTCTGTTATATTTAGCTAATTAGGAAGAACTTGTGTCAAAACATTTCGTTACTGATGGCGTAATTCTTGGATGACGGAACTTAACGCCGCGTTCTGCTTAACACCATCGTAGGAAACTAAGATATATTTTAAATAACATCTGGAGTTGGGAATACTTTAACAAGTAAATTGAGCGACAGACCACGCTCTCTAGACAACAGCGGATATGAAAAATTTATATCTATAGCTATACCACATACTAATATTACAGAGTTGAAGAATTTGTTTGGTTGAACGAGTTTAAGTAAAAAAAAATATATTTCTGTATTGAATAGACCACTTATCGAGAAAAGATAACAAAGGTAAAAAAATAACGCTAAAAATTTTAATGTAACACACTGCACTTGCGGTCAGAGTTAGAAAGACCACGGGCGCGAATCACAATTATAATCGACTATCTTCTAAACATAATCATTTATCAAGTGAAGATTGAACCTATAACCATCACGTGTACATCTGTTAGTGAATAGTCTGTACTCTTCTCCACTGAGCTAACATGGCCTCATGTTACTAGGTGTCACCAAGATATATAGGGAAATTTAAATATAACTGTAGGTAATTGCAGCCCGAGTTAGATTTGACCACGCTGTGGTTAATTGCTACTACTTGATAATAACATTTTCTCCAGTGGATATTGAACCTATAATCATCATCAAGTATGTAGGTACCCTTCTTCACTGAGCTACCATAGCTTCATGTGGCTAGTTGTCACTAATCCCGAGATATATCTGGTTCACTCGGTCAGTCGGGAATCAGACAGGTTGGACGACATTACAATATAAACATGTTATTTAACTGGTCATTCGGTTACGGACACTGGTTTTGGTACAGTTTATTTTTGATTATATGCTATAAGTTTTTGTGCGTATAGTTTTTATGAATATCGTATATTATATAACAATTTAAAAGTAAATATTTTTAGTGATATTTTTATAATATAAAAAACATTGTTTTTCGTAGCACAAATGTAAATTTTTTGTTACAAAAACCAAAGTTTATAAATAGCTACAAAAAAGTATCTTCTCATTTTTACCCACCTAGTGCCAAGAAACTCCGTTCCCCACGCTTTATGCAAAACATTACGGCTTTTCCAAGGCATTGTGACTAAACTAAACGCCACGCTTTACCGTGATACCAGAGCAAGGCTGTCTCAGCGATGCGGGGAAACTTAGAACCATGGTTATTACAGACAGACTATGGCTATATCCACTGGTCCTCAATCGACTAAATTTTACTAAATAACTTATGAAATCAACAAATTAAATTACTGAAAATATTTTAATGCAAAAAATATAAGAAAAACAAAGATTTATTTATATCTAACAAGCTATTTCTATTTAACAAGCTTATATTCTTAGAATACAACTTTTTATGAATCCTTATTAGTAGGTAGGTACTATTTGCTCGTATCCTCATATAAATGTTAAACACGTGTTATAAACATTAAAATCCAGCATTACAATAGCAGCTATTGCACGTTAATACGCTAATACGATATCATGTTTATGTAGTTGTGGTATATGGAAAAAAAAACAAAAAAATACTTTTTAGTGAGCACCTAGTGTTAAGACACTCCGTACCTCCGCTACTGTTACTCAATTTTCCAGATATTCCGTGTTCCGCAGAACTCTACGGCGGAACGCTACGCCACGGTCATTAAAATATATTAACTCAGCGTGGGCATCGAACTTACAACCGTCACTTTATTCTTGATTGATAACAGGTACTATAAGTGAAATAATAATAGGTAATCATTTCAGTTTTTTATTCTTATTTATTACAAAATCTATTACTTAATTATACGTAATATAACAATTAATAAAAAACGCGTAAACGCGACATGTTATGAGTTCGATTTCCAGTCGAGGAAACAAAATATTAATATTTTAATTTTCGCACTAACGAGACGCCACGCCGATCAACACGAAATGCCTCCAGAGTTCGGCGAAAATTGGGGAACGGAAATTTCTTAATGGAAACGGAGTGTCTTAACAATAGGTTCACTCTGCTTATCCTGCTTCGTGCGGGATGTAGCGTGAACATAAAAAAAGTTTGAAATAATAATTATTTGATGTATTGCATTATTGTAAAAGAAAAGCGGCGCAACTGTTGCAATTACAATAAAACACAAGTCTTGTTGTAATTACAACTAGGTTTATACGTTACAATAAAAAAATATTTACATTAATACTTATGTAGCTATGCGTGAATTGAATGCGTGTATTTACTTAATCTATATTTCTATACTAATATTATAAAGCTGAAAAGTGTGTATGGTTGATCTCGCTAATCTCAGGAACTACAAGTTTAATTTGATAAAACAAATATTTAAAATATACCGTTGAATTCGTAGTAACAGCCATCGTATGCAATCCGTCATATGCATGTCTTCAATTGATTGCTCTCTTCTTTTACTTAGGTAAAAAACTGAACTTGTGAACTGAAAATGCATGAATGTTTCTTAGGAAGTGAAGGAGGAGCACTATAAAATTCCCTGGAATTCATAAAGTGTTCCCTTAGGAATTTCACGAAATTTTCATTGAAAAAAAAAACCGATTTACAGTCCTTAGTAAAACAAAATGGCGATCTTCAACGTGTTCACACACAAAAATGGATACAGTAATTGCAATATCAACATAGCAAGTAAAGTATCGAAACAGTTTCCTGTTTTAAAATTCATATTTGGCAACTGCTAGTACCTAATAGTAGATTAACATAATACTAATTTTGTAAAAACATAATTAATTCATTTGAATCTTTTTTTCAAGCCATATTACAACTTAGAAGTCGACCCAAATCCTTACCGTTAGAAATCTACTTTTTGTTGTTTTTTTTTTATCAACTTCGTCTGTTGAGGAATTCCAATAGTTTTTTTCTTGGATTATTATTTAGTTTCACGAGGTATCCCGCTCACAGCAGTATAGGCAGAGAGAATCTAGTGTTAACACTCTATTCCCCATTTTCCACCGAATTCTGGAGGAATTGCGTCCAGAGTGGCGGAATACAATGGCGCACTTTTATAAAATAAATTTAATAAATAAGATATAAAGATAAAAAATAAGATATATAAATAGTTTTATGATCTTTTCCACCCAGCAGGATAGGCAGAAGAAACCTAATATTAAAACAATCCTTTCTTCACTCTCCGCCCAAATCTTGAAACTAGACTTAAGACTCTCTGCTCCCCATTGGCCACCTAATTTTCCAAACATTACATTGAAAAGAGGAACTAAACGCTGCGATTTGTTTTGCATAATTATTATTTTTTTAATAAGGAAATTACCTACGAATGTCAAATATTCATTCAAAGAAGTGTACAAGTGGCTATAAAGTTTTCAATTACACTAGTGACTAGATGGTCTCATTAGAGGCAATCTACTGTGAACAGAGACCTTGAGCTACATTTTCGAGTAAGCAAAGTCAGGGCGAACAGCTGGTGGTGCGTGAATAATGGTTAAAGTGCAATCAAGAACCCATGACGATGTAAATAATTACTTTAAAGTTATAATAAATTTAAAAAGACCGGTCAAGTGCGAGTCAGGCTGGCCAACCGAGGGTTCCGTATGAATTTCAGGATTGTAGGTCAAAGGGAATTACAACTTACAATGTAAGTTGATAAATTGGAGGGACATTACGAGTATCAGTTCTTGTGACAATGACAAATGTAAATAACATTTCGTTAAAAACTTCGTTTGTAAATGAACTCGAACTGTATTGCCAATTTTTTATCTAAATTTACGCCCATTTATTTGTATTTATTTTGAATAAATCGTATAAAAGTAAGTGTTTAAAGTTTGCAGTGACCCAAATAACTCAATATGGAATCGTCTCACGTCACTATGCAAAAAGACTTGCACAACGACGCGCTAGTTTTTGACGAGTATTTTAAACTTGTTCAATCATTTATAATTTAATATTTTGACCTAGGAAGTAGTAATATAATATCTGATACCCTGATAGGTGTGTTGAGGCAAAACGCGGCGTTGGGTTCCGCCACTCAACACGCTATGCCTTTAGAATTCAGAGTCTTGCAATGTCTTAACACTAGGCCCAACCTACTTGTTGTATGCGGAACACAGCGTGACGCAAAAATATATATTTTTGTTTTATTTTCACGCATCTGCTGTATATTTTTTATGTGGTTTCCATAAACTTTTTTAAATAAAAATAATAAATTTTACAATAATATTAACTTAATCATATTTTTTTATAAATATAGCCATACAAGATATATTAACATATTTTATCTGTATGCCTGTATTACGGTAAACACATAGTAGTAGAGTAGAGTAGGTAGGAGGAACCTGAAAACTTAGTTTTAAGACATTCTTAAGCGACGAAATGAAAATATTAAATATTTCATTCCCGGGTGAGGATCCAACCTGTCGACCTTCGCATTGACAGTCACACGCAAGCGCAACTGTACAACAAACTTCAGTTAAACGTATTTTCCTTTAACCTATTATACTCAAATTTATTATATTTAAATTATATTCTAAAGCTATATTTTTCAATATCTCTAAACACACTAGGTAGCTTTGTCTCTCCGATACGAGCGACGGCGGCAGGCGCGAGCCGGCACCGGCGCTGGTCAGTGGACAATCAAAGGTCAATTTGACGACCCGATTGTCATAATAGAGGTATATAATGCTCGATGGAGATGAATAGGTAACTGGTGACAATATCTAAATATCTGGCCAAGTATATATATAAATATAACAAGATTCTCTTGCCTTTACCTACCTTGCGTTACCTTTTGTAAATTAAAAAAAAATAATAAATAAATTTCTATTGTAAATTAATTTTAATTTATGCAGTATAAATAAAAAAATATATTGTTTGTTTATTTGTTGATGTCGGGTTACAACGATTTTTTCACGAAAATACCACACATTGGTGCCGTTTCGACAGAAAACGCTCAGACGAAAGTAGTGGGCCTAGAAGTCGAAATTTGACAGAATGGAATGGATAAAGCTAGATTTTAAATTTAGTCTTAAAGTCTACAAGCAAAGTTGCGAATGAGGACGAGTACAAATTTATAATATAAAGTAGAAAACATGGCAAGTGTAGCGACACTTCATCAGGTTTATATCGTATCTGGAGGCACAGGCCACAGCATATCTGCTTCGTTTCCTCGTAACAGTCTATTTGGGAAGGCCATGTTGATCATCGATATAATTATAAATAATAATTAATGTTCATTCAGTTAATTAATTACAGTGTCTGGATTCCATTCCCAATCGAGAGTATGAATTATTTTCAATTCCTCGATTCGGTACTTCGAAAATTGGCAAGTAAATTAATAATTAATTGAAATATTTCATTTCCATTTTCTTCGCTCAGGTGTCTGTCTCTACACGCAATGCCATTAGAATTAAGTGGAAAATGGGGAACGGAGACTCAACACTAGGTTCCCTTTGCATACTCTGCTGTGCGGGATACAGTGTGACGCTAAAAAACAAGTGAAGCTAAAAAAAAAAATTAAATTAATATATAATAGAATATGGCCTCTCAAAATAAAACAAGCAAGATATGCATTCGCACGTGAAAGGTCATTGCCGTGGATGTATTACGCGGCCTTGTTCCTTTCTCACCGCCACAGCCTCTAGCCTGCACTGTACCATACTTGTATGCCGATGTCATAAAACGAGACAATTACTATTATTTTTGTCGATATTTTAATAACTGGAGTTTTATGTTGTTAAATAAGTAATTGTAGATGTAAGATTTTTTTTTACTTTCACGCTGTATCCCGCAGATAGCAGGAAACCTGGAAACTTAGTGTTAAGATACTACGGTTCCATTAAAACACTTTCTTTCCCCACTTTTCCTCAAATTCTGGAGGCTACTCAACACGCAATGTTCGGAAATAGGGTGGTAAAACGGGAACGGAGTATCTGCGTAATAGGTTCCCTCTATCGCACCCACCCTTCTTCATCCCATATTCTTACTATTGCTATAGTATGATTTCTCTAACAAGAACATCAGTTTAAAGCTAACGTCAAGACCCCTCCTGGAAAAGATCTCCAGATACACTACTTTTGGCAACTTAAGAACAGATACAAATTCTATTATGCTATTAATAGTCAGTTTCAAAATAATCACAATGTATTTTTCCTATTCCTTCCACATAAAGAGAAAAAAAAATCAGAAGTGACAATGACAAATTACTACATTCTCCGCTTACTCCACAAGACTTAACGCAAAGGCGCAGTCATTATTAGAAACAAAAAACAAGGCCGTCGAGCATCATTGCCATCAACAAAATAGGTGGTTCAGGTTATTGCTTGCGACACGCCCGAATTAAATTGGTTAGTTGACTACGAAAATAAAAAGATTAATTCCGTGATATAAAAAAATGTGAATTACTTTAAATAACATTTAATGACAAGCTGAGAGCGATCGTTTGAAATAATTATTGTAGTACTAAATAAGTGTTATAATTATTTTTATAACTTTAAGTTGTATTTCGGATATGTAGCAGAATAGGCTTAGCTTATTAAGACACTCCGTTCTCCACGCTGTTCTCAGGTGTTACAGCATGACAGAACGATTGGATATTTACATTTTTTTATTTTATTATATGTGGCCCATTGACCCCTTTTTTTAGATAAACAAAGGAAAAATCTGAATGATGAATAAAAATTCCCAGAAATAAAAAAAACACACACACTGAGTTTTAAAGAAACTGTCAGGAATCAGGATGCTTCTGCAACTTCGGTTGGACATCCAAATGTACAAGTATCAAATGAACCTGCAGTTCCTGAGATTAGTGCGATCAACTAAACAAAGTCTTCAGCATTGTAATATTAATATAGAACTATAGATAACATTAATTAAAACACCGGAACTATATTTAAATATTTTTTTAACGTATTACAAGTGTTATTCCATACTTAGGAAAGAAGAATAATTTTTTAGATAATACCTATATAAAAATTTGAACGCAACGGAAATCATCAAAAAGCGCAGGTTCAAATCCGGCTACCTTAATTTTTTAATACTATTTCTAAAAAAATAATTTAAACATATCGACGTACCGTAGTTTCTACGTAATAAATATATTGCAGCACACAAGGAGGTTATATATTTATCGGTTTCCCCACAGATTGCGTGATACGAGAGATACAACTCTTACGAGATGTGAAGTAATGGCGCGACGTTTATTTGAGAACTGTAGCCGTCTAGTCACCATTGTGGACGCTTCCGGTGATTGCTGGTTACTCCAATTTGATCTTTGATTGATGATTTCAATATGGTAGAACTAGTGAGAATTGGTTAGTCATTGATTTAATATTATTTTAATATTATATTAGCACACTCTGAAAGAATGACTATGTAATATGATAGCTTGATTATTCAAGAAAATGTTACCTGTATATACATAACTAAATAGACGCAAAGAACATTGTTAAGACTTTATGTTTTCTTTAATTTTTAAAAAATCTTTAATTTTTAAAAAACAGAAGAGAAATAAATGTGGATTACATTTGTTTATATCCTACTAATTTTATAAATGTGACAGTTTATAACCATGGATGAGCATCCATTAATTCAACAAGCGTTCCACTTTCCCGCAAAAAGTACTAAACAGATTTAGATAAAACTTTACAGTAATGTTGCTTATAAATCAAAATAATACATGTACACATTTATTTAAAAAAATATTTAAATTGGTTATAATATAACAATAATTTTAACGAGCGAAGTCGCGTTTGGATCTCTATCATTTCCTTTAAATTCACAGCCACCTGAAATTTCCACTGCGCCAATATGGTGTCAAAAAGTACATAAAATATTTTCATTTCTTCAATATAGTTTAAAAATGGCAGCGTTGAGTTCCGCAACTCAAATGGAACATGCAATGGAATCTTGTATTGTCAAATTCTTTTGTTATCTTTCTGCATCATGGAGTTTGTATGTAATAATCTTGTTTACGGTTAAGGTGAAGCCTTTGTGGGTCAATACTAAAAATAAATATTATATAACATCTTTATGTTTGAATATTTAATATAATGTACTAGAGGTCACTCGTGGCGCAGGGGCACAAGTGTGTGCCTGTAAACGCGACTGGTTGTGGGTTCGATCCCCACTCCAAAAATTGAAATATTTATTTAAATTTATATATTTAATTTTTCATCTGGCAACGTGGAATTACGTGTTCGCAATGCCTCTATATTTCTACGGAAAGTGGGCAATAGTGTCTTAACACTACTAAACTCTTTTAATTCCCTCTACCCTGCGTAGTGCGATAGCGATTTTAATTTTAATAATACAGGTAATAAAGTATTACAGTTTATATCTTACAATGTTGTTTTTACGACAGCGGTAATACAGGAAACGGAAAGCTAGAAAAAAAAATTTAAAAAAGTCTTTTAATATGCACATATTAAAACATATTTTTTTGTATTTTTTTCTAAACTTATGCTGTACCAGTATTGGTATGTGTAATATTCCGCCGGAATTGCGTGCATCAATTACAAATCTCGATAGTAATTCGGCCGCGGCAAATCGATTTCATATCGATGTTTTGCTCAATACGGAATACTCGATTAATATTGATAATCATTATAATCGATTACTGATTAACACATTCGCCCTGACATTTATGGCGTGTTGACGTTTTACGATTGCTAATTGCTCAACACTATTGAATAATATAAGCCACGTGTATCTGTTTAAATAAAAAATAATAATAAAACAGCAGTAATATAGTATCTCTATATATAATAATACATATTTTATTATTATGTATATTGTATATACATAATAATAAAATATATACATATAGGTATTAACACAAAATTTGTTTTTTAGTTTGACGCTTTCGCACTAGGCATCTAGTGTGGTAACCAAGGAGAATGGAGAGCGAAAAGAAATTATCTTTTTTTAAATGAAGTAGGTATATGTTCAATTAAGTAGCATCCTCATTCATATAAAAAGCAATTTAAATTGCTCAATTGGACTGATCACTAAATGCAGTACAACATGAGACTCTTGAACTGCAATATGCAGACAGCAGGGCAAGCAGCCATTACGTGTTGAGTAGCGGAATTAAAGCGAAGAAACGTAAATATGAAATATTATATTTCCTCGAGTGGGAATCGAACCCCTATCTCATTTACAATAACACGCTTGTACCACTCGGCACCAATTGAACAGCAGTACGTTTAATATCATAATATTGATTCAATAAAACATAATAGTACTATTAAAACGAGGACAACATTTTCATTGGTATTCCACCATGCCAGTGATGAACATGGCGCACACCTATTGCGTCTTTAGACTACAAATTATATACGAACGAAGTCTTTGTACATTACATAATATTTGCGTGTTGTATAATTGTATGCACTTATTAAAACACGCGATGACTTTATTTAGCTTCACGCTTTGTCCCGCATATAGGAGGCAGAGGGTACCTGGGAACCTGATGTTGACTCCGTTACCCACTATCCACCATTTTTTGAAGGCATTATATTTTGAGTGGTAGAACTCATACGCAATTGTGTTTTTTTTACTTTTTTCTTTGTAACGTCATAACGACTTGCCTGTAAGTTATTTTACTGAATACATTGATTTTCTATATAAATGTCAAGTTGTTATATAATTCTAAAGATCTTTTTTTATAATATAAGTACTAATAATATGAGTATTCCCCCGATCTTGAACAAATATCTGCGTTAGGTTCTAAAACCTAGCACGCAATACGGAAAGCTATCAAGGACAAAGTAATTGACTTCCATAATAGCAATCTTATACAATAGTATAGCTTGTTAAATACCTATCAAAAAGAAATAAATAGAAATTTAAATATAGTTTCCTCTATATTATATCATGCAATGTAACGCTGTTGACTGTTGTCTGATGGAATCCAAGATTTCAAGTCCTTGCCAAAGAAATTATTAGGTTTAGATTTTTTATTAATAATATATTGTAAAATAATAATTTATAAGGCTGTCATGGCACGGGGCCACAAGCGTGTAAATGCGAAGCTTGTGGGTTCGATTCCTAATCTCGAGAATTAAATATTTAATATTTTCATTTTCTCACTCTGATGACGAGGCAATGCGCGCCATTAGGTTTCGCCACTCAATACGCACATGCCTCTAGAAATCGGCGAAAAGTGGAGAATGGAGTATCTTAACACTAGGTTCCCTTTTATTTTAAAAGTAAAAAGGAAATACGCTGCATTTTCCACATGATCTTTCATACATTTAATGGAAAATAAAAGACTAAACATCTTGTTTGCCTTGACTTTATAAATTTTAAAAACTCCCTTAAATTTCTGTTATGTGATATTTTTGTAGTTAAACGTGCTATTACATATAAGTATTATACAGCAATACATTACAAAATATCGTATAGCAGCGTGTATTGCGTCAACACTGATATTCTAATCAGCAGCAATTTTTAAATATCAGAGAAAGTAACAGGATATCTTGCGTCTGTTTTTATGTTTTCTTTATTTTATTATAATTAATGTGGTTCGAAAACATTTTAATATTCTTTTTAATTCTAATATTCTACAAAATCATTTTATTCTTCAACTTTTAGTTATAAGCTTTGTGTACTAAAACAGGGAAATGACAATAATTTAAATTCACCTATTAGGGTAGAGTTCACCTGAGATGCAATCAAACCCACGACTAACGCGTTTGACGTTGGCCCTCAAAGCTATTTATTTATTTCTTTAATTTTTTTATAATCTTCAATTTTTAATAAGCTTCAAACAACACACAAAATATATTAAAATACTTATCATAATATTCTTACCTAATTTTTTAGTATTAACCTTAGAGTATTAAGAGAGAACAATAAATAGTGCAATATTTACATAATAAATAAAAGATAAGAAGGATGTCCTGAGACTAACCCGTATATGTACAGTCTTTGTATAGTAAAATAGTGTGTCTTTCAAGTATATGCATTCACAAATAACCGAACGTATAAGTAGGTATCAATGACATACGTTATTAAATTAAAATATTTATTTGTTTAAATAACCTACAGTTCTTAAAGATTAAACCAAATCAAAAAGAATAATGTCTCTAAACTAGCCAAAACAAATTAAAAAAAAGAATTTTACATATCGTTTAAAAATAACGCATTTTTCTTATTCTCAATTATTTTTTCTTCTAGGTTCACGCCTAATCCTGTAGCAGGGTAGGCAGAGGGACCTAATGTTTCACACCCCGTTTCCCGCTTTTCGTTGAATTCTAGACGTACTGCGTATTCAGTGGAGGAACTCAACAATGCGCTAGGGGAATCGAAGCCACAACCGTCGCGTTTTACAGTCAAAGGCTTGTGTCAAAGGAGTGTCTAAACATTAAGTTCACTCCGCTTACTTAAAAAAGTTACTAAACTTAAAAAAAGATTCCTATTCACATTCGTTTACATAAGCCAAAAAAAGATGGTTACGCTAAAATATAACGTGGTTTTTAAAACAAAACTAGAATAAACATAAATAAATAAAAGATTCACTCAACACAACTAGTTTAACGTGAAATGTCTTCAAGAATCCATTAATTTGCAAATTGTTACGAAGACATTAACATTCGTATCTCTATATGTATGTATGTATATATAGTATTTTCTAAGTAACCGGTTACAAAACTGAACAAACAAGTAATAAAATAAACATTTTGTTTTTTTCTAATATGAATATTTATTATTCCACATAACTGCGTTATGCTGTTATTTGATAAAAAACCAAGGCATAATTGCAAAATGGTACTCGATTTAAACATGTGTTACCTAAGTAAGCGATGTAATAAAAAACAATAGAAATAAACTTGATATAAGATGCCAGTCGTGGCACAAGCATACAAGCGCGATTGTAAACGCGAGAGGATGTGGGTTCGATCCCTACAAGAGGTAATAATAATAGCTGGTAACGAGACAAAGCACGGCTTTGAGGTCATCCACTCAACGTTCAATGCTTCCATAATAGAGCGGAAAATGGGTAACGGGAGTGTCTTAACACTAGATTCTCAGGTTACCTCTGTCTACCCTGATATATGTGCGGCATATAGGGAAGCTGACAAAAAAAAGTTAATAGTCGCCTCTGTCGCTAATCTCAATTTGAGGAGTGATTACATTTAACAAATATTTCTATGGTTCAGAGATCTTGTTAGGTAAACCGACACATTGACTTTTCCACCTACCCGGCATTACTACTATCAATAAGAGAAGTAGAAAAAGGGCAGAGCTTTAACTTTTTTAATCAAAATAATAGATAAAAAAATATTTGTATAAGATGTTGACAAATATATTAAAAACAATATTTACCTGTTTGTAAGCACACGCCGTATATATTTAGTTTTACACCCATTGAAAACTTCTAAATATAAGAATTTCTTTCTTCATATTAATTATTAGTATCGAATCCACAACCATCGCGCTTCATATTTATCTAGAAATATTGCAAGACAACGGAGATTAAATCTAGCGTGCAACATCTAGTTAATACTATACAATTTAGTATGTCGTTCTAGTCGGTTCTTATTATGCACATCCGGCGCATTCAGATAAATGAATTCATTCACTTACATATTACATTGTATTTATACTTTTTTTAAGCTGTAGATTTAGCTTCACGCTGTATCCCGCACTCAGCAGGGTGGGCGGAGGGAACCTAGTGTTAAAACACTCCGTTCCCATATTTTCCCTCGAATTCTGAAGGCGTGGTGGTCGGTGAGTGGCTGAATTCAACGCCGCGTTATTAAGCTATACAATTTGCCAAAGGTACGAATATATAAATAAAAAACTATATATATATACTATATATAATAGTGGATAAATATGTTGAAAACTTGAACTTCATATTACAAAAAAATGTAGAAATAATTATTCTCAATTATTTAGATAAGACAAGTCTCATTTGCTGTAAAACAATTATTATGTACGATTTAACAACATAATACCTGCATAACAAAAGTGACCTTTAAAAATAGCATTTTGTACAATATAATCATAGTTACGATTATTCATAATAAATTTTTAAATTTGCTGAAAGTTTCAATGTTTCTTAAAAAATAACCTTACTAAGGAAACAAGGAAGATGTTTTAAATATCTGATAAAAAGAACCATTTAGCGTATTACTATTTTATTATACTAATAGATGAACTACTAGTAAAATATACATACTTACATAGATATATTACACCGCTATATCAATCTATGCTATTACAAAAGACAGGCAGAACAAGTATTGTTGTGAAAAACGGCCTTGGATCTACTGATTGGAGACGAAACGGAAATATCAATAATAGTTTGATAGGTACATTTTCTTTTTGTTGCGACCGATTCGGACAAGGGCATGCTAAATTGTTCTCGGAAATCAACTAAATAAATATTTCACTATTCATTATGTAATGATCTTCTTCTTCTTCCTCCTGGCATTAATCCCGGCTATTGCCAGGGTCTGCCTTCCTACTCAACCTACTCCACTTTGCACGGTCTTTTGCGTCCTCGATGGTTAGACCAATTATGTAATGATATTAAAATATTTAGTCACAATTTACGATATCGGAAACACGTCGTCGTTCTAGGTATGGGGAGGCGTCTTATTTTATAGAATAGTTCATACATCATCATCTTTTAAAATCGGTATAATTTATGCTTTAATATTATAAAAAATTGATTTACACGCTAATCGAAGGAGCTGCTAGTTCGAATTCGAAAATTATTTTTACGTTATATAGTCCAGTTTTTAAAATAGTTTATATTACCTAAATCACGTTCATTGTTTTCATTTAACCTCCTATACCACTACGGCGAGTCCTCAAAGAAAAGTTAGTTAAACTTAATTAAGCATAATTATTGTACAAAGTTGGAACAGAATCATCAATCATTGCTGTTACAGTCCATAGTGCATCTATAACTTAACATTCGATGTCAATGCTGATCTTTTCTTTAGTAATCTTCTGCTCTGTTTCTTTCTAATAGTCTAAATATTTGCTTAAATTTATATTTTAATTTCTTGGTTCTGGTGTCGAGACAAAGTGCGGCGTTGAGTTCTACCACTCAACACCCAATGACTCCAGAATTCGACGGAAAATGGGTAACTGATTGTCTTAACACTAGGTTCCCTCTGCCTACCCCGTGCTGTGTGCAGGATACAGCGCGACGCTAATTTGATTTGAAGTCTAAAATAAAATGCAAGAATAAACAGCTATGTAGGTATATAGGTGTTCAGTACCCATGAAATGCACTCGAGCCCATAGCGCCCGCTACCTGCAGCCTGCAGCTAACGGAAAACGACGATGCGGAACAACTGCTATAGGTATACAATACAATTATACAACGTCAAATAATCAATTATTATCGATAACTCTTAGATTTCGGACATTTGAAGTACTAAAAAAATATGGTTTTTATGATACTTTTTATTTGTGATAAGTTAATTTTATGATTAACAAATGTATGTAAAAACACGTTCTATATTAATGTTAACATCAAATCTTTTTAAAATATGGTTATAAATAGTTTTTAAGTCGTTTTTATAACTTCGAGTTTTAACTATGTTACAAAATCTAAGAAACTGAATTTGACCCACTTGTAATAATTGTTTCATTATGAAATTCGACATTTAAACAGTTTATTAGGTGGAACATCAATCTGGTCTGACGATGGAGCCGGGACTAAAAATATGGTCTTAAGAAGTTAGTCTTAACACTACGTTTTCAGGTTCCCTCTGCATACCCTGCTAGATACAGCGGAACCTAAAAAATAAAATAATATTATAGGTTTTATTACGACAAATTCAATCTGTTAAAAATGTTGAGAATAATTTTATCTTTAGACGTCTGATTATTGTAATCATTTAATACGGCTTAACGGATAATAATAGTATTTTTAAAAAATATACGATTATAATAAATGATATTGGTAAACATTTTATTTATTAAATTAAAAATTAAATAAATCAACTTCACGGTGTTTCCCATATAGAACAGGTTAGGCAGATGGAACCTAATGTTAAGACCCCGTTATCCACTTTCCGAATTTTTCAAGGCATTGCGTGTTGAGTGGCGGAACTCAACACCAAGCTTTTTGCCTTGGTGCCAGAGCGGAGAAGTGAAAATATTAAGATATATAATCATTATTTTCCTCGAGTGGGCAACCGAACCCACAACCGTCGTATTGCAATCACACACTTGAGCCCCTGCTCCACGACGGCATCTAATATATTATATTAAATATATTTTTTTATATAAGTGAAAAGATTTTTTTATTTAATACATAAAAATATAAATTTGAAAATGCAAATATTACGTCCAGTCTAAATGCGCCACAATAGCAATAGATAATACCAATGTCGTAAAAACTATTATTACCCAAACTTAAAGTATATAAAATATTGCACTGTTAATTGTAATTACGATATAAATAAAATATAACGATTGAGGAAAACTTCCAAGAATATAATATGATTAAAGTACACTACTAAAATTGAAAAAACGTAGTCATTGAATGGATTTGAACCCGTTGTCTCTAGCGTAATATTTTTAATAACTTTAGAATAATATATATTCCCACCACTGAGCCATAAAAGAGAAAATACACATAATTTTGTACATAATGACTCTCGACAACTTGATGTTATTGAAATTCCTCTTGTATATATTGGAATTTTATGTTATGCAGAACAACATTCTAAAGAAGCCATAGTATTCTTCAATGAATTAACGGATATGGACCAAAAACTACGCAAAAAAGGAAGCTGGAATATTGTAAAGACTTCTCCAAAAGTATAAAATATATATGTAGACTTACATTTGTTAAGATTGATATTCATTTGTCTTCTTTCATTTTTTATCTACATGTTGTGTGTTCAAATAGAATATTTCCATATCATCATTCATGAATAACATTATTATTAATGTTGTTACACTAACAATAACAATGTCTTCTTATAAAAAAAATGTTAACGAAGCGAAGTAAGGGTGTATTTAATTAATATAAATAAATACATTGTTCATATTTAAATCCTGAAAATATTAAACGGCCATATTATGTTACTTTTAACATCTTTTAGATAAGATATTTATGTCTTTTACAGCAGAGTAGGGAGTAAAAATGTAATATCAAGACATTATGTTTTCCTCTTTCGTCTGAATTCGAGACATTGCGTGTTGAATTGCGGAACCCAACAAGGCATTTTGTCTTTACCAGAAAAAATAAAAAAATCTTAATAAAAATAGTTATTTGTAATTGAACTTATTTACTAAAACCCATTAAGGGTAAGCTATTATAACACTAATATGTTTCCAGTATTACCCACTTCATAAGCTTCGGTATTTACTTACATAACTATATAGGCTAGGTAGCTATTGCATATTCGATTTCACGGTTAATTGCAATGTGTTCTATAAATATTGTGAGAAATATAATGACTCTTTGATTACAATTGCCGAAACTTGAATGATTACAGGAATAATTCCATTAATATTAGTTAGATTTTTAATGAAAGAAATGATAAGATAATTTTGCCATATTTTTTTTCAGTTTCTCGTCTTATCCCGCATATAACTTGGAATGTAGAAGGAACGTAATGACAGAACTCTATGCTGCGCTTTGTCTTATTACTAGAGAGAGAAAAATGAAAATAATTAATTTCCTCAAGAGCGATGAAACACATAATTTTCCCAATATTCTACAATTTTATCGACAGGTTATTACAATTCTACAGGTCTATTTTATTTGTTGTTTACTGCTACTTTATTAGTTTGTTACTGCTATAACTATAATAACTATAGCTTACCAGGAATAGCAACTAAATAATTTGCAACAGAAAAATGTTACGCAGCCCATAAATAAGTTATAAAACATCTCTAAACCAGCTTCTGACAGTTGCAGAACAAGTCGACAGGAAAATAGATTCAAAATGATCACTAACTATTGCGGGTGGCAGCCTGGCGGCTGTAGTTGCATCAATGCAATCTTCGAATCGTCTTGGCTAACATCTTGTTTTTAATCATTTGTTGTTGCTTGTTAGTTGTATGTAATATTATTTCTTTGTTCTTCTCATTTATTTTTAAATTTATAGATAGTCGAGTTAGTTTTTTCTGTTTTAATTTTTTATTTATGGAAAATGAAGCATTGAGGAACATTAGTAAAATGTACATTTTTAATTGTCAAAATAAGAAATAAGAGCGCCAAAAACTTTGGAACAAAACTTCATATGTATTATCTTGGTCATGGTTCATATGTAGTATCTAAATAAATAGACTAAAAATATTATATTCTTAACATAACAAGTAGTGCAAATTTTAATTAAAAAATTTATTTTTATCAAATGTTTTTACAAACACGCTATGCGAGTAGATTTGTTATTAATTTAATAATNTTTTAATTTTTTATTTATGGGAAATGAAGCATTGAGGAACATTAGTAAAATGTACATTTTTAATTGTCAAAATAAGAAATAAGAGCGCCAAAAACTTTGAAACAAAACTTCATATGTATTATCTTGGTCACGGTTCATATGTAGTATCTAAATAAATAGACTAAAAATATTATGTTCTTAACATAAGAAGTAGTGCAAAGTTTTAATTAAAATTTATTTTTATCAAATGTTTTTACAAACACGCTATGCGAGTAGATTTGTTATTAATTTAATAATTAATTATAAAATATATTTTACAACAATTTATAAAAAAATATTTGAGTCATATATGTCATAAAATATTTTTCTGTCAGCCGAAAATTATAAAAAAAACAACATACATAATATAAAGTCCAAGGACACTTTCCGTTCAAGTGAATATATTTAAAAAAATACATCGCGTAATCATTTATCATTCAGAAATAAATTAAAAACGGAATTTTTCATACATTTAAACTTAACAAAAAAAATATATTAAGAATAAAAAATATATAACTAACCTGAATCCTTTGCATCCAGTAATCAGTATATTTAAGGTCACGTACACAAAACACAGAGAGCACAATAATAAAGTTACACAAAAATTAACTCGAGATTTACGCGGGAAATGCTCGTGACAGAAACGTTCTATCGACGCGACGCCCGCGAGTGGACTGGTTATCGTTTTGATTTGACCAGTGGTGACTCTGAGTGGCCGAGTGCAGTGATATTTCATTGGGATAATTGCACATCGTTGCTTAGAAAACCTTTGGTATATTCTAAATTAAATTAATTTTAGTAAGTAGCCCTTTTTATCTTTGAATATACTTAATTTGAAAACAAATGTCTATGTATTGAATTCATATGGATATTTTTTTCTAAAAATAAGAATAGAAAATTCTTTTTGGGCACATTAATCCTGTTACGACTTAAGTACTTACATTATATTTCCTAGAAATATTACTGGAATTTTAATGATGAGCTAACTTTATGGCCTATAGATAACAAACAAAGACAATACCTGTGTATATTTCAATTTTATTAATCATATTTTAAATATTTCTGTTTTTTAAACGATAAGGCGTCTATCGACATGACAAGTATTACAGTATTACAACAAATAATCATCCTCTTATTAACATAAATGGATTGTTGTCCTGTGACCTAAATACATAAATAGTGCAAGGATTTTATAAAATCATCCCCCATATATTTAAAGAGGCAATTAATAGTCTTCTTTCACTATTATAAGTATGTATCAGAACTTAGTAGAAGCTTATTTTCATGGTTCTAAGCTACACGGTTAATAGCTTCGGGGCTTAAACAAACCTTAATTGACTTTTAAACTAGGTTTATCTATCTAAGTCAGATTTAATCTTGTTTTTATTATCCTTATATACTTAGTTACCTAATTCACCTCTACAGAATCCTGTAACCTAATGTGGTAACCTACGGCTAGCAGGCTCAATTACACTTCATAAAGTAGTTGTCAACGTTCCCACGCACCACTTAGTTTTTAAGATGTAAATCATGTTGAGTTCATTCAACATCGCGCTTTGATTTGTTGCCAGAACGAGAAAATGATAATAATTCATACTCCCGAGTTCCCGAGTGGGAATCAAACCCACCACTTATCGTTAACAACCGACAACGCCATGCAATACTACATCTTGAATTATTTCAAAAATACGGATATAATATAGTATTATATCATTATCAGTATTCTTTAAATTATCATAATAATGTATTCCGATTGTCCGATTTCATATTATAATATGCGAGTCTACAGTCTACACTGTGATTAACACATGCATCACGGTAATGTTTCATTATAAAAGACCATTAACAAAATAACTTATTGTTCTCGCAAACACAGTCGAATTAAATAAGAAAAATGAATATAATAATGTCCATTGTAATAATTTTTAAAAACGCAAATATGCATATCATTAGCATTAAATTTACTTAAAAATTATATAATAGTTACTGTTGCATAAAAAATTACAAACTAAATTATCTGCTAGTTTAAGTCGTGAGCTAAACGGCACTAAAACACAGCTTAACCCACTTGAAAGGAATTTAGTTCAGTAATAAAACATAAGTGCAATATCTATAAGAATTGACTATATAAATAATATATATATATATAGTTATAAAATAATTTAAATCAATTAATATTTTTAGTTTAAAAGATAAACTTTAGAGGCCACCGTGGCCAAGTAGATTCAATTCCTACTCGAAGGAATGAATTTCTTTCATTGCCTCTGTATGGTAAGAAAACAAATCCATCGTCGAGGTCCACAACTCTGCATTATACTTACCAATTGAGCGCAAGGCGGGCGCTCCGGAGATATAAAGCTACGAGTATACTAAAATTAAACAATATTTTCAATGTCAGAGTGGAACTTTATAAATAATTATTTAAAATATATATGGTATATATGGTATGGTATATAACAAATTCACAACTTTTCTTACTTTAATGTAACAACTACTTACTTCACGCTGTATCTCGCGCATAGCAGGGTAAGCAGAGGGATTTGGGAACCTAGTGTTAAGACAATCCGTTCCCCATTAAGACATTTCCGTTTTCGACTTTCTGCCCAATTATTGAGGCATTACGTGTTAAGTGACGTTTAACACGGAAAAGCAGAGTTTAACGCCGTGCTTTGCCTTCTTACTAGAGCGAGGAAACGAAAATATTAAATATTTCATTTCCCCGAGAGGAAATCGAAGTCACTACCGTCGCGTTTGCAGTCTCATGCTTGTGCCCCAGCGTGAAGGTGGTCTCATATAGGCTCACCACAATACAGTACTCACATATAACATTAATTGTTGAGATTCTTCCAATTTACTCGTTACCTACTTTTAAAATAATATATTTGATTATTTGTAGTTATACTTATAGTATTTCTTGCAATTTCTATATATTTATTTATTTTTACATTTTTTAATCAGCCTATCGCCGTCCACTGCTGAGCGGCCTCCTTCATCAAGCGCCAACCATTCTGGTCTTGGGCTTCTCGCATCCATCCGGTGCCAGACACCTTCTTTTAAATCGTCTGTCCATCGTGCTGCACGATGTCCTACACACGCTTGCCTAAGCGCGGCCTCCACTCTAGCACGTTTGGGGTACGTTTACGGTACGTCTGGAGACATAGTCGCCCCAGTTCCAGTTCTGCTTGCTGATTCTTTGTGCAATGTCAGTGACTTTGGTTCTCTGGCAAATCACTTCATTGCCGAGTCTATCTGCCAGAGAAACTCTGAACATTGCGGGTTCCATCTCACGTTGAGCGACCAGCCCTACGGTGAGTGTCCACGTTTCAGCTCCGTGTGTCATGACTTAGATGAGTATGAGTAGACTTTTGTTTTTAGGCACTGTGGGACAGACGATTCAAAAATGTGACGATAATTATTTTTACATAATATGGTTTTATTAATTTTTTTATAGTCGACGTAAAATGATGACGTAGTGACAAAGCTAACACTGTCCAAGTGTCCAATATAATAGAGGTTGCGAGATCGAAGTCATCGCGGTATTTAGGTTGAGTAGTCATAAGTCAACTTAACTAACTCGGCGTAAGCGAAACGATCTACTTCCTTGATTACAAAAATATAGTTAGTAAACAGCATATTTAATAATTTTGTTTTAAAATATGAAAATATATCTAATTATCTTATCTTATTTTATATATAATTAAACAGTATTTATAAAACTTTTATAAAACAATATATTGTCAGTACATTTATTATTTTTTGACTGAAATGGATAGAGGGGCACTTAAAAAGAATAATAGAAAGCAACAATATATTTTTTAAATTTCTTATCTGTCTGTGTGTATGTATGGTCACTTTTATCTCTGAAAGTGCTGAACGATTTACTTAAAACTTTCACCATTTGCGTTGTTTAAAAATAAAGTTATCGTTATGAATGAATTTAAGGCATTAGTTTGCCTACAACTATATATATAATATATAATATATATATTCTTTATTGCATAAAAAAACACACATACAGTAATATAAAATGAAAAAATAGTTGACAAGGGTGGACTTATTTCTAAAAGAAATCTCTTCCAGCCAACCAGTGGAAGTGGATATATATCAAAACAGCGGGGAGAGTACAATGCAATTAATAGTAAAAGAATATAATAAACAAAATATACTAACAGATGAAACATGTAGCTAACATATAGCTAAAGTGTAAGTATAGATATGGATCTATACTTACACTCTTAATAAATCTGTAGTCTTAACCGCCTTTAAAAACAACCTCCTCCTTGTTCTCAATTATTTTCGATTCGATACTCGATTCATTTATTCTTTTAGTTACTTTGGGTTCGATTTCGATATTGGATTATTCGATTTGATTTGGGTATTTTTTGTAATATGCAATCAGTACAAATATTTTACAAAGAATATTATAAATCCTTACCCAAATCAATAATTCAACATTTAGGGCTGTTTCCGAACGAGTAAGCTAAATTATTCATTGATATAAACAAATTTTAAAAAACAAACTTTCGAAAAAAATAACTAAAAATATTTTTGAGCCACTTACTCATAAGTAACGACACAAAAGTATCGTTGTTTTGAAGTTTCAAGAAAATTTCTTGGGAACCAGTGCGCGTACGTTAAAACATCAAAGTCACTAAGTAAGTTACAAAAAAAGGCGTATACCAAATTTCAGATCAATCGGTTAACGGGAAGAGGGTTAAATTTCAATTACTAAATTTGACCCAAACAAACAAACGGGGTGAGCTAAATAAAACCGTTTAATAAAAAAAGTATAAAACCTATTCCTCCGTACAATCGCTTAATAATAAAAAACATTCGAGCCATTTTGATGATAGGCAGTTTCGGGATTTTTTTCACAGTAGGTACTTAGTAATAGTGTAACTAATTTATGTACTCATTGCTATTATAATTCTCATCAAATTGTAATTAGAGGATAATTTTGAATGTTAAAAATATTCACTAATTACGATTTACGATCCTCGCATACAGAGAATNTGCCGAGTCTATCTGCCAGAGAAACTCTGAACATTGCGGGTTCCATCTCACGTTGAGCGACCAGCCCTACGGTGAGTGTCCACGTTTCAGCTCCGTGTGTCATGACTTAGATGAGTATGAGTAGACTTTTGTTTTTAGACACTGTGGGACAGGCGATTCAAAAATGTGACGATAATTATTTTTACATAATATGGTTTTATTATTTTTTTTATAGTCGACGTAAAATGATGACGTAGTGACAAAGCTAACACTGTCCAAGTGCCCAATATAATAGAGGTTGCGAGATCGAAGTCATCGCGGTATTTAGGTTGAGTAGTCATAAGTCAACTTAACTAACTCGACGTAAGCGAAACGATCTACTTCCTTGATTACAAAAATATAGTTAGTAAACAGCATATTTAATCATTTTGTTTTAAAATATTAAAATATATCTAATTATCTTATCTTATTTTATATATAATTAAACAGTATTTATAAAACTTTTATAAAACAATATATTGTCTGTACATTTATTATTTTTTGACTGAAATGGATAGAGGGGCACTTAAAAAGAATAATAGAAAGCAACAATATATTTTTTAAATTTCTTATCTGTCTGTGTAAATCCTTACCCAAATCAATAATTCAACATTTAAGGCTGTTTCCGAACGAGAAAGCTAAATTATTCATTGATATAAACAAATTTTAAAAAATAAACTTTCGAAAAAAATAACTAAAAATATTTTTAAGCCACTTACTCATAAAAGTATCGACACAAAAGTATCGTTGTTTTGAAGTATCAAGAAAATTTCTTGGGAACCAGTGCGCGTACGTTAAAACATCAAAGTCACTAAGTAAGTTACAAAAAAAAGGCGTATACCAAATTTCAGATCAATCGGTTAACGGGAAGAGGATTAAATTTCAATTACTAAATTTGACCCAAACAAACAAACGGGGTGAGCTAAATAAAACCGTTTAATAAAAAAAGTATAAAACCTATTCCTCCGTACAATCGCTTAATAATAAAAAACATTCGAGCCATTTTGGTGATAGGCGGTTTCGGGATTTTTTTCACAGTAGGTACTTAGTAATAGTGTAACTAATTTATGTACTCATTGCTATTATAATTCTCATCAAATTGTAATTAGAGGATAATTTAGAATGTTAAAAATATTCCCTAATTACGATTTACGATCCTCGCATACAGAGAATTCCAAAGGAAGATTGCGTGTGAGTGAGATGGAACTATCGTAAGTATAAGCCGGGAGGCCAAGTTAGTTGGGTAATATATTCGTTTTAAAAAGTACTTGATGAGTACAAGTATCGAATACGAAATATCAAGTATAAAAGTATCGGTATCGAAAAGCAATGTACTCGATACTACAGAGTTTCGATACTTTTTTCATGTCTGTGGCTAAAGCCTGCGTCAAACAGCGTCCGTTTAACGTCAGTTTGTTTTTGTAATTCAAAACTTTCAAAATTGGTACTCTCGATACGCCATAAATTAAGTACTGAACCAACCAACTAGTATATGTTCCTTGTACTGAACTAATTCAAAATTGCTGGAAGCTTATGCAATGCATACATTTTTAATTATTATAGCGATTTAAAGTTGTTGTCAAAACATTAAAATGGAAAATACTTCTACGGAAAATGATGCTCAGCAGTCGTCACCCCCACGACGAAGGCGTTCCACATTTTTCGAAAGACGAAATTCTTTAGGTATTTTATTCTATTTAAATGTAATCCTATAATTTTATTACATAGGTAATAAACACAAAATTGTTCTTTACTACAAATTATAATCGTAATTAATTTAAAATATTTTTGTTTCGGTTTTAGTTCCCCAACCTTTTACTGAAAATACTGATCCCAATGCTTGCAAGGAAATAGGCGACGTCGATGATAATTGCAACGAAGAACTTTTAAAGTATGTTAAGCTCTGTTAAGTTACTCGCTAATTATTATGTTAAAGAGTAAATAAATATACATTGTAATTGATATATTTATAATTTTAGGTATCATGACAAACTTTTGTCTGAAAAAGAACAATGGAAAACTGAAGTTAAAGAAAGACGAAATAAATATAATGATCTGAAACAGTAAGTATATTTTACACTAATATAAGACTCAACATATAGAAAACCTATAACTATAAATTTTCTGTAGACAGTTTCAAATGGCTATAACAGCACCAAGAAGCTCAAAAGTGCCATACTCATCACTAACAAAGGAAGATATTGAATTCTTAAACGGAAAGGTAAACATTTCCAAGCTTGTTGCTAGCCAGCATAATTTACATAACAGTGTAAAAAAGACTCAAGAGTTTTATAGAAGGGCAATGGAACTTGATGATGTATTATTAAGCCACTGTGAACAAAAGGTAAATGAAGTCACAGATTATATGTTACAAAATAGTACAATAGATTGATTAAATTTCAACAATTGTTTGTTTAATTGTACATTTTAATTAATATTTCTGTAAACAATTTATTTATAATTTGAGTGCCATTAAATGAATTAATCTGTTTTGTCTTGTTTCTTTTCTTATTCTGTCTTGTTGTTGTTCTTTATTTATGGGGTTCCGAGTGTGCCTGTTCAGCACTAATCACTTTGCCAATGTTATATAGAATGGAAAACACACAAAGGAGAATGTATGGTTAAAAAGAGGCAATATTATGAAATAGGACAATGCACATCAAAAAGAAATCCAGCTAAGATATTGCCTTCGCCTATAAGATAAAAGAAAATATTTGCAATATAGCTATACATACAATAAAAAAGTAAAAATGGTGCGTCTGTACATTGAATATATTTACAAAATAATAATTGATTTAGGTAATAGAGGCAAAATCCACAAAAAAATTGACTATACATGCTAATCTCGGGAACTACTAGACTGATTTGAATTAAACTTTGTTGTATAGTTATTAAGTCTAGGCAACATCTAGACTATAGTTTCTTTTGAAGATCTGGATACCTGATGTGGAACCTTAACAACTTGTCTAAACTGTAAGAGATATAAATATACTGCCTTGGGGGAAAATTGAACATGATAAACAATTTCCAGTCACCAGCCCAGCTAAACCTTAAACTCTTGCATCCCCCGATTAACACTATTCTTTTTCACCTTTATCTACCCTCTTTTACATGAGTTTGCTAACAGTATAATAAATAAATAATTAGCTTTACGTATCAATGTTCTAATTGTCAGACAATTTTGTGTATTAAATAGGCAAACATTAACCATTTAAGATCTGCTTGAAAAAAGAGTCAAGTAGTCTTTTGCCTATTTTGTTTGTTATTGAGGTAGTGGGTTCTATTCCAGTCAAAATATTTAAATGAGTAGAATTTGTACATATGCGTTTGCAATGAAATTTGATAAATAATTTATTAAAAACTAAAACAAAGTTATTACTTTCATTTATTTATAATTTTTCAAAATATTGTTTACAACACAATGTACAAACAACAAAACACATAATTAATTAGTAATAATTAGGAATATTTTAATAAATAACTAAATGTAAAATCTTGGTTAGGTAACTAATATAATGTCATTATAAGCTTCAGGTACAGTCATGTTATTAAATTAGTAGTTCAGTCGTATATGGAAACATTTATTTTTTATTTTAATAGTCACAGTTACAAATGTCAATTAGGGTTTAACTTACATAAAATTATATAATTTTCGCTCTAATCCGTACGAAAAACAAGAAAAGGATATATATTAGTGATTTTAAAGTTGTATTTAGTAATTAAATTTATTTTTTAGTTCCAATTTGTTTGTTTATTCTAATCCATATACAACTGAATGTGTAATACAATTACCTATTATAAGTATTCTTGATTGATTAAAAATGTTAGTGAAAGTTCATATTGTTCAATAAATTAATATAAATTCATTTAGTAATCAGAAATAAAAAAACATTAGTATACACTAAAATTAATCTATGCTGAAAACAATCAATTTTTATACTACAGTTAATTAAAAAAATAAATTAATAATACAATTTATTTGATGATTAATTGCAAGTTAAATGTCACACAGGATTTTTTTAAACAAATGATTGTTAATTTAAATAATATTAAATGAGAATTAAAATCAAATATACACAATAGTTATACAATACAATACTTAAGATTAATTAGTATAAAAATATACTTTCCGTTTTGATAAAACACAATTAATTTATATATTTAATTGTAAACAATTTTAAATAAATATAATATACAGTAGAGACTCGATCATCCGGCCTTTAGTTATGATTCGGTATTATCCGGATAGTCAACCTAAATCTATTGTCAATCATATTCTCTTGTAATATGTACGACAATGGCGAATATTAAAATACTTTACACGTAAAACTTCCTTCATAATAAAATAAAAATGGACCTATATTTAATGGAATATAAATGTTAAAAAAAATAGTCGTAATTAAAGTTAATAACGTGAAAGATATAAGACATAGATATCGTTTCGTATTATTAAAAAAAAGACATGGTGATACAATATTATATAAAAAGTACTTTTTCAAACATCTTCAGAAATGCCATTATCCGGATATCTGAATACCTAAGCACAATCATTGTTCGGTTAATCGGGTTTCTACTTTAATAAAATAAGTAGTTGCTAGAAGATCGAACCTGCGACTTCCAACAGTTACATCACTTCCGAGACAGATCTAAACTATCACTGGTCTGTAAAAAGTATAATAATTTAATACAAAAAGTATTGTACAAGACAAATACAAAATTATGATTAAATACATGTATATAAATATAAAGAGGTATACAAAAATAGTAAATTTAAAAATTCATTTATGTAAAACAATTGTTACAAAGGTTATTATTAATTTTAAGATCAAAATACATTCAGATGAATTATTCTATAAAATTTTAAGTTATTATTATACTTATAAAAGTTTAGGCACATCTTGTTTCGAATTAAGGCTATTAGAGAGAGTCTTATGAAATCGATGTATGTTAATGTAGATATGTATGTAATATGTATAACAATGGCCGATATCAAATTACTTATTAATAAATTCCTTTAATAGTGAAATAAAAATGTAAATTATTTATTGGAAATCCTTTTGTTATGTATAAGTTAAAAAACCAAATTATATTAGATATAGATTCAAACTATAAACTAAAAATTATAAATATTAATTGATCATCCATCACTAGCTCATAAACTAGATCATAAAACTTTTTTAAATTTTCTTTTAGATATTACTTTTTTAATACAAAAAAATATACACAAGAATCCTGCTTTTACTAGTGAAGTATTAAAAGTTCAAAACTCGTATGTGAGAATAGAAAAATAATAAGTAACAATATTTTTAAAAACTTTTAAGCAAATATTATGTTAAATCTAATTTTTAGCTATAAAACAGGAAGATGTTTACAAAGTTTCAGTACCTAAAAACTTTATTATTATATTGTAAAATCTCTGTCATACAAACATGATTCAAAATTATAATATATAAATATTTGTACTCTCAGGTTATGGGAATGTTCAATTATACTAATATACTAATAGTATTATTATATGAAAAAATCAAATAGTTTCCAGTGTATGTTATCTATCTAAAAGATATAAATGAATTATGTACGAAAGAATATTTTAATTTGTTTTTCTGTTCTTTCAGTGGCATTTAAACAAAATATTATTGATATATAAATAGCAATACTGGTTAATCTAAATTATCTAATATATAGATTTATAAGTTAAGTTGTTTCTTTCGCCTTCGCGTAAGTAATGACACTTGAATTTTTTAAATATTCGTCAAAAAAAATATTATAAAAGTTTCTCAGAAATAAAATTTGTATAAATATTGAGTCATCTTTCATAATGTTAACAAAGGTACGAATAGACTACGGCCGAGTNTTCCAGTGTATGTTATCTATCTAAAAGATATAAATGAATTATGAACGAAATAATATTTTAATTTGTTTTTCTGTTCTTTCAGTGGCATTTAAACAAAATATTATTGATATATAAATAGCAATACTGGTTAATCTAAATTATCTAATATATAGATTTATAAGTTAAGTTGTTTCTTTCGCCTTCGCGTAAGTAACGACACTTGAATTTATTAAATATTCATAAAAAAAAAATATTATAAAAGTTTCTCAGAAATGAAATTTGTGTAAACATTGAGGCATCTTTCATAATGTTAATAAAGGTACGAATAAACTACGGCCGAGTGTCTTTGTATGAATACGAGTGTCTCTAACTACAAAAAATATTGTGACATGACAATAAGTGTCACAACAATAGGTGTGTGATACAGAGTGTCTCAGTGTCTAGTAAGTAGTAGTAGTAGTAGTTTTCAACTTTGATATTTTTAACCATCGGTTTTGCGTCTGAATGTCTGACATTTGTGTCGGAATTTCAGTCGTCGTCTATGCGTACCACAACGCATATTTTTTTATAAAATAAAGAATGCCGTAAATAAGTAAAGTAGCTAACGATATTATATTTACATAATATTATGTACGTTAGTAGGGTTTCTGTTATATGACTACATATAAGTCCGTTACGTTGGAGAATTATTATGAAATAAATCTTCAATACATTGCGTGTACATGTAAGTAATTTGAATAACAAGAATCGATTTTCTAGTCCATATAATCTATTCGATAACATAATTATCTACTTTACAAAACCTATATATAATACGTTTTTTAATAATTACTTAATAAAAGTCAAACAGTTATGTATCTAATACTTTTTTGTCTCTTTCAGAATGATGTGGAAAATATATAAAGTTATCATATAGATTCATACTATAAGTAAGAACCATAAATATTGGTTGTACTACTAGATAGAAATTTGTTAATTTATTATATTTTTGAATTACTTCATGTTACTAGGTAGAGAAAAAGAAAATGTAATATACTAGGTTACCACAGGTCTATTATTAATAAAATATTTATTTGTATTTATTGTAAAAATTGAAGTAGTAATGAAAAGATACGACGATTAGAATAACTACAGTTGAATTATGTGTACATATAAGTAACCACAGCATGGAAAGTCTCCATGGTAAACATGAAATATAACGAGTGATGAAATATTTTAGAGATTAAGAGTCGAAGGTGAGCAACGCGGCATAGCATACCTTCTTACTATATTACAGAAGGACTTGTCGATGCCAGCCAGCTGGCGTCACTATTGCCAACACAATCTAGACGCTCTTAAATATGGCAGCCGAGATGCGGATGTTACCATGGCACTGACTAACACTGACACTACGCTGTGCAGACACGCGTCACTATGGCAACCGCCAGGGGACTTTGTTAGATGTCAGGATGTCAGCGGCAGTATGTTTCTGCTCACTCGCAACAAAGTAGGGGAAACGTGGGTAACCACCCGGTTAATAAGAGCGCGGGGAGGCGGTGGCATGGGTTAAGGGACGACACGAAGCGCGCGCCGGACTGTTTTTTAATGTTACCATGGCACCCATAAAGACCAGAGTAGAAGGTGAACACTGCCAACCACTTCAGCTCGCTTCACCATGGCAACCAAGGGACCACATTAAGAGTAAAACGTAAGCACAGAGGCGTGGTTGCCCCGCACCAACAGCACGGTGGGCGCAGCGGTGGAGAGCGCGGCCAGCCAGCCGGCGTAGAGTGGCGCGGGCAGGCGGCGTCGCGGCATGGGCTGCGTCACGCACACGAGGCGCGCGTTGGAAGAGTGCGCGTTGATGAGCTCGCGCACGCGCAGGTAGCGGTGCGTGCGGGATCGCGCTGCTATTAGGTCGGCCTCTGTTATTGACACTGTTGGGTGGGAAAGTTTGTTTATTATTTTATTAATGAAATAGAAATAATATCTCTAATAATTATCGTAAATAGCATTATCTCATGACTAAATTTCCTGTATTCGCGTCGCTTGGGAAATGCATAATCAGAGAAAACTACTACTTTTAAAGATCAAACTTTTCAAAATAATCACTTTTATTCAAAGCAAATTTTAGTAACAACAATATCTTCATGTACGTAAATAACTAAATATCATTTTTTTTTAAGTTCACACTGTATCCCACAGGATATTCCTCATTTAGACATTTCTATACCACACATTCCCACGTGTCATTGCGTGTCAAACTCAATGCTCCTTTATACCAGCGCGAGAAAATGAAAATATTAATTGTTTTATGTCGTCAATGCCTAATTATATTTGACCTATAATTTTATAAATTTAAATAGAAATATCAACTTACTTTCATCAGTACTATCATCTGTTGTCTTGAAGGGCGCGATGAGATCGTCAAAGTACGCGAGTGTGGAATCTTTAGGTTTCTTATTCACGTCAGGAATCATTTTCAAAGCTGAGTAGTCTATACGAAACTTTGATAATAGTGACGCCATGCTGAAACAAAGCATTTTTAATATATTTTCAAAATAATAAAATTTAGAAATATGTTAAATGATACAAATATATTTCTTAATTTTTTGACAGTCTTCAAAAAAAGCTCAATAATATTTTTTAATTATGCATACTCATCGTGTTTTCCATCATCAGTGAACCAAATTTTTTTCTTAATTAGTAAAATTTTATCTAGCACGATAAATAACAAGCATAATATTTTTTTCTGCTTTAAAAACAATTTCCACACACTCACAGTTACCCGTGGCTCTTTTAACGTTTTTATCATCACATCACATTTTAAAAATATCTAATAATACTTGATATATATATCAAGATAAGAGGATGCGCAGTGTGAATCCAATTTAAAATGCTCTTCGTTCTCCATTCACTGCTTAAATTCAAGACATTGCACGCTTTGTGAAATAAATCTTTAACTAAAAAAATATATAAATATACACTTACTTTCTTTCCTCAATTTCCATTTCAGTGTTTTTATTGGCGAGAGTAAATACACGTAATGGACACGCCGCCCACGCACGACGCGTTGATAGAATGTATGGCAGAAGCAGTGTTAAGCCTGGAAAGATATACGGTATTTATGAGAACTGAACTGGCGCCCAGAACTGATGAATTCCGGACGCTAGCTCTCAAGCTTCTCGCCCGACGATATTAAGTTATTAAGTACTATTCAGTATTTACTGTTAAGTTGTTAGTAAGTAAGACTTACCGCCATCATNTGTCCAAATTTCACGTTTCTACGCACAGCGGTTACGGCTGTGCGTGCGTCTTACCTCAGTCAGTGAGGACAAGTCCTTTTATATATATAGATTATAATAATAAAAAAAATAGTGTCACGCTGTACTACACACAGCAGGGTAGGAAGAGGGAACGGATGCAATATATATCATTGTTTAAATGCAAAACGCAACCTAATGCGATATTTCAAATGTTACCCAAAACTCCATGATAATTGATGAAAAGTTGATAACAGATTAACTTAACACTAGATTCTCTTTAATCTTTAAAATTCTAGTAATGAAGTAGATAAAATAAACAAAAGTGTGTCAAAGTTACCTCTCTTTCGCCTTGCGGTGTTTAGCCGCGGGATGCGGCGACACGCGCCTCTCTCCCGACACCGACACGTCAGACATGCTGCTGTCATCTAAATACAATCAATTTATTTTATTAGGCAATTTATTATTTTAATTTTGTTAATTGTATACCGTTGTCGCGCAGGAGGACAATCGTGCAACTGTAAAGGTTGTGGGTTCGATTCCGAGGAAATGAAATATTGAATACTCAAACGCAATACCTCTAGAATTCAGTGGAAAGTAGAGAATGAAAGTGTCATAATGGGAACAGAGTGTCTTATCTGGCTACCCTACTGTGCGAGATAGAGCGTGAGCTAAAAAAACTATTATTTTATATATCATCATAGGGAAGATTAATCACAAATATTTTTTTGTTATAATTAATATTACCTCTTGATTGAGAATTCAAGCTCTCAGTAGATTTCGATTCCTTGATACTGTCACCCATAGAACCTGTGATAAAATAAATTAATACATTTAATTCAATATTTATAGTTGTTTTTATTTCTTTTAGATGTGCCTATAGCTAAACAATTAATCTTATTAAATAATTTTTTATGTTATCTAGGCAAATATTTAATAAACAGAATTTTTGAAGATGGCTGTTGATGATGATGATTTTTGTTTTAGTATAATCAAATAATTGAGTTATATTTATTAATAAAATAAAAAACACTTATAAAAAATCAATTATTTTCTTAATTGTTCTAATAACTCTATACTCTACGTACGTGTAAAAGCGGTAGTGTCAGCAGTGTCGTCGGCCGCTCTTAGGTAGGCGTGTAGATCGTCATCTAGAGCGCCGCCGCAGAGGCCGCCGTCCACACGAAGGAGGGCTAATGCCATGTGCACGTCTAGTGCTTTACTGTGGGATAGGAAATGTGTTAAATATTTTTAAGAATTATTTATTTTATTTATTTATTCACCAGCAGCTGTAAAAAGCAAGTACAGAAATAAAATTATAATTGATTGAAAGACAAGAAAATAAAATCCAAGATCATGTATTCTCCTCCTTTGTCTAATCTGTTTTCCATCAATAATTCAAGACTTCAATTCGCTAAATAAATCTTATAAGTGATATACAAAACTATGATAATGTATACAAGTAATTCGTTCTAAAATTTATATAAAACATTTAAGACTAACTGCATAACATCAACGTATTCAGCCAGCTCACTCCGGTTGCACGTCTGCCAATCTTCTTTAAACCCCATCATCAGGATGTTGGGCTTCAACTTTCCTACTCCACTAGCCTAAAAATATATTAAAATTTTCAATTTTTAATACAAAATGTCTGAAATAATTTATTTACATATTATATTTTTATTGTGAAAATGCTGTATAACAATAGAACAAAAAAGAAAATTATTTTAAATATTAAAAAGCCGCCTCGGCGCAGGTGCAGAAGGTTATGAATTTAAATGCGACGGTTTTTGTTTCAATTCCCACTCCGGGAAATGAATTATTTAAAATTTTCATTTTCTACCTATGGTAAAAAGGTAAAGCGGGACGTTGAGTACAGTTCCTCAAAACGTAATGACTCTTTATAATGGAACTTAGTGTCATAACACTAAGTTCTCTCTGCATACCCTGCTATGGGTGGAAAAACAAGATAACTTATTACACATTACTTGGACAAAAAAACTTGATTTACATTGTCCATACCTGTATTAAAGCACTAGCGCCATCTTTGAACGAGACTTCATCGACTAAAGTGTAGAAAGCCTTTATTTTCCGTTTAAGGAACCAATGGTAGGAACGATTTGTTAATGCTTCACGAGTACGATGATTAACTTGCGACTGAAATTATTATAAAATCTATAAATGTAATAAAATTGTAACTGATTGCTGTCTGTACAAGGGAGATAAATGAGAAAATCTATTATTGGAGCCATCTATCCATCTAATATGACTCAAAGGCAATTTTGGGAATAATGCTTCATATGTAGATGACTGTCTTACTTTCTCTTGCCATATCGAAAAAATCAACATATTTAAAAAAACATGATCTTCACTCGATTTACAACATAAATCCATTAATATGTCGTCGTAATTTTTAAGTTCTCGCGAGATGACGTAACACCATTAAACAAAACATTTTTATATAATCTACGCACAAAAAATAGTTACCTGCATAATATGTCCACAAAGCATTAAAGATAATCCCTTTGTTAAGAGATAAGTGAAGTCAGTGAGCAATGGCCTCTCTCCAGGAAATCCGGTTAAAACCAGTATTTGTGGTCTATTAAAAAATTACATACATACATATTATTTTACAATTATATTAGGTTCATATCTAATACTTAAATAATAAATTAATTTAAGTTCTGAATTTTTAATAATAATTTTGAATATTTTTTTCCAACGTATTTACAATTCCATAGTATTTACATAATTGAAATTCATATTTTTTTTAGATTATTGGGATACAATCAGCATATTCTAAGCACATTCAAATGGGCTAAATATTTCTCTTAGTAAAGTTTGATGTAATTTTGAAGATTTTTATTATAAGAAGTTTACTCAGCACATAATAAATTTAAAATGTAAAATTTACCTGTAATTTTTAACATGTTCAGTGACTCTGTTCAGTTGGTGAACGCCGGACAGCGCCGTTTTGTATGTTTGCGCTTGTGTTGTAGAGCCCCAATTTACATCTAATAAATATAATTTTAAGTAAGTAAAGTCATTCATATAGTTTACAGTACGACAGCAGTGGGCGCAGGGGCACAAGCGTGCGGCTGTAAGCTTATAGGTTTGATTCCCACTCGGGGAAATGAAATGTTTATTATATTCATTTCCTCACTCTGGCTACGAGACAAAGCGGAGGATTTGATTTTCGCTACTCAACACGCATTACCTCCAGAATTTGGGGTAAAGTGGGGAACAAAAGTGTTTCAATTGGAATGAAGAGTATTAACACTAGGTTACCAGGTTCCCTCTGCCTACTTGCTATGTGCGGGTAAAAAATATAAATGAAAAAGAGACTACAAAATAATAACTACCAGGTTTCCTATAAGACACCAGCAGGTACAAAGCCAACAGGCACGCGAACGTCAACAGCGCGGTGCCCCACGAGATGACGAACATGATGGCGACGCACACCACCGCGCCCACCAAAGACAACCACATGTTGTATAGCTGTTCAAATTATACATATTTATAAATATTTTTTTAGGATTTTATACGTCAATAAATAACAGGATTGTAGTATACCTTTGTTGTCTGTCTGCCAATCATTTTTCACGAGAACGAGTGGAATCAAGCTTAAGTTATTATCAAATATTCAATCCGAATATTTTTTTATATCAACTGAAAGATAGAGTGTGCCCAATAGCCTCAATATATTCTAAGCCACTGCATGTATCATAAATTTGTTTTTTTTAGTCAACATTTTTCCAGCAAGTTACAAACTACGCTGAAATTATAGTATTAGGACACTGTTCTCTCCTCTTTACGCTCGAATTCGAGACAACAAAAGTAAAAAAATAAAGTAATTTACTCCTCAGAGTATTAAACGCATAACCTTCGGATTTACAAACAAAGGCTGTCCCACCACAATGACCATAAAAATGAGAAAACTTATCAAAAGTTTCATATATTTACCCTAAAAGTAGGTCTCCACCCAACTGGCTTGGCGAGACTGGCGTGGAACGTTGCAAAGTTTATTAATGCGTACGCGGCAAGAAAGAAGTTTGATATCAACGGTGCTATTTGGTTAAGGCCACCTGAAAACAATAAAAAAGTGTTTATTTTTGTGTTTAAAATTTGAAACTACTACTTACTTAAACTTTATCAAATTTATCAATTGCTATACTACTTCATTTTATCAGAAGTTGTAGTGGATTGAAACTTACAACAGGTAGGCAAAGATTATCTAGTGTGTATCACGCACATGACGCACATAGCAGGTAAGGCAGATTTTTCCCGATTTCGTGTAGTAAAATTCCTTAATTTTAATTTGTGAAACACGCTTATCATGTTAAAAAAAACTTTCAAAAGCGGCAATAACTAAACTATAATAATTCTTCATAAGATGTTCCAGATATTCAATTTTAATGTGTCAATGAAAAATCTCTAACCCACAGAATAAATAACATAGTAACGGAGGCATTTCTCGTTATGTCTTATAATTTATCTGGACTAAATGTTTTTTTTATATTAGAAATAACATAATAATAAAAACAAAACTTAATAAGACACTTACCCATAAGTATAAAACTAATAGCGATTATAAAAGTAAGCGCGTATCCTCTCACTGGTTCATTATTAGCTCCGTAGCCCTTAGCGAAGAACTCCAAATACGGATATAACTTGTCTTGACATAAAGCCTACAAATAAATAATATTAATGTTAATTTACATTACATTTACATGAATATTTAAAATATTTTTGTTATTTCAGTTACCTAAAAGAAAACTTTAAGGTGTTTTAATGCTGAATTCGCAATATAAAAGAGAAATCTATTTATATTCTTAATTTTTTTTCAGCTTCACGCTGTATCCCACATATAGTAGGGTAGGTAGGGAGAACCTGCTCTTAAGGCACTTTGTAATTTCATACCTGGAATACTTTAGGAGCAGATACTAGGGAGGCCAATGCTGAAGAGAGCGTGGCGGCGAAACATCCGCCATAGATTAGGGGACCGAATGCTGACACCAGACGAATTACCTAAAAATATGGTTTATTTCTTTTCTTATATTTCTTTTAAAAACAAGAAATGTTTTACATTGACATGACAAGGATTTAATGCAAGAGTAACAAATATAGATACACAAAGATTAAAATATAGTAGCAAAGTAGATTAGGGTATAGCGGACCAAGTGTCTGTAGAGGTAAAGAATTAATAAAAAAAATAAAAAAGATAGATAATATATATATAGGACAATAACGATTAAATCTATACATGTATATACCATTGGACTTAGAAAGCATTAGATACGTAAATTCCTAGAGAATTAGAGGGGAGCATTAAAAGAGCAATTTCCAAATTGTGGACGGAATTTTCTATATTACGTCTTATTGTGGGAATAAGTGACATCCTGCACATAGCAATGTATAAGGAATCAAGTGTTAAACCACTTCGTACGCCGCTAATCGCTGAATTTTCGAGATATTATATGATGAGTAGCGGAAATCATCGACGCGCTTAGTCTTGTAACCAGAGCGAAGAATATCAATAACTCATTCCCTAATAATTCATATCTATCGCTATATATAAAACAACCAACACTCACATCATTACTATGATGCAATCCATAATGACATTCATCATTAAGGCAAGGTATACCCAATTCTCCGCTAGCGTCGCGCAGTACCGTGGCACCCGCTATTATTGCTATTATTATATAAGATATTGTCGTTAAGAAAATAGCTAGGAGAGTTCCTTTTGGTATTGATTTTTGTGGGTCCTGGAAATAGAACATTTATTATTTTTTTTATTTTTTAACATTATATCTAGTTATCTTCTGAATATTAATATTTGAAGCGTGATAATTACACTACAATATAAAGCCATCTTAAGCTTTACTTTTGGATTTAATATTATATTTTTAGCTTTTGCATTTAAAGTTTTTTTATATATATATATATAGGTAACTCTCCTATGGCATGCATACGACAAATACAAAACAAACCATTCAAAACCATTTTTGAACAATGATTAAATTAATAAATGATTGCTTTTTTTAACTTAAAAAATTATAATCTATATATATAAAAGGACTTGTCNATATTACGTCTTATTGTGGGAATAAGTGACATCCTGCACATAGCAATGTATAAGGAATCAAGTGTTAAACCACTTCGTACGCCGCTAATCGCTGAATTTTCGAGATATTATATGATGAGTAGCGGAAATCATCGACGCGCTTAGTCTTGTAACCAGAGCGAAGAATATCAATAACTCATTCCCTAATAATTCATATCTATCGCTATATATAAAACAACCAACACTCACATCATTACTATGATGCAATCCATAATGACATTCATCATTAAAACAAGGTATACCCAATTCTCCGCTAGCGTCGCGCAGCACCGTGGCACCCGCTATTATTGCTATTATTATATAAGATATTGTCGTTAAGAAGATAGCTAGGAGAGTGCCTTTTGGTATTGATTTTTGTGGGTCCTGAAAATAAAATATTTATTATTATTTTTTTAACTTTATATCTAGTTATTTTCTGAATTTTAATATTTGAAGCGTGATAATTACACTACAATATAAAGCCGTCTTAAGCTTTACTTTTGGATTTAATGTTATATTTTTAGCTTTTGTATTTAAAGTTATTTTTTATATATTTAGGTAACTCTACTATGGCATGCATATGACAAATACACCCCAACAAACCATTCAAGACCATTTTTGAACAATGATTAAATTAATAAATGATTGCTTTTTTTAACTTAAAAAATTATAATAATATATAATTAAAATAAAAAAAAAACATTATTTAATTGATTATCAGATTATTCTACCTTTAAATCACCAGATATGTTAGCACCAGCCAATATACCCGTAGCAGCGGGGAAGAATATAGAGAACACTGAGAAGAAATTATGTTCCACACCTTCAAACTTCCTGTAATCTGGTTTCACGTTTTCGTAGAATACTGTCGCTGAAACAACGAAAAATAGTTTTTAATACTAAGACTAAAACTCATTTCAAATATCGCTATATAACAGTTTTGAAAATTAAGATTTTTCTGTTAATAGAGATTATGATGTACGTTTTTTTGTCTAAATAATGTGAAAGAAAGAGACGGTATTATCGATTACGATTTCTATATTTATAGTATCATGCACTAAAACCCATGTTGAAAAACTTAACAATGAAAACAAAAAGGATTAATGGAATAATTTATATAGTTATTATAAGCTCATCAAACAAAAACAAAAATACCGTATTTAAAAAAAAATATGAGTAAAAATAGTTTTATACAATAAGTATTACTTACTATTAAATCCCACAAATCCTTGTGCCACTTCCACATCACTCTTCGGTCCTATAATGGCGCCAATGCAGAAATCCGCAATTGCTGCCAGNATGAAAACAAAAAGGATTAGTGGAATAATTTATATAGTTATTATAAGCTCATCAAACAAAAACAAAAATACCGTATTTAAAAAAAAAAATGAGTAAAAATAGTTTTATACAATAAGTATTACTTACTATTAAATCCCACAAATCCTTGTGCCACTTCCATATCACTTTTCGGTCCTATAATAGCTCCAATGCAAAAATCCGCAATGGCCGCCAGTAGGATAATCAAAAGCACAATTTGAGCTTTCGCCTCCCATTCCAAACCAACTATTACTATACCCGTGAGTAGAACTATTGTTATACAACCATATATGGCTTGATCCTAAAAATATTATTGTCAAGTTTAATATAAATCAAATCAGCTTCACGCTATGTCCCGCACACAGTAAGGATAGGGAGATGGAACCTAGTGTTAAAACACTCCGTTCCCCACTGTCTGCCGAATTCTGCAGGCATTGCGTGTTAAGCTTAACAATAGCAACACCGCGCTTTGCTTCGACAACAGAGCGAAGAAATGGAAATATAAATTTAAATAAATATTTCATATCCTCGAGTGGGGATCGAACCTACAACTAGTCGGTTTTACAGTAACATTTTGTGCCCCTGCAAGTAATCATTTAATACGCTGCAATAAATAAAAATTATTCAATCATAGTATCCTAACAATATTAGGAAATATTAAATGACTGAATGTCGGTTCTCTATCACAAAATAAATATCATAAAGAAAAAGAAAGAAATAAAATAAAGACCATCTCTTACCCAACTCTTGCTGACCATGTAAGCGTGTTCAGGTATTAAAGTTATAAGGGATTCCCCGAAACCGACGACGTACATAGCGCACGCTACCGCGTTCGCCATAGAAAATATTAACCCTATTGAACCACCGAACTCCGGTCCGAGAGACCGCGATATCATGTAATACGTACCACCTATAAGTGCGTAAAGAAAAAAAATGTTGAAGCTTAAAAAATATGGAAAATAAAAATCTTAATTTGCTGACCAGTATCGAGTATCATAGTGAAATTAGTGTAAAAATAATAAAGTAAAAATTATTATTGATGGAAAAAAAAAAGAATCAACGAATTTTTTCATGAAAAAATAAATGAGACCTCGGCAAAGACATCTATTTTCTACATCCATCTTATAAAACATTATTTATTATATTAAAAAAAAATAGAAATTATTAATGAATTCGTTTTTACTCAATTCTTTTATTATATTATAAAATGAAACTAACCCCCTTTTATAACTCCATTCGTGCTTATAGCGGACATGGACAGCGCCGTTATGATGGTCACCACGGACGTCGTCAGTATTAGAAGCGATGCCTGCGCTGCCGACAAAGGAAATTACTTTACCAAATACTACTTACAGGATTTAAGCGGTAGAAATATTAACTATTTCATATTTTTTGTCTGCCTGTATTTTGTTTTTAGTTTGTTCTCTTTGTATGGTAATATATCAATATTAGCGACGGATATATAATATATAGGAGAAAATTAAGTTTTTACTCAAAACATCTTTGAAATATAAAGAATTGAATGGTTGGAGAAGTACAACTTACCTATTCCAGCTTGACCAACAACCCAGGAGAGCCTTAAAAACAGCATAACACCCCATATGTTCAGTAGACATCGCATAAGCACACCTTTGATCCATCCAAACTTCACGTTAGGCGACGGTAGTATCGGCGTACCCTGATCTTTCTCTAGAGTCTGACCTGGCTGGAAGGAAATAAATAATTATTATTATCAGCTTCACGCTGTAACCCGCAGACAGCAGGGTGGGCAGAGGGAACCTAGTGTTAGGACACTCCGTTCCCCACTTTCTACCAAAATGTTTGTTTGTTTAATAGTATAATAATTAATAAGTAAGTCAATATAATCAGTGTCAAATATTAAATGAATTAGGAAAAAAATATAAGAAATCAATAACATATCTGCTTTAATTCTCCAATAAGCATAAGTAAACATTGATGGAAATTTAACAGGATTTAACATCACGACCACCGACGTTGTAAACTATGTCCATAAAAAGCAGTCACTGTGCCAGAAGGCACATAATTAATTAAACAATGCAGGTACTAACACGTGAGTCACCGTCAAAGCTATGCAATTATCTATCATACGCCTACGGTATGCAACGTTGGTGGTACCAATGGGGTCCACCGGGGTCCACCTATGACCTGAACTAATAAAACCCCATTAAAAATGTAATTAGGTTGATATGAACCAAAGAAAGCAAAGGAGAAATAGTTAGTCTATTATTATTTTTTATTATAAATTCATATAATAAAAAATAATAATAGACTGGCTCATGTTAAGGACCCATCTTTAAAATTAGTATGTTCTACATCACTGTATATGTGATAGTAGAAGTAATGTAAGAATTAAAATTAGAACTATAATTATTTTTAGTAAAAAAATGAAAATAGGAGCCTTAATTTTTATAAATAATTTATTCGGTTCCCCAAGTGGTAACTAAATTCACCAGCCATCCAAAGAATTTTAAATTCTAAGTTATAATTATTATATCTTAACCAAGCAAATGAAAACAGCTTTCCATTTTAAGATATTAAGTAAACGAGCTTTCTACAAACCGTTTTACAAATGTCACTGATAGGCTTANAATGTAATTAGGTTGATATGAACCAAAGAAAGCAAAGGAGAAATAGTTAGTCTATTATTATTTTTTATTATAAATTCATATAATAAAAAATAATAATAGACTGGCTCATGTTAAGGACCCATCTTTAAAATTAGTATGTTCTACATCACTGTATATGTGATAGTAGAAGTAATGTAAGAATTAAAATTAGAACTATAATTATTTTTAGTAAAAAAATGAAAATAGGAGCCTTAATTTTTATAAATAATTTATTCGGTTCCCCAAGTGATAACTAAATTCACCAGCCATCCAAAGAATTTTAAATTCTAAGTTATAATTATTATATCTTAACCAGGCAAATGAAAACAGCTTTCCATTTTAAGCTATTAAGTAAACAAACTTTCTAGAAATCGTTTTACAGATGTCAGTAATAGGTTTATCCAGACAACTATTTATAAGGTAAAATATAAAAAAATAGCTTTAATGTATCCCGCATATAAAACATGAACGTAGGTATACGTGGCAGGGTGGTCTGTGCCCAGAATAGACAGGTGCCTATTTCAAAATTTTTACTAATAAAAAAACTAGGCCTGAAAAATGAAAACCTTTAAGTCAGTCCGAAACTTAAGTCCAGGAACCAATATAAAAAATATTTCTAAATACGCTAATGTATCGGAAGATAGGCAGAGAGAACGTGACGAAGCGTAACCGTACTGTAATGTCAAGACACTCCGTTTCCGTTCGTCATCCATATTTTGTCTTATCATCAGTGCAAGGAAATGAAAACAATTGACTTCTCCAGTGCGATAGAACCCACAACCATCACGTTTACAGACCGACGCTGTACCACTGGAGAAAGATACCTTTATTTTATAAGGTAAATGACAATAAAACAAATCAGGAAATTAATTATATTCACAATAAGCGCTTCACGTGTAAGTAAGGTACGTGACGCAAGCGTAATATCGCATTAGCCTATACGTGCTCAGTAAATATTCAATTGCGTTATAATACAATATATTATTTATTTTATGAGGATTTGAATGTATATTCTTAGTTACGATTATATAAGGTCGTCGCGTGTAGCGTTTTTTATATAATTAATTCTATATACCATTATAACTTTGAGCACAGTAACTGTATATACGAGACCATCGTGTAGGCGGCGATAGTTGTGAATTCGATTGTGTAATAAATGTATAATCTTTATTTTCTCGTTTTCGTAGTAGCGCGGCGTTAAGATCCGTAAAAATTACCTGAGCGTGAAGAAGAAAATGCCTTAATTTAAGCCCCTCCCTCCCTTCATGAAGCTAAAAATGTCTAATAAGAACTGCACCAAGCTATAATTATAATTAAGAATCAAATAAGTGCTAAAGGCGAAAATTGTTGTGTCCGAAAAAAAAAACTAAAATTACTGCCATAAAATAATTATTTAAGAAATAAGATTTTGCATGTTAAAGATCGGAACTCACGCCGCGCTTTGTCTTCCTTGACCGTGGAAATGAAAGCAATTTAAATATAATCATTCCCCCGAATCATACGCAACGACGGTTACCATTAAAAATAGCGTTATAAATTTGGATACATCTATCCATTTGTATTAGTATAATGTCATTATGTCCGTTAATTATTAAGTACTTTCTCACAGAGACCGGAGGGTGGACTAGAGGAGAGAGGAGACTAGACGGTGCCTTGCACTAGGGACCCCGATTTCAGGGGGCCATTGGAACCTGACCAACAAATTTGATCCAGTCCTACACCGCTGTACCCACCGCTTTCAAGTGTGATTATTTATCAGCTTTGTAAATATATAAAAACACTGCACATTACCTACCATTCTTCTTCCTAGTAAATATTTTTATTTATTTACTTATAACATTTAGCGAAGTTCCATACATCCTATTAAATAATTATAAATGTTTATTTATACGGAAAACAACAAGCTATCAGACAAAGTCAGGGAAGGTCGCATATATTAACCATTAGCGATACATTTTAAGATGACAAAAGATAACAAAACTTGTATTTTATACAAATTATAAACAAATATTAGGTATATATTTTATTGATATCAATTTTTGTGGTAATTAAAAACTTTTCCATCACTCTAGCTTTATGCCAGTAGGTTTTTTAAAATACATTAAAAAATACTTATAAATACATTTCTTCATTTATTAACTTTCAAAAAGAACTATACAGATTTATGCCGTAGAGTGAAAGAAAGCTGTCTGAAGGAACGAAATATTTATCATGATAATATTTTTATTTTCCTCGATAAAGAATAAGCGCGACCTAGAATTGTGTTCTACAATGAGTACAAATAAAATGCATAGTGATTTCTCACTAGGTTAGCTCTGCCAACATGCATTACTTTTACCTATATGAACATCAAGACAGTTAATATTTTTTTAAATTCCACATTTGAATATTTAAAGTTAACTTTAATTCTACTAAAGACTGTCACGTAGACTGCCTTTTTAATTTTATGAGAAACATTAAAATTAATAACTAAAGTAGTAAAATTCATTAATTTTTACATTTGTAATAAAAAAAAAACGTGCAAAGTAGGTACAGCAGATAATTTACTATTTAGCAACAATGTAACGTACGGTATGTAAACATTTAATAATTATACTGTTGTGTCATCAATCAATATAATAATTATAAACATTGTATTATGCTAAGCTAGTTAAAAAATTAACTAAAACTTCAAAACAAAACCAAAAATTGTTCTTATAAAATGTTTTATTTTTTATTTTTAAACAGTTATCTTAAGTCCCATTAAAGGAACGGGGTGTTTTAACACTAGGTTCCCGGGTTCCCTCCGCCTAACCTGTTATCTGCGAGATACAACGTGAGACTACAGAGTTATAATTACGGTATTTTTTTCTCCGACAAGAGCTACGCCACAATGGCGCCAAGTACATACATACACAGACAAACATACATACATAGAAATATACGATGTAAATTAAGAAAGAAATCGTCACCCATATTGACCCCCAGACCCCACAACCGTAATTGAAGACGCAATTAGTACCGTCGTACCTGAAGGTAATTAGTGAGCTAGCGTGGAGTAAACAGCTCATTCAATGAACGGTCATGCGATCTGAAGAATGCGTATCGAATATTGTATGTACTTTTTGTAATGTTTTCTACGTATTAAGGTAGGAAGTATTAAGGAATATAGTGTTGAGACACTACGGGCTCCACTTTCCACCCATTTTAGATACTGAGTGTTAAGTTGCAGAACACAACGCTTTTGTTATCCTACTGGCCAGAAAAAAATTAAATAAGATCAATTTTTCGAGTTTGTTTTATTAAAAAGACTAGTGTGCGCCCGCAATTACGTTTAAACGCAAAATTCCGCATTTTCCTGTTCCCGGAAAATTCTAGAAATCATCTCTTAGTTTTCCCGTGCATCTCCCAAGACTCTAAGCTACATGTTGACGTTCTACGTTATTCCAGCTATACTTCAGTCATATGTCAGTCAGAAACGCAGGAGTTTTACATAGATGATGGTGATAAGAGCCACCTAGCTTTGGATTCGTCGCCAGAATTTTAAACACAAATACGAACTTTAATCACGAATATCCATAACGTTTTTTTATGAGCCTAACTTCTTTTTAAATTTCAACGTGAGAAAAAAAATACATCCATCGACCTTCTTTTAGGTACCCTTTGTTATCACAGTAAGGTGGTGCGGTTTAGTGTGAATTTACGACGACAATACAAATTCAATGGAAAATAAATAATATTATAAGTTATTTTGTTTTTATATTGTTCTAAGCTTACTTAGAAAATAAATGATTTCAACAAATTATTTTAGAATTTTTCCACAAATAAATGTACATTTTCAGTGGAGCTTTTTAATTTTATTTATGGCAGAGTAGGCAGAGGGATCCTGGAAACCTGCTATTAAGACACTCTGTACTCTACACTTTCCGCTGAATTTTAGAGAAATGGCGTCTTGAGTGGCAGAACTCAACGCCGAGCTTTGCCTCGTTACGAAAGAGCAAGGAAATAAAAACAGTTCTTTCCCCCAAGTAGAAATCAAACCTACAACTGTCGCATTGGATATCAAAACAAATAACAAACCCTAGCAACGTGCACGTATGACGTATATTTCCCAGCATACATAGAGACCACGTGGTCGATTACATGTATGGCTTGTTTCTAACCTTGACTTAGCATTGATAAACTATTGAATTATTGTAAGTAATTATACCAATTAAAGTAAATGACGCTATAATGTTTAATTATGCGTTTTCGAATGAGCAATTCAAAAGATCTTAGTTGATGTTGACATTCTTATGTATTTCATTTCAAAAGAGTAATTTGTTGTTAATTACATTAAATTCTACATATATATTTATTTTATGTGCAATAGGCTTGCGTTTGACCGCATCAAGTCTGGTGAGCATTGATGCGGTCTACGGTGGTGCACGCTTGCCTAGCAGATACCTATTCACCCTATCTTTGAAAACCCCCACATTGTATGTCACAGAAAATACAGATGCCGGCAGTGAGTTCCAATCTCTCGCAGTGCGGATAAAGAATGTAGCCTCAAAGCGTTTCGTTCGAGAGGCAGTCGTGAAGTAGCGGGAACACGACTGTAAACGCGACGGTTGTAGATTTGATTCCCATTCGGGAAAATTAACTATTTTCATTTCCTTGCTATGCTCTAAGAACACAAAGCGCTGTGTTGAGTCCCGTCACTCAACATACAATATCTCTAAAATAGCAGAGCGTAAGAAACGGAGTATCGAGACACTAGGTTCCTTTTGCCTACTGAAAAAAAATATAATAATACAATTGTAGCACAATGCCGCAGTGACGTGCGCTTCCCAGCGTCGGGTCACTATTATTATCTCGCTAAGTCGCTGCTTATTCTATAAAATGCGGGACATTATCGAAAAATCTATTTGAATTCCATTACTACTATTATTATGATTTCTTTGATTCTTTTGATACTTTCATGTTTATTGTTACTTTATAGGATGTGAGCGTATCGAATTAAGAAAATGAACATAAAAAATTCAATAGTATCTCAATCAAAAGGTGTATTCGGTACACGCATCTGCCGTTCTATTCAGTTGTACCTCACTATTCATAGTAAGTAAATTTAAAAAAAAGAACATCGTCACGATCAGATAATGACGAGGATTACTTATAAAAAAAAGTATTAAATTAATTCTTTCTGATTTTTTGGGTCCCGTGTCTTAAAAGGAAAAAAAACGGAACCCTAATAGAATCACTTTGTAGTCGATCTGTTCGTCGGTAAAAACCATTTTTCTTGATATCGTGTAAAGATTTTAAATTGAAATTAATATAAAAAAAAATACAAAAAAAACAAGTTTCTAAGTCAACGCAAACTAATTATGAAATTTGGTACGAAGTGAGAACTTAGAATACAAATAAAGGAAAAATACGAAAAGTGAAAACTTATTAGTATTTCATAGGAAAAAATCAGTGTAAAATTATCGTCTCATACATGAGGAGTGCAAGCGCCCGCAAACTTAAGTTTGTCAACTTTTATAAGTTGGTACAACTCCATACTTTCCGTTGATCTACAATCCTGAATTTTCAAAAGAAATAGCCTTCCCACTTCCCACAGTCGTTTAGTTTAGTTTATCATACATAACATTTCAAGATAATATCACTAAAGAAGGACGTACTCTGAATACATAAAAAGCAACACATGGTCGAACTATAGGGCTGGTATTGATTCAGGTGTGCCCCCCGATAAATATTTGCGTCGACAACGCCACTGACAAAACATCAATTGACTGACACGACAAAAAGCTGACAAAACTGATATGTGCGTAAGTAATCGAAATTCTATATGGTTTATATGTGAAACCATAAATAATAGTTGTTAACGTTTTTTTTTAGCTTTATGCTTCATCCTGTACCTAGTAAGATAGTCACAGGTAGAGAAAACTTTCAATCTAGTGTCAAGACACTCCCTACCCAACTCACCAGCGANATCAATTGACTGACACGACAAAAAGCTGACAAAACTGATATGTGCGTAAGTAATCGAAATTCGATATGGTTTATATGTGAAACCATAAATAACAATTGTTGTTAATGTTTTTTTTTTCAGCTTTATACTTCATCCTGTATCTAGTAAGATAGTCACAGGCAGAGAAAACCTTCAATCTAGTGTCAAAACACTCCCCACCCAACTCACCAGCGAATTTTTAAGACATTGCGTGACGAGTGGTGGAACTCAACGCTGTGATTTTCTGACTAAGTCAGAGAGAGTTTCCCTTATTGAGATTTGAAGCATCGTATTGTAAATTATTAAATTTTCTGATTTATTTTGATATATTTATAAGGCGAATAAATATGTATATTTATACATAGGTATATATGCTCGACTCTTGCTATCCGTTTATCACGCTACGAATTCAGCGTACAAGGACAAATCGAATCGTAAAAATTTCCGGTACGAATATAAATTTTTGTGTGTCGTCTATGATGTATGTACATGTAACGGGAACAATTCATTCAGCCGAAAAATTTTATACATATTTATTTTCGCATTGAATATATTGGGACTCCGATATGGAAAATTAGTGTGATACATTTTTGTAATAGATATAATGATTATTGCTTTTACTCTATCCCACAAATAGCAAGGTAGGCAGAGGGAACCTGGAACCTAGTTAAGACATATCTGTTCCCAACTTTCCGCCGAACCGTGGAGGCGGAAAGTTGGCAGAACTCAGCGCCGCGTTTTGCCTTGTTACAAGAGTGAATATTTCATCGCATCCTCTTTTACGGTTGCACGCCTGTGCCCCTGCGCTACGACTGGTCTCAAAGATTGTTAATTACTGCATTTCAAAATTCAGTCCACAGTAAAGCCTACATACATAATAACCCTTTCTTTCAAATGAAATACCTACAATAAAAAACGAAAACCCTTTCTAGTATTGGTATTTACATCCTGTTTTATTATTATATATTTATTTGGTGGCATGGTTGAAATATTTTGCAATTTAAACAAAATATAGTCGACTTGACAAAGATTCTTTAGAAACGGAAAAAAACGCAAATAAATCCTTTTCTTATAAAAACGTCAATTGATTCAGTAAATAGAAATACATTATTAAGAATATTACTAAGCGGAATCTAGGTACAGATGTAATGACAGTGTTCTAAGAAAGATATTAATCAACATGGGTCCGTGCCAAACTTCCTTATGCTTTTAAAGTTCCTATATTCGCTAATGTTATCGGGACATAGTTGACTGAAATTGGCGATTTTCAAATGATGAATCAGGAAGAAACTAGTACTATGAGTAAATCAATGTAAACAGAAGTATAGAAATATATACCTGTAGAGCAAATGGGGAAATTATCTACAATTTTTTTTTAGCTTTACGCTGTATCTGGCATATATCACAGGTTAGACAGAGAACCTACGAATTCCGTTTCAATTAAAACACTTCAGTTCCCTACTTCTGAGGCATTGCGTTGAGTGGCAGAACCCAACACCGCCTTTACCTCGTCACCAGAGTGAGAAAATGAAAATATGAAATAGTTCATTCCCCCGAATAGTAATCAAACCCACAACCGTTGCGTTTACAGTCGCGAGCTAGTAGCACGAAGGCCAACAGAAATTAAGATAAAATTATTTAAAATTACGATTTAATTTATGAGTAAATACAAATAGTTATTTCTCACAAAGCGATCTTAAATAATATTACGACATGATTATGTTATTCTACAAAGAAAATTCTAACAATACATTGAAAAATAATCTATAATAATATTTTACTCTGGTCACAGTGTGGATTTTCTTTCGACGTTAACTGCCTACATTTTCAACGATCAGTTACGCTTGAATATGTATTTCTGTAGTAATAAGACGCGACCAAAATAAACACGATTGCTTAAATCATATAGTAAATAAATTATTTACATATCAGTTTTGATTTTAACTGCCACAGTTATTACTGTTTAAGTGTATAGGCTGATAGTCTAGTTGACACTAGACACTCCATTCTCTACCATACATTTCGCATGTTCGGTTAGAAAGTAGTACTGAGCTTCTAAAGCGGACAAAGTAGTACGTGAAAGGTAGTTTTAAATAATTAATTTCTAGAAAAGTTCAAGGTAATTATTTTATATGTTTTTTAAATTAGCGTGAACCTTTATATCATAATTTAATTTATTTAACGTTTCATGCATATAAGATACGGATATACCTAATATAATAGTGATAGGTAAGTTTCTGAGTTGCAGCGTTGTAATATGAGACATTCAATGATGATATTACAAATAATTTATCAACAAATGCTATTAAATCATATTACAATTTAAATCAAATCAGCTTCACGCGGTATCCCGCACACAGCAGGATAGGCAGAGGAAACCTAGTGTTAAGACACTCCGTTTCCCTCTTTCCGCCGAATTCTGAAGGCATTGCGTGCGGAGTGGCGGAACTCAACACCGCGATTTGCCTCGACACCAGAACGAAGAAAAAGGAAATATTTTAAATAATTAATTCCTCTGAGTGAGAATCGAACCCACAACTATCGCGTTACAATCGGACGCTGTCCCAGTGTCCAATTATGGCCTGAATTTATACCTTTTTTTTAGCTTCACTCTGTATCCCGCTCAAAGCAGAGCAGGCAAAAGGAACCTGGGAACCTAATGTTAAGGAACTCCGTTTCCATTAAGACACTTCCGTTCCCTTCAATTCTGATGGCATTGAACGTTGAGTGGCAGGACGTTAGACAACTCTTACCTTTCTTGACAGAGAAGCATTGTGAAGCTCGTCTAAGGTGGGTCGTGGCGCGGCGTGTAACGATAATACATTCCTGTAGTTGTCCAGCCGCGGCAACGCCTCACGTGTAAAATGTCTAGACATTATAAAAAAAAGTTAGTACAACAAATATTGTATTCTTTTATGTTATTAGTTTACTAAGGGAAGGAATTTAGAATATGTAAAAGTCCAAATGCGCCAAACGTGCCTTTCTTAAAACGATAGATTATGCAAATCGAAAATACTCGTCATAAGCTGTATTATTTCGGCATTTGTTAATATTCTAAATTAATACGTACTAGTTGACACCATACCGCCTGGTGACACACGGACAGACAACGGAGGCTTAGTAATATTAAATCCGTTTCTTCGGGTACGGAACCCTAAATATGAATTATTTATTTTAATTCTTTATTATGATCGATTTCCAGTCCATTTGTTTTAGCTATTTGACCTACAAGAATCATCTATTGCGGCTTTGCTAACCGTAACTAGGCCATTTATTTTTATTAAATTTTGTTCGCCCAATTCTTATTTATACTCTTGAGTAAAAATGTAAAATTATTGACGCTTCATCTCGCAATAAGACATAGAGGAAACCTACTGTTAAGACACTCCGTCTCGCACGTGTTTACTAGTGGCGGAATTTTCACTCTCTAATAAAAAAAAACGGACAAACGCGAATCGGGCTCGCCCACCGAGGGTTTGGTATAAAAATTGGAGGCCACGACTTTTCGTGAAATTCAAGCTTAGCTTAGCCAAATTAGTGGCTTTAATGTCAAATTCGGCCCCATTTTAAGACTATTCTTTTTTTAGGATTAATTCACATATGTCTTCTGTCTTCTTATAGTATCGAAATACGCGATATAATTTTTTTGCTATATAAACGCCATATTTTTTTCTTAACTAAACGTAGAAATACGATTTTTTCATGAAATCATGGGGCCGTAGATCTGAGTATATGGTTTGAATTTCAACTCGATATTACCAAAAAGTTCTGAGATAATGGCTTTTGACAGAAAAATAGACAGACGGACGACAAAGTGATACAATAAGGGCACCGTCTTTTCCTTTCGAGTTGCGGGATTCTAAAAAACTAATACATTATGTTGTTTCACTTATCTAATTCATATACAATGCTAATACCTATATATTAGTATGTGGGTAGTGTATGCAAATTTTGGTTTTGTGTAACGCAGCTATGAGGGCTATTACACAATCACAAATTTCTAATGATGAAAGTACATTGTCCTATTGTACGTGTTTCGAATTTAATAATATGGATTACTTGCAGCTTTGTACGCTACTATTGTAAAAAATAAATTAAATTAATGAATCTACTCAATTTATGGAGGCCGTCGTGACCCAGGGTATAAGGGTGTGACTGTAACGCGACGGTTGACGAATGGTTGATGGAATTAATTTTTACTTATTAATATTTTCATTTTTTCGTTCTGGCACCTAGGCAAAAGTTCGACGTTGAATTCCGCCACTTTACAGGCAATGCCTTTAGAAATTCGGCGGAAAGTGGGGAATAGTGTCTCAACATTAGGTTCCCTCTTTCTAGCCTGCTGTGTGCAGGATACAGCGTTAGGGTGATAAAAATTTTATTTTTATTTACTATTATAATTAAATTGATAATAACATACGCTTTTTAAGTATACAATAATAAATAGAAATATTCCATAGATAAAGACTCTAGAGCTGTTTAACAATTGTTTAACGTGTCTTTGCTCAACATTATGCACGCATGCTATATTATTCTTTGTTGGGGAAGAACTAAATAATAGAAATTTGACACAAACTTCAATTCAATATTTTTTTTAAAAAATAACGACACTGCGGAGGTCAGTTTTTGTGCAACAGCACAATGTCTGACTGCAAACGTGACCGTTTTGGGTTCGATTCTCACTCAGGGAATAAAATATTGTCATTTCCTTGCTCTGCCAGAGATGATAAAGCGCGGCATTTAGTTCCCTAGACCTACACCGAAGCTACCCTGCTCCATGCAGGATCTAAAGTAAATGATTTTGCCATGTAAATAAGTATGGGGTGGAAAGTTTACCTAAAGCTTTTCCCATATTTAGTGTCAGTAGCAGTCAGCGGATCATCACTCTCCATGCCTGAACCGTCGGACTCTGTAGCTTCGTCTTGTTTGTCTTCCATCTGAAATAAAAATAGTTATTATATATTTGGAAATTATCTAAAAAATAATCAATCATTTATGCATGCTTACCATGCAATGAATGCCTTTTATAGCGATTTGCTCTTTTAAATTAAATTACAAGTAAAAATATTAATNGTTCTGAGATAATGGCTTTTGACAGAAAAATAGACAGACGGACGACAAAGTGATACAATAAGGGCACCGTCTTTTCCTTTCGAGTTGCGGGATTCTAAAAAACTAATACATTATGTTGTTTCACTTATCTAATTCATATACAATGCTAATAACGATATATTAGTATGTGGGTAGTGTATGCAAATTTTGGTTTTGTGTAACGCAGCTATGAGGGCTATTACACAATCACAAATTTCTAATGATGAAAGTACATTGTCCTAACTGAAACGTGTTTCGAATTTAATAATATGGATTACTTGCAGCTTTGTACGCTACTATTGTAAAAAATAAATTAAATTAATGAATCTACTCAATTTATGGAGGGTATAAGGGTGTGACTGTAACGCGACGGTTGACGAATGGTTGATGGAATGAATTTTTACTTATTAATATTTTCATTTTTTCGTTCTGGCACCTAGGCAAAAGTCCGACGTTGAATTCCGCCACTTTACAGGCAATGCCTTTAGAAATATGGCGGAAAGTGGGGAATAATGTCTCAACATTAGGTTCCCTCTTTCTAGCCTAATGGGTGCAGTATACAGCGTTAAGGTGATTAAATTTTTATTTACTATTACATATAATTAAATTGATAATAAATAACATACGCTTTTTAAGTATACACTAATAAATAGAAATATTCCATAGACTCTTGCTAGTGCTGTTTAACAATTGTTTAACGTGTCTTTGCTCAACATTATGCACGCATGCTATATTATTCTTTATTGGGGGAGAACTAAAGAATAATTTGACACAAACTTCAATTCAATATTTTTTTTTAAATAACGACAATGCGGAGGTCAGTTTTTGCGCAACAGCACAATGTTTGACTGCAAACGTGACCGTTTTGGATGCGATTCTCACTCAGGGAATAAAATATTGTCATTTCCTTGCTGTACCCGAGATGATAAAGCGCGGCATTTAGTTGCCTAGACCTACACGCGAAACTACCCTGCTCCATGCAGGATCTAAGGTAACTGATTTTGCCATGTAAATAAGTATGGGGTGGAAAGTTTACCTAAAGCTTTTCCCATATTTAGTGTCAGTAGCAGTCAGCGGGTCGTCACTCTCCATGCCTGATCCGTCAGATTCTGTAGCTTCGTCTTGTTTGTCTTCCATCTGAAATAAAAATAGTTATTATATATTTGGAAATTATCTAAAAAATAATTAATTATTTTTGCATGCTTACCATGCAATGAATGCCTTTTATAGCCATTTGCCCTTTTAAATGAAATTACAAGTTAAAACAATAATTAAAAACTAAAAAAATATTTAACAACGATTTTTTATTCTATACCAGGTTATAGTGTTTAGTTTAGCTTAACTTAGTGTGTTTACATCATTTAAAATCTAACATTTTCCAATTAGATACAGCAAATTTAAATATATACTATTTAGCAACAACCATCATAAATATTCAAGTTAACAAACTGGTTTACAAAGGCTTTTTACTATGGAGCAATCAAATAAAAATATATATAATATATTGATTTATGTCGTAATTTTTTTCAGCTTCACGCTGTATTCCGCAGCAGGGGAAAGCAGGAGCCTAGTGTTAAGAGACTCCGCTGCCCACTCCCCACTTCCACGCAATTCTGGAGGCACTGCGTTGAGTGGTGGAATGGTGGAACTCAAAGCCGCGCCTTGCCTCGACACCAGAGCGAAGAAGATGAAAATATTAAATATTTCATTTCCTCGAGCGGGAATCGAAACCACAACCTGTCGCATTTGGAGTCACACGCTTGTCCCCCTGCATCACGACTGGCGTATATTATTGTTTCTAAATATTATATTTATAATTGGCCAAACGTGAACAGTTCATATTAACTATTTATATATTATATTAGTTTGCATAATTATTTTATTGCTTGTATAATTATTTATTTAGTTCATATAAATATTCCAAGTCAAGTCGCTTCAAAATATATCCGTTAGCGCTCATACGTTTCGTTTCCTATCAATACGTCATTTTTATATCGATGATTCAATCTTAGGCCTATTCTATGTAACGGTATTATTCTATCGCTAAACTGCTTTTACTTAACAGTTACTTTGAAACAACATAGCTAATTTACTTTTGTCCAATTTCTTATTAATAGTAGAGATAATTACTTATTAATACTTATACGCCATCTGAGCGCGGGGAGTCGGACAGCGATCTTCATTCGGGAAAAATAATTAGTCATATTTCTGCACTGATAGGACAAACTGCGGCGTTAAGTACCGCAACTCAACACGCAATATCCCGAATTTTTGGCAGAAAGCAAAGAAAATTATTATCTTAACACTTCTCTATTTGCCTACCCCGCCATATTTGGGATAGAGCGCGAAGTTAAAAAAAATATAGGTAAGTTTAATAATCGGGACGAACAATTACCCTAGTTATACGGCTCGAATAAAAGACAAACAGCTTCGATGTCGTCATACAAAATCCACAGAGATATTTTCATAGAGACCTTTTAGTTATTAAAAATTCGATACTAACATGTTCCTAGCTAATTTACTTAATACTTATACTAAAATGCTTCTATCTAATCATAATTAGATAGCAGCATTTTAGTTTTATTATGTTTATCTAATGGTGAAGTACCGTCTGCGATTACCACCCATCACTTGGGAGAGGAAAGGGAGCAAACTGTTCCATTCATTATGATTTGCCTAATAGTAAAAATGATTTTACAAAGATTTACTATATTTATAGCCTTAAAAAAATATCTCCATAATAGAAAACTGAACCAAATATGGTACAAATAAAATATTTTTGACTTCTCTTTTTAGGTATACTAAAAAACCTGTCAAAGGACGTTGGAAAAAAACTTTTCCGATGAGGATATACTAATTCCTTACAACCATAACTTCTTAATTGATTCCTTCCCTTGTCTACACCGTATCCCGAAGTACCCCAAGGGTCTCAGTCAAGTTGATTTCAATCATTTGACCCAAGAGAGCAAGGATGGGATTGCCACAGCGTGTATTTTTAGATGCACTATATTTAGACGCGCCCACTTATACTGGCCAACGGATTCTGGACTCGCTATTTTCATATTGCTTTAAGTGGTTCAAATTTGTATAACCTGTAGTTTATAGTACATATTGCTAAAACTGCTTTTGATATGGAATTAGTTGAAGTAATATTTCCTGGTGAGTCAACGTATCGTTTCAAGAATACTTTATTTTTAAGTGTTCCATAAAATAACATTCCTTATTTCTAGTAGAACTTTACCCTACCAATATACTCGTAGATAAAATTCATAAGTAATGAGTGTATTGAGAAATCTATTTAATTTAAATTAGATAATTGTATAAAGGTACGTGAATATGTTGACATACATATAGAAAGTAATACATTAATAGTTTTAGTGAAACAGTGGGTAATAGAAAATAATGGTTTTAAAAATGTATATTATTCCAATATACCTAAATACGTAATAAAGTGATTTTAATTCAAGAATATAGCGATTTTTCCGACCTTATCAAAGGTTAACTTTAACTTTTAACAGAATACAGTACCTCCTACATAGCTGGCTATGCAAAGGGAACCTGGGAACCTAGTGTTAAGATATCCTGTGTCCCATTAAAACACTACCGTTTCCTACTTTCCACCAGCATAGCTAGTCAAGTCATAACAATTAAACTATGTCAAACTATACAAATGGTAGATAAAACTAAACTACCTACTAACACCTACCTAATACCTGTATGTACAAAGGTATATATAGGTATTGCGTACTACATCTGTATATCTCTATAATCTTATAATATTTTATGTGTCCCTTGTAGCTTCTTGGAATGTCGGTACCCGTACATGTACAAAACCAGTCTAATCCGCTATCCATTGCCAATCCACGGCCCCCTACACCTAGCCTTAGGGTGAACGTCCACAAGCCTACAGACATTTTTTGTTAATTAAAGTAGAAATAATAGAACTGCCATCGTACGCGACAAAAACTCTACAATTGCAATGAGCGTTAACCTATTTTGTGTTAAAAATTCTTAATTTATAATTGATTTTAATTTAAAAGTGGTATCTCAAGTCATTTGCCTTAAAATACTGGAAAAAAAATGAACGCCGGTGAAAGCCAACATATAATGTGAAAGCCAGAGGACACTATTCGCTTCGTCTTTCAACTTTTCAAGCTATAAAAAACTATCGCTACGCATACAGTGGTAACACGTTACAATATTAAGACGTACGCCGAGGCTATGGGAAGTATAGGTGATTATCCAATTTATTGCTATTATGATTTATCGGTATAGGCGCCGCTAACGTGGACCGCTGCATTTATTGAAATAACCCTCTTTTGGCTTTGCCGACGCTGACAACTATTTCCTTTGAGGATCCTAAGAAAGAACCAAGAAAAAAGAAGTTCCTTATATCGTGTTTTGTACATACATCCTGCCTTAAGCAGTATCAACTGAGAAATTATTCTGGTCCCCAAATTCTGCTCAATCAATAGCGAACTGACAACGACGTACTGAATTAACGAAACCCAACGGCTTACTTTGTCAGGAAATGGACAAGAAAAGAAAATCATTTTAAAAACATATATTTCTAGGATTTTAATATGAGGGCAACCATTGTGTACAGGTCTGAACAGGTCTGAACTTGGATTATATCTTATTAAATTCAAGAATTTTTTTTTTATATTTCATAACATAGAAATAGTAATTCACGATAATTCAATGTGTGTAAAAATAAAACTTCACATAACATATTCCACTATAAAATACCTTATCGGACTCCATTATGTGAATCAGTTTATTTTACACAATGCAAGCCTTCCATTATTTGTAGTTAAAATAGCTTTTGAATGTAATTATCAAGTTAAAATCGTCACTAAAGCTAGTGTGGCAATGAATATTGTTCCATAGCATTTACATAATACCTGTACGCATGGTTTATTTCTTATCGGAATGAGGTCATTGCTAGTTCCTGTTGCATATATGTATATTTAATACATAGAAAACTATTTTACTACAGACTGTGTATAATAAGCTCGATCGGTATACAGAGACAAAATCATATTTTTCTTACACTTTTAAATTTTTTATTAAAAATTAACATCATATTTGACTGAAATCTCTTATTAACAGTTATTGTATGAAGTTAAGAATAAGTTTAAGTTTTGATTAACAATTTCTAAAAATATTTCTTACAACAATCATTTATTATTTTTGTTTTATACTAAGTTTTTTTTAAGCTTTACAGTGTAAGCAATATATAGCAGTACATAAAGGGAACCTAGTGTTAAAACACTCCATTAGCCAACTCCCCTTCTTACCACACCTCCCTAAATTGTACTACAAATGTGGCTTTTACAGTCAGATGCTATCCCACTGTCCTCACAATGGCCCTAAGTGAGATACTTCTGATACTTATTAATACTGTACTACACTAGTATTTATTAGTGCAGTTTTTTGGGAATATTTTGACATATGTTTAAAATACTATATAGATGTTCAATAGTGTATGGTGGAATATAGTGGATGGTGGATGATGATGCGGTCTTTTTAATAGACCAAAGGGTTTGAAAACAAACAAGGATAATCTTGTTCTATGATGGCTTCAAGATGAGGTTTACATCTTCAATATTTGCATTGATAAGTGAAAAATGATTTTTATATGTCCCGTAATGAGTAAATATTAGCAATTAATAAACAATAATTTTCTGTTTTGTATTATCTCTTACAAATATTGAAAGGTGAATTATAGAAATGGACTAAATGATAAAAAAAAATATTATGCAGCCATTGTAGTCCAATTAGACAGTGCAAGATTTAAAATGAGATGATAGTGGATTCAATTCCTAATCAGGGAATTAAAATATCTTTATCTCTTCATTTTTTGCTAGACAAAGTGTGACATTGTATAGCATTGTATAGACTTTCAACACATTACCCTATTGCCAGAATGATTGTTAGTTATTAGGTATGAGTTTTGATTGATTTGTGACTGTATAAAGGAACACTTTGATAAAATATTTCAAATCATATTAAATATTTTAAAATTATGGTATGGTAATTTATGGTATGTTAAAAGGTATATGTAATATTTGATTTTTTATTCCTCATTAAAATTTACATACCTGAAATCTAGTAGTTGAAGGTTGATCTTTAAACCGAGAAGGTTTTTCAACGTCTCTGAAACTGCTTTTTGTTACTGGAGACTTAGGGCGAAGTACTGCGCCATTTGTTATAGTTTCAAGAAGCTTCTCCTTCTCACCTTCTTTTGCTTTAAACTGTAACCCAGCTTCTAGGTCAGTGTCACTTCGGATAATCTCAGAAGGATATTGAATGTTGCCGTTCGTAGCGGCCATAGATTTTGCTGAACTTATTTTTCTGAATCGTCCGATGATAACATCTTCTTCATCATGCACCGGCACATTTGCCGCCGGTTTATTATTGTCCGGTTGTGTATTTACGGGACTTAATTCAATATCTTTGTGTGACGTTGCCATTTTTGAATAAATTTAAAGCGATTAAATTAAAAGATTTTTAAAGTTTAATTCATAAACCTCATTTCGTTTACCACACTGTTAAGGTTGTAATACAAAAAGTTCCAGTTTTTTACATAACATATAAAATTGGTATCGAAATATAAATTTTAATACTTTAACAACATATCGAACAATTTTTTCAAAAATAAACTATAAAGATATTAAAATAATAAAATACGCGCATTTTTACGAAAATTCTTATATCGTTATGCCTCAACGATGTTTCGTATTAAACTGATCTTGTGCACAATTCACTTTGACAAGCACCCAAGCTACGATGAGTTTGACAACCATTTTTATTTGCACAGTTTATACAATTTGTGAATATTGCATTGAACGGCACCTTATATCAAGATGTCTTTAAAAATAAAAAATATACAGCTTTCTTCCTAAAAAATATACATTTTTTCGGCTTTTTTCGGCATTCGGCGGTCTGTCACAATTTCTGGCCTAGGCAACAAATTAATCTGTAGATTAAAATTTTAAGAAAGAAATATAGTTTCACTCTTTTAATTATTTATTTTGTTTTTTTTTTCTCAAGAATTTTTTTGTTTTATTTTTTTCAATAAATCAAATGCCGATATTCAAGGCTGCAATATCGAACGAATCGATTCAGTACTCCATATCGATTTAAGAGATCGATATTTTTGGACTGTAAAATCAATTCTTCGATTAATGGATCTATCTACGATCGCCAACCCTAATTCAATTAAATTAAAACTTCAACTTTCAAGTTCAACAATACCGAATACGACTGGGTTCGTTTTCAGTGCATATTCGGCGATCGACGGCTATTTTTGTTATTTGCCATAATCAATTCAATCCATGAGTAAATGTATTCTGTGATTTAATCTAATAACTTTTGAATATGAAGCGAAGATAAGAAATTCTCGTGTAAAAAATAAAAATAAGTGTTTTTTTTAAGAATTTTATCTTTCTACAGATTTACTAATTTTAAATATAAATTACTTGTGTACAGCGGATATTTCAGAACATTTGAACAAAATAGTATATATTCGAATTCAAAGTAAAATATATTAAGATATAGTGTAGTAAACAAACTAAAATGGGTTTTGATGAAGGTAGAATCGTCTTAGAAAGTCCCAACGGAACTTATTATCCTGGACAAACCGTCAAAGGAAAACTAGTATTTTTTCAAGAAAAGGAAAAAACTTTTCGTGGTAAGTAACATACCTATGCAGCAAATGTTGTACACAAAATTAACAAGTTAATATTTTGTTATGTAAAAAAAACTTATAGCACTTTTTTTATTTAATGTTACCTTAATGACTTATGGAGCTAGAGGAAGTCGTACAGCAGGGGCACAGGCGTGGTATTACCACGATTGTGGGTTCCTTTCCCAATCTGGGGAATGAAATATTTATTATTTTCATTTCATTATTATACCTAGACAAAGCGCAGTGTTTAATTTCGCCACTCAACACGTAATGCCTCGAGAATGCGGGAAGTAGGGAACATCATTGTCATAATGGGAATGGTACTGCACCTTTACATTATGTTGACAGGTTCCCTCTACCCAACCTGCTGTGATACAGCATAGACCTAAAGAATACTACTGGAGTAATGGTTTGATAAGCTTATTGTTTAACACATTAAAATATCATGCAATTGATATTCATTCCAAAATATTTTTAAATTAAAAAAATATAATTGTGTCTTAATTTTTTTTATTCTATATGGGGTTATAAAAAAGCCTTATAATTGAATTAATTCTTAATTTTTTTTAAATTATGAATGTAATGCGAAATGAAATGTGAAATAAATAAATATGTAACTTTATGGAGGCTTTTGTGGCACAGGAGCAAAAACATGACTGTAGCCCACAGTAATAAAATGTATTTGTCTCTTATGAACGAATTTAAATATACTATTGTCAGATGAATATAAAAAAAAAAAGATGAAACATGTGCAACGGGTATAGTGGTGATGTTACTAAGACGTGACCTAATATTCAACTCTTTTATTATATATTTAATTCGGTTATTTATACGCTACAAAACAATAGTCGAACATTATTTCACAATTGCATTTGTAGCAATAAATTCATGGCGCTGATTTAACATGTTAACAATTGATATTTGTAAATAATATTAATACTTGTGCAATACCCCTACAGCCATAACTATGGGTCTGATTCCCGATCAGGGGAATGAAAATTTTTATATTTTCTCAAATATTTCCTGATATTCCTGGCACATTATGTATTTAATGGCTTCTGCCAGTCAATACATAATGTGCCACTTGAGTTCTGTCAATGCTACATTTTGCCAGACTGCTGGAAATTAAATTATGTAATATTTCATTCTACTGACAACTACATATATATTATATATTTCAAACTAACAAACTTCACATTTAGTTGAATGCTTATGCCCCTACACCAGCACGGACTCCATTATATTTTTGCCAGTCAATTTGCCTTTTCACAACATAGTCTTAATGTTAGGTTGCCACTGCCTCTGCATATACAGAGTACAGTGTGAAACTAAAGAAAAGTAAACTATACAAAAATTCTTCATTAATTACATAAAAATAATTTATTAATCTTGTTTAAGGTATATATGCAAAATTTAAAGGTTTTTGTAAAGTACATTGGACTACACAGGAGAGTTACACAGTAAATGGTAAACGAGAAACTCGCACAGTCAGCCATGACTCTTATGAAGAATATGCAAATGCTAAAATATATTTAATTGGTGGAGAATCAGGTATCCTATTATTATTAGTTAAATATATTTTTTTCGTAACAGTTTAAGAGATGTAAATGTAGACAATTTGAAATTTAAATAGAATTTAGCAAATTTATACTTGCTACTGTTTCTACGAAAAGAAATTTTAATATATGTCTAAATGTAACAGCAAAAATGAGAGTTTTTTCCTATGTAATTGTTTATAAGCAATAGCAATTTACTTTAGTTAATTAAAACAACAATTGTATTAAATAACCACTAAGTAATATTTTTATCTTTAATTTAGGTGAATGTCATCTTAAACCTGGTGATTACGAATTCCCATTTGCATTCCACCTGCCGCATAATAGTCCATCGTCTTTCGAGGGCTCCTATGGTCATATTAGATATCAAATAAGAGTGGTAGTCGACAGATCTTTTAAATTTGATCAAGAGAAAAAAGTTGCAGTTCGTGTTTACAATTTGTTGGATCTTAATAAAGATCCATATTGTAGGGTTAGTATTATCAGAAATTTTTTTTGGCCACATATTGTACATATAGTTGGGGAGACAGAGGAAATCTAGTGTTAAGGCACTCTGTTCCCCACGCACCAACCCAATTTTCGAGACATATCACGTTGAGTGGCATCAACGGCGTGTCTTGTTACCAGAGAGAGAAAATGAATATATTAATAAATAATAGTGGTGTGGGAACTTAGTGTATAGTATTCCCAACTGGAAATTTAACCCATAACTGTTGTATTTGGACTCAGATTTTGTACCAAACAACCCATGATTGCCTAAGTCTTATATATCTATAATATTGATAAGTTTAATAGTCATCCAGTACTTGACTATATGAAGAACAACATGTGCATTATGATTTATTATCATTGCCTAGAAATGCAGGCATTAGGAATAACCCTAGTCATGCATTTTCCTGGTTTTTATCATAATAATAATAATTTTTGCTGGCTTCTGTGCTATGCAACATGATTGCTTATTCATGACTAGCTTAATTGTAAATGTAATATATAAAATTATTTATAGGTATATTGACACACTTTCAACTCATATATAATATTTTTTATTATTTTTAAATTAGAACCAGTCGTGGCGCAGAAGCACAGGTGCAAAAAAAAAATAGAGAACTTAACAGGGAATGTCTTAACAGTGGGTTCAATCTGCCTACCCTGCTGTGTATGGGAAACAGCATAAAGTTGATTTATTAAATTGCATATTTATAATATTTATTCTAACACTTCAATTACCATGATGTTAAAGGNCGACCAACACTTTTCACACCATCGCTGGTGATATTAGTTACTTTATTTATATGGAGGAATTGGCCAAATTTAATGGCTTTAATGGAGGTCCCAGCTGCAGGGTCTGGAGTTTCCCTTGACACATATACTATGAAAGGACCTTTGTCCGTATCAAGGTAGGACTTAGGACTTTCAGACAAGGAAGGGTGGACATATAAATTTTGAATAGATGGAGTCGCAGTGGCCGGGTTAATGATTGTTTTTTTAATAATTTCATTATTATTAATAGGTGTATCATCACCTTGCCTTTTTCGGGAAGTCGTTTGCACCTCACCTACACCACCTCCAGGGTCAGGGGGATCGGGTGGATGCTCTGCATCCATTTTAAAACTAGCTAACCTAACTTACCTTTTAATATATATTATCTAACGACAAAAACAACACAAACACTTACACAAACCTACCACCTTAATAACACAGATCTTTTATTTAAAAAACTGCAATTTGAACAAAAAAATTATGAATAATATACACAAAAACAAGAAACTCTCACTAACACGTGTGTCAACCAAAACAAACGTTTGACGAGTCCACATTGAAGATATATCCGTATCCATGTATACGACATTGACAGCTAAAATTTCAGTCAATTCCATAAAATAATATTTGTACAATTACATTTTTAATATTTTAAGTGCATTTTACATGCGTTTGTATAGACAATAAGACTAAAAAAAAACATTGTTTTGGGTTCTATTACAATGATAAATGCCTGCAATAAAAAAATCTTATAATATCTGTTTCAGTTACAATTTTATTATGTCTATAGGTATTAATTTTTAAGTACATTAATGCATTTCAAACTCTCAATCAATTATTGTAGAAAGATGATATAATAAATATATACATACACTGATAGACATTCATTGTGAGAGTGCCAAGTTTTTATGATCATTTATTTATAACTTTCCAAATTTTTGTAATGGAATCGCATTACCAGTAATGTACGTCCTCAAGATTACGATCATTAGAATTAGAATGGTCGATCTAATTTTAAACCAGAAAACTCAATTTTTAAATCACCTCGACCTATTTATACTACCTAGTTTAAACTGCAATGATAAAAGTTGCTATTTTATTGAATTTAGATTATTTTTACAAATTGCTCGTACTATAATAATAAGAAAGTTTTATATAATTTTAAATAAAAACAAAAAACACATTATTCCATTTTTTACGCATAGGTATAACAGTATAGGTATAATATAAGCTATCTATAGTGGTATTAATATTAACTTGTGCAGAATTTGAACTAGATTTGAAACAAAAATAAGATAGGTATATATAACATTGTGTAATACTTACTAATTATATTATATGTCATTTTAGAAAATTAAATTCATAGCAACAAGCAACCCAGACGAACGTTCAGAAAAGGATACCATAGCTAAAATAACGAAAGGCCCGGTACCGGCGAACACATCACGGAATTATACCGTGGAAATGGATGTGCCCGCGCTGGATGTATACAATTTGAACGATTGTAGATATATCGATATCACTTATAAGTTTAAGGTACGTAGTTTTGATATGTTACATATAAGTATAAAAAATTGCGTGTAAAGGAACTCGAACCCGCGCCTCTTGGAATCCATCCAAGGGCTCGCACCACGGAGCGTACGTTTTCAGTTACGGTGAAATTGTTATATGCTTGTTATTTATGTTGTCAAAATATATTTAAGATAAATGAATGAAATATTTGATAAACAAAAGGTTTTTATTTTTATTAATAAAGAAGGGTAAGGTATTGCAAATATACGTAATTAGATACTTTCTTACTAGGGTTAAGGCCACTTGTCATCGTGGATTGTAATGATAGAAAAGATTGAAATTTGTATCTATTCTAATGTAATAAAAATTATAATTATAGCTACTAATCCTTTTAAAAAAAACACGTTTTTAACTTTTTATATAATGCAATAATAAATAACTGATTACGCAGTGCAAACACAAACCACTCGACAATGCAAGCAAAGATAATGATATGTGATATTATCATGGTTATACACTGTAAAAGGAATACCATTTTTAAGCCATAACGAGAATATTGTATGTGCATAACAAATTAAAGAATTAAATCAGCTTCACGCTGTGTTCCGCACACAGCAGGGTAGGCAGAGGGAACCTAGCGTTAAGATACTTTGCTCCCCACCTATCCGCGATATCTAAAGGCATCGTCTTGAGTGGCGTAACTCAATGCCGCATTTACCTTGACACCAGAGCGAAGAAATGAAAATATAAATTTAAATAAATATTTCATTTCCGCGAGGCAATACAAACATTATTTTGTTGTTAACATCACTGTGCGGTTTATACAAATTTCCGGTACGCAAGTTTTAAGTGCTAAGAATTATTATCGTTTGGCAAGAGGAAATGCTATTTATCAATATTTTTATTTAAATATTATTAACCTATTAGAAAATGTTTACACGAAAAACATATCTAATCTCATAATGATTATCATTTTGATATACATAAATATATGTACATACTATTGACAATTGAGACACATAATATATTGTTCTAGGTAGTTGTAAACCCAGCTGGATGCCACAGTGATTCAGAAGGGACTCACAATATTATAATCGGCAACGTTCCTTTAGTGGGATTTCAAGATAATGTACAGAATCCCTTACAGGATCAAATGCCTCAACATATGGTGGCTGTTACCCAACAACCCTTACCCTCTCACTCTGGAAACCAATTTTATCCACCTAGTATTACCCCTTATCCAGCTAGTAACGCTCCTTATCCGGGTGGTGACGCCTCTTATCCCGCTGGTAATGCTCCTTATCCTGGTGGTAACACTCCTTATCCCGTTCCTACTTCTTATCCATCAGATCAGAAAACTCTATACCCTACTACTAATGCTCCATATCCGACAAATGCATCAAAAGCACCATATCCTGTAGAGAGTGTACATAATTTTGATAATCCTCCCCCATATCCCGGAAATACTCTACAAAGGTCGTCTAATCCAAATGACGGTTCGCCTTACCCTACAGGAAATACGCCTTACCCTTCAGAAAACACACCTTACCCAGTGGCAAATTCTCCTCACGCTACAGGAAATACTCCATATCCTACCGAAAATGCTCCTTATCCTACAGAAAAGCCACCTTACCCAGTGGAAAATTCTCCGTATCCAACCAGAAATACTCCATACCCTACTGGAAATTCCTCTTATCCTCCTGCTTCTCCTTACCCCACTGGGATACAACCTTTACCAGATTCAGGCATAACTACCGGAAATACTCCTTACCCCGCTGGTAACCCTCCATACCCCACAGGAAATTCTCCTTACCCTCCTGCCTCTCCTTATCCCACTGGGACACAACCTTTACCAGGTTCAGGCATAAGTTCCTTAAGAACAGGCACTTTAGGATTTAGAATACCAGGATCGATGCCGTTGTCACCTAACTTGAATATGCCTTCTGTAAGTATTTTGGTTTTTATTTTATATATCCCACATATAGGAAAGTAGGACAACGCGGCCATATTGTAAACGCTAAGGTTTTGGGTTCGATTCTCACTGAATAAATTACTTTCATTTCTACGCTCTGGTAACAAGAAAAAATGCGGCGTTGAGTTCCGTCAATGAACACACAACGACTCAAAAATTATTCAGAAAGTGGGGAACAGAGTGTCTAAACACTTAAGTTGCCAGTTAGAAGTTAATATTTTGTTTTAGTTAGTATAAATAAAGGCCAGTCCTGGCGCAGGGGCACAAAGTGTGTGGGCTGAAAGTGGAGAAAGGAATGTCTTAACACTCTTTCCCTTTGCCTACCCTGCTGTGTGCGGGATACAGCATGAAGATGATTTTTTTTAATATAAATTTAGACTCGTATCTAAAATTGTATATTTTTCAGTCTGTACCTGTAAATCCTTATGCATCTGCGAGCGCCCCTCCATCTGACTCCCCTATTGAAAGTAAGTTTTTTACCTCCATACATAAAAATCCGTCTTAAATTATTTTCACGAAATTTAAAAACATTAGTTTTTTAAAGTATTATTATTATTAGAATATTTTTTTTATTTTACTAGTTCAAAGTAATTATGAAAAAGATGTGTTTAGAAAGATTCAAAGAACAATAATAGCTAGTATGTTCTAATCAAAATATTTTAAATTAAATTATACATATAATATGTACAGAATTAGTTCTTAACAAACTTTTATCACTGTTACGAACTCGTATGTTTTTGTTGTTTTGTGATTTCCTTTTTTACGTAATTAATGGGAAATTGATGGTATCTTAGTGATTTCTTAGTATCTTTATTTTTAAACCTTTATATTTTTGTTTCAGAAAAAGAGTGAATAAACTCTCTTGTTACAAATGAACAGAATGGCAACTTTTTAATTTTAGTTACGAAAATAATATTTTGAAATTATTAAACAATTAACGTGAGTATATACTGAATAGACGAAAAAATTAAGTAAACAGTATTTACATTATAAAACAGAAAAACTATTTAAGAAATGAAAATTTAATTATTTGAAAATTAACAAAACTAAAGACTGTAAATAAGCCTTTTTTAATATTTATCTTATGTTAATAGATAAGTCAGAGGAAAAAAAGGGAGCGTAAAAGACTTTTTATTTTGATCACTTTTCAAGTATTTGTTTCAACATTTACTCTTTTTTTATTAAATAAGAATTTAATGGATAACCCATAAATAAACCTTGTATCGGTGCTAACTTGTGTACAATACCTATATTTATATTAGAATGCTTAATTCATATACATACTGTTATTAAATAATACTGAGAAAATATTTCAAAATTTACAATAGAGTATACTTACTCTCTTATGAAATCTTATGCAACTAGTTTATAATAATACCGCCTTAACAAAAAAAATATACTTTAAGCCAAGATCTTGAGACCTTATCTTATCTTGATTCTATATATTTTAGATTAAGAATATTATGTCCTTTTTAAAACACACAATATTTTATTTCTTTTCTTATGACTGTTAACGCTTTATTGGTTACTGGGAAACATTTTCCATCAATAAACTTCTAATTTCCAACCTCTAAACATCTAAAATCTAAATCTAAACAAGTAATACCTAAACAGGCAAATGGGAAATAGTTAACAAAAAAGAACATATTTTTATTAACAGTAACATATTACTGAAATCAGATAAATAGTATTATTTAGTAGAGAATTTAGAAACATATATAAATCTTAAAATAAATTGATTTAGTGGTTTGCCTGCTAAAAGGTTAATTTTGAGCATGGTGTGAATAGGCCATGGCCGCTCTGAAGTAATTTGTAAATGTAACTTTTTCCTAATTTAGATATTTTTTTACTTAATACATAAGTAAAGCGTAAAATTTCAGAATATCTAACTTCAGGCGGCCACGACTTGTCGACCTTACTGTATACGCTATGTCTAATAAAGTGCCTGTTTAGAATTAATAAATAAAAGAAACTATTTTAGGAATACATAAGTGTAATGTGCCATTTTAATATTGTTAGTTGTCGCTATGTATTGACGTCCATTCTAAATGCGAGTCGATTGTTGTTTAAATGTATATAGTTTTAATATATTTAAATTACAAATTATATTATATACAAATGTTACAGTTTATTATAATGTTTATTAATACGTAGGTCCCAAAAAGATGACAATATGCCTTTATAAGTACTTATGCAACAAACAAATATTGTTAAATTCTTCCTCTTTTTATATTTTTTATTCTACATTTTACTACATTAGTATAAGCTATCGTTCTGTTATAAAATGTATACAATTATTTTGTTTCCAAATGAAATCTATTTAGAAAATACAAACTATTGCTTCCATTTTTCATTATATCAATGCATGTTACAAAGTATTATAATGTATATTTAATCCATTCATCAAAGTTCGCGTCTGTTGTCTGGTGTAAGTCAAGGTCAGTCCGCCCGACGCCATCTTTTGATCATATATGTTGTACAGTACGGCCGACGTGTCGTGGCCGCTTTGAAATTAGACTTTCTGAAATTTTGCGTATTATGTGTACACTCGGGAAGAAAGAAATGAAAGGTCAGAAGGAAAAGAAAGTCCTAAAATCAAAACTACGCAGCCGTGTCTAGATAACTTCACTGCGGCCACAACTCATCGACCGTACTATACTAGTTTTTAACAAGTTTGCAACACAACAACTTTGTGTAAAATTTTGATGTAACGTAGATATTTAAGACGGAATTTTAATATTTTCTTATAATTATAATTTCTAGTCTAAATTATTTTTAATTGTTTATATTCTATATATATTAGCTTATTGTCTATATAGGAATTTCTATAAGAGCTTATTACTTTTATATTATATTTTTATTTTTTTATATTTGCTTTTAATAATTGAAAGACACAAGTACAATAAAATATTTTATGTGATAAGTGATTTTTTACTCCTAGACACAATGCCTCGAAAATTTGACGGAAAGGGGGAATGGAGGATTTTGAAACTAGGTTCCCCGTCGCTACCATGGTATATGTGAGATACAGGAAGCCAAAAAAAAACCAATAACAACCAGCATTAATTAAAAACTCCGAAACCTTTGTATTTGCGATCCGCATCCGTTTATGGTCGTAAAATAAATTGTTTCGGCCCTGACGAGTTTTAGGTGATACTAAAATCGACTTGGGTAATAAAAAGCTAAAAACCAAACTGGTTTTTTTTTAGTTCAAACTTAATCCTTTAGGTTCTTATTAGGTATTATTTTCTTATTAAAAAGAATAATTATTCATGAAAAAATATATGTACATAATATTAGGAGTGCTTTCATAAAATAAAACAAAAATATTGTTCAACTATATTTATTTGTAAAGGAGGATAATTTATTATAACATATATTATAATAGGTATAGTTTAGGCAAGTTCATTTCTTATTTTGTAATATATATATATTTATGTCATAGTTATATTTTTTAAATAAAAAAAAAGATAGATAAGAAAAATAAATTGCACTGCACAAAAATATAATAAAAAATAAACTGATTTTCTTTATTGATAACAATAAAATCTTTACTATACTTAATGTACTTATAAGTGATAACATTTTTTATACGGATAAAAGTTTTACTTTACCCCCTTTTTAATAAAATACAAAAATCTTAACAAAATTTTTAAAAGCTGTATAAAATGTTCACTTATTATTATAGTATGGCACTTTACGTGACTAATTTGCCACAAATGCTAAGACGACAACCTACGACTTCTAAGGCGCGTAATTAAAAACCGCTCTCAATTGCTAGATCAATCTTGAAATGCCGTTTTCATTCATCATTGTAACCTGTACCTCAAGGTGCCTACCCTAAAGGGAGCCTGGGAACCTAGTGTTAGGACACTTCGTTCCTATTAATACACTTCCGTTTGCCTTGTTACCAGAGCGCGGAAAATATTAAATATTTCATTCTCACGAGTGGGAATCGAATCCATAACTTACAGTCGCACGCTTTTGTCCTTGCGCCACGACCAGCCTCAACGTTTTCAGGTTTTACTTCGTAAATATTTATATTTCAACAAATAATAACCTCTTTAACAATTATAAGAAAAGGCCTCACGATTGAAAAGTCAAAAGCTTACAAAATATCACAGAACATTTCCTTTATTGTTGCGCTTAAAATAAATGTAAGTATATAAGTATATATTTATTTAGAATAACGAAGTAATTTTATATGTAATATAATAATATTATTCATATCATATTTTTTAAATAGTATTTCAGTTATAATATATCATATTTTACTGGGGTGGAGCTGAAGGGAAGGCTGAAAACGATTGTCCAGGGGGTAAATTAGGAAATTGTGCATTTGGATATCCAGAAACAGGATAAGGACTTTGACCCTGGGGCATATGTGGGTAAGGGGGACCAGGGTACGATGGGGCATTTTGGTTTGGCGGTGCGTAGGGATACTGCTGAAATCCAGGCATCGGTGGATTTTGCATATTATGTGGCGTATGGGTTTCAAAAGCACCCACTATATTATTTTGAGAGCCGTGCAAGCTTTTATCAACAAAATTTGGCATAGGGTAAGGCATAGGTTTAGGTGGACAAATTTGTAAATTTGGCACACTTTGAGTAAAAACACTATCATAAGATGGAGGTAAGGCATTGGTTAAAGGGTTTTGGTTAATACTGGGTATGGGTGCCAGTGGCAGGCACTCCGCCATTGGATGCGTTTGTTTCACATCTAGATTGCTTCCAATTGGCACTAAGCCGAGGCACAAGCTGGCTTCGTCCGACATGTCGTCGTTACACCCCGACACTTTCATCTTGACCTGTTTAAAATTGTTGGTTCTACTTCAATATAAAACTTATTTAATGATATTTATTCATAAAGCTCTTAAAAGTAAACATTAAATGATTGTGGTTTATATGTCATTGTATGTTTAACGAAAATGCTAGGTTTTGAATCATATTTATAATAAATATATTTTTAACATAATCAAATATTAATATTTCTATCGATTAGATATATCGACAACAAAAATATTTACGAAGTTTTACGTACCTTCAAAAAATATCCCAAGTCAATGATGCCGCAGTCGTCGAGATTTAAAGCTATAAAATCAGGTAATTTAACTTCAAAAACGTATTGTCGGTTGGTTCTACTCAAAATAGGGCCTTTCTTGATAGAAACCAAGAGTTCTTCAGGCGGGATGATCGACGACACCGGTTGCTGACTTAGATATCGCATTCTCTACAAAAAAAATATATGAGTTCCTTTAACTTGAACATTTTTTTAAAATGTTATTCCAATGTTATTCCATACAAATGGCAGACGTTATATAAAATAAAATAATTTCAATAAGAACATTTTCTCAACTTTAAACTTTAGAACTTACCTTAACAACTTCAAATATAATCTTGCTAACTTCAAGATTCGATTCGTTCCTGGCGTCCACAGTGATGGGTACTACTTGACCGGGGCAGTATCCTGAGTGAGGTATTTTAATGGACAAGGAGAGAGGACGTGACGAACAGGACCAATTACAACCGTATACCTCCTCGAATTCCATTTGTATGGGTTCCTGGATACGAAAAAAACCTATATCAATAAGAAAATAGACGGGAATAGTCTCATCGCAGTAGGACTGAGTCCGACTGTCGGTAGGGGCGCTTGCACTCGGTGGGTAAGATTATGTACAGATATTTACTATCTTGCTCTGGTAAATTACAATGCGGTGTTGGATTCTTAAGGCGGAAGACAGAATTTTTTAACATTAGGCTTATTCAGACTATCCTGATATATGCAGGCGATTCGAGAAGCAAAAACATATATTTTTTGAGTTAGACAGAGGTCAATAACGTAAAAGATTTAAATTGTAATTTTATTTTAATTGAAGCCATCATAAACAGCAATTTGTAAATTGTTTTGTATCCAACGTAGAAAATAATAATTGATATGTATCAGAATTTATATCAAATGAAATGCATCATTATCAACTTATCATCGAAATCATTTACTTCAATACCTTTCAATAACAAAATACATATGAGTGTAATAATATATTTAGATTATTTAATCTATTGCTTAATATTAACACAATTCCCTATTAATATTATGGTTTTAACTTGTTATTCATATCCTATAGTTACTTATTACAGGATATAAATATGCCGGAAGCCGTCATAGCGGGGCTGCACAGCGTCTGACTGTAAACGAGACGGTTGTGAGTTCGATTTCTACTCGAGGAAATGATTTATTTTATTTGCTCTCTCTGTAATAAGACAACCAGGCATTGAGTTTCGCTACTCAACAAACCAAGCACTTTGTCGAATATTGAGTAGAGCGCGGGAGACTAATATCTCAAGCGGACATCTACTTTGTCTTCTACCTAATCAGCTAGATGTGGGATATTCACATTATACTGATTATTTTTAAAATTTCACCTCATAATAATAGAATATTAGATATGTTCTTAAGGACTCTGGTTAGAATTATTTTCGCAATGTCAATAGTGAATATATGAAACTAAATTATAATTACGTTCGTGTGTCTGATAAGAGCACTAGGGAGTCCCCGCTATTGTTTTATTACAATATAAAATCTATATTCACAAACTTAATGGACCAAATTCTGAATAAAAATATAGTAATAGATTTCCCAGCTTCAAATAAGGTGGTCATAATAACAAAAGATTTCTTTCCCTACTATACGCAAACAGAGTTACGGGCTACGAATAATCTAGAATATTATACACAAATTCATTCAACTATAAAAATACCCAGCACAAGAGTCAATAGATAGTTCTATTAATGAATCATAATGTTTGTGTGATTGATTAATGATGAATCAAATTAATGCTTCTGATAACATACTTTAGACAAATCATAATGTTTAAATTTAGATTGTTTTTATGCAGTAGACTTCTTTTCATAATGAAATGAATCAGAAATTTGTATATTATTGGACAACCGTATGTATCTTTCTAGTAAATTAAATTAAATCAACTTCACGATGTATCCCGCAAACAGCAGTGTAGGCAGAAGGAAACTAGTGTCAAGACACTCCATTCCCCACTTCGCGCCGCGTTTTGAAGGCATTGCGTGTTGAGTGGCGGAACTCAACGCCGCGCTGTGCCTTGACACCAGAGCGAAGAAATGAAATTAATTAATATTTCATTTCCTCTAGTGGCGATTGAATCCACAACCAGCCGATTTTACAGTTACACTTTGTGGTCCTGCACTACGACCGGCCTCAAAAATACGATTTTTGATTCCTAATGACCTACTGTACCTAAGACAACAGGTAATTTTGAGATACTGAATGATAGAAGCCAATGTTAAGCATTGGATACTATTAGATGTTTTTATTCAGACCATAAAATATAATTCAATTTCATATTTTTATCTCCATGTTTTACCTCATGTAACACACCACAGAAAAGGCATAGTACACAGTTTTTGGATTTATAAATTGTGTCTCAAAAGGCAGAACTAAATGCTATCTTTTATTTTTTCCAAGCAAAAACAACATTCAGATGTTGTCCCATTGCCTTACAATAGCCTACATTACATATCAAATTATTTACATGATTCAAATACATGGTGTTATTATTATTTATATTATAAACTCAACAATATGTGTCACCAGAAGAAATTGTCAAAACTTTTAAAAGCCTTAATTTAAAGAAAACTGGTGACTTATGGGGCATGTCTGTTAAAGTTTTTAATTCAATTATACCTAATATTGCTCCTTACCTTGCTTTAATTTTTAACAATTGTGTAGAATCCGGTACTTTTCCTGATTTAATGAAATATAGCAAAATAGTGC
>JAKRZM010000799.1:375291-413687 GCA_036379175.1 Heliconius cydno galanthus | reverse complement strand
GCTAAGGAAAAGAGGAGGGGAAGGGGGGGAGTTAGGACACCATTCTTACGGACTGGATGAGGATGTAAGAGTGGCGGCTCGAGGATCTGGGGTCGCGGACCCGTATGCCCACAAACAAATATCGGACAGATATTAGTCAGGGCATCCTCTGGATCAATATTTTTATTCAGACCATATTCAATTTCATATTTTTATCTCCATGTTTTACCTCATGTAACACACCACAGAAAAGGCATAGTACACAGTTTTTGGATTTATAAATTGTGTCTCAAAAGGCAGAACTAAATGCTATCTTTTATTTTTTACAAGCAAAAACAGCATTCAGATGTTGTCCCATTGCCTTACAATAGCCTGCATTACAAATACTCCATAAAATAAATTAGGAGCCATCAAATTATTTACATGATTCAAATACATGGTGTTATTATTATTTATATTATAAACTCAACAATCAATACACAAATTGGATAGTGGGTAACAGTATTTAACACTAGGTTCACTCTGTCTACCCTGCTATATTGGAAAAAGAGATAAACTATTTTTATATTTATCTTTACCATGTTTTCTTCAGTATTAAGATCCAAAGGGGCAATGACATCAATTTTTTTAACAATTTCCTCTTTAGTCACACCATCTGCATGTAAAAGGCTTGCTGTGACTTTATATGAGATACTTCCTCTATCTCCTTCAAATGATGATGGTATGTTAGGAGGAAGTTGGTACACAAAAGGTATGGAGTGGGCTCCATTTGGCAGTACTGTTATACCTGAAAGCAAAAAGTAGTTATCATTTTCTGACTATAAACATAATGGTTGTAAGTTCAAGGTTATGAGTTATTATAATTTCCTCATTATACATTTTGACAAGAATACAATTATTCACAAACCCTCAATCTCTTTAAATTAGGCAATATATAAAGTTAATAATAAAATAGATTATAGTAGCCTAGTGGCTACTTCTGCTATAAAGGATTGGAGGTATGTAAAAAGTTGGTGGTACTGGAAACAGTCCCATTAAGTTTTTATTTCTCTTTGGGAAAAAATTGGTGAGAGAGTGTTGTTATACTTAACTAATTCTGTTTAATTACTATATTTGGAAAAAAGCATGAAGATAAAAAATATACAATGGTTACAAAAATCACATATTCATTACTTGTTGTTAAATGATACTTGTAATACTTTTATATGTGGTACTAAAAAATAACATAAATAATCGTTGTAAATACCATTTCCTCCACAAACACAGAGTGTAAAATCGAAATAAACTTCATTGCCACCATATTTTACTTCTCTTTTTCTTGTAACACCAGAATAAGTTTCAACCTCTTGTTCTGACCATTCCACATTAGCTTCCCCTTTGAAAATTATGTTAATATCTAATATACAAAGAAAAGAAAAATTATATAAATATAATGGATATTAGAAAATTATGATATATTCCTTACCATTACAGTAAAAACTTACACAATAACTTCAGTGGATTACTTAGATCGAATTTAACATTTCCCGTTATTAACTGTCCTGAGTAGAAAACAGATTTTGGTTCTTCTAACCAGATCAATCCATTTAAAAATTCTGATTTGTTTTGATCCATTATTAATTTTTAAATAAATTCCAAAATTTATTTTGAATTATGTAGATTGATATCTAATCATAGCGTCGTAAAAGAGGCTAAATCTATAATTATTTCAGTTACTATTGTAACTTTGACCACTTTGTTATTATTTATAATTCTAACAGCGAATTAGTAACTAAAAATACACTGACGAAGGGCGACAAGCGAACCGAACGAGACAAGACAAGTACAAAACCTTGTTGTGAAATGTCAAAGTACAGGCTATCACTGTCAATGTTAAACAGTTTGGAAATTTCATTCGGCAAATAAACATTTAACTCTATTAATCTTCAATTTATTTCATATTCTTTAAACTTTTATAAAAATATTGTTTCTACTAAAGAAGCTTTTAATCTTTACAATATTTTTTTCCTTGGTAGTTACCCTTTATTTATAAAACAACTAATTATTTCAAGATTTTTAAATGAAATGTTTAAATGTCAGTGTCAAAAAGACAGTCCTTTGGATTTCATTTTTTGGGATCCACGTTTCTGTGTAATGATATGATGTGTTTTTAAATTATTTTGATTTGTTTTTAATACAAAAACTGTCACAATGGGTAAACTAGACGTTACAATTTTGCGCTACTTAACACCTGAAGACTTTCGGGTTCTTACAGCTGTAAGTATTATTTTTTATAACCTTGTTATTATTAGCACAAAACATTTAATATTTAACTAATTTTAGGTAGAGATGGGTATGAAAAACCACGAACTGGTGCCAGGATCTTTAGTAGCATCTATTGCAAATCTACGTCACGGAGGAGTTCATAAACTCATGAAGGATTTATGTAAACATAGACTATTGACATATGAACGTGGTAAACATTGTAAGGTCAATTTTATTTTTAATGATTATATATTTGCACTAAATCTTATTATTAAATCTTATTATTTTAATTTTTGGTTATAGATGATGGGTACAGACTCACAAATGCTGGATATGACTACTTAGCTTTAAAAGCTCTGACTAACAGGAAAGTGATTACTTCTTTTGGTAATCAAATTGGTGTTGGAAAAGAATCAAATATTTACACTGTTGCTGATGAAGATAGAAACCCCTTATGCTTGAAATTGCACAGGTAAAGAATTTTATTTTGTAGTTTATTTGTTTTTCACATACCAAATAATATTGATACAATAATTAATTCATAAAAATTTGGTAATAAAATTGGCCTAACTAATCTATAGGTAAGTTATACCAGGTATACCAGGTTAGGCTTTAAGGTAGTAATTTTTTGAATATTATATCTAAAACATTTTCAGATTAGGCCGCACATGCTTTCGAAACATCAAAGACAAAAGAGACTACCATGCACACAGGAACCGTGCCTCATGGCTTTACTTGTCTAGAATCTCTGCCACCAAGGAGTTTGCTTACATGAAAGCTTTACACGACAGGGGATTTCCAGTTCCTAAACCAATTGATTTTAATAGACACTGTGTTGTTATGGAACTTGTTGGTGGAGGACCAATGTAATATTTTTCTTATTAATTTTTATTTCCTATTTTTAACATAAGTATATACCTCATTAAATATGAATATTATACACCATGCAGAAGTAAAGGTAAAATATTATATAGAATAAAGATTGTTAATGACATAANACGCCCAAGGAAGCGCTGGCTGGATGTCGTGATGCAGGACATGAGAGCCAATGGTCTAACCACCGAGGACGCAAAAGACCGTGCAAAGTGGAGTAGGTTGAGTAGGAGGGCAGACCCTGGCAATAGCCGGGATTAATGCCAGGAGGAAGAATAATTAATTCATAAAAATTTGGTAATAAAAAAATAGGCTTATAGGTTAGTTATACCAGGTATACCAGGTTAGGCTTTAAGGTAGTAATTTTTTGAATATTATATCTAAAAATCTTAAATTTTCAGATTAGGCCGCACATGCTTTCGAAACATCAAAGACAAAAGAGACTACCATGCACACAGGAACCGTGCCTCATGGCTTTACTTGTCTAGAATCTCTGCAACCAAGGAGTTTGCTTATATGAAAGCTTTACATGACAGGGGATTTCCAGTTCCTAAACCAATTGATTTTAATAGACACTGTGTTGTTATGGAACTTGTTGGTGGAGGACCAATGTAATATTTTTCTTATTAATTTTTATTTCCTATTTTTAACATAAGTATATACCTCATTAAATATGAATATTATACACCATGCAGAAGTAAAGGTAAAATATTATATAGAATAAAGATTGTTAATGACATAATTTATTTACATTTCAGGACCCATGTATCTGAAGTGGAAGATGTAGAAGGTCTCTATGACGAGCTTATGAGTTTAATTGTCCGTCTTGGCAACTGTGGGGTCATTCATGGTGATTTTAATGAATTCAACATCATGATAGATGAACATGGACACCCAATTATTATTGATTTTCCACAAATGGTGTCCACTAAACATCCTAATGCTGAGCTGTGAGTACTTGGTTTTATCTTTATGCTGTGTTGCTCACATTGCAGGGTAAGCAGAGGGAATCTAATATTAACATATCTTTCATTATCCAATCTTTGAGACTCTTTGAGTGCCAAAATTTTACTCGCTTTGTTTTAACAGAGCAAGAAAAATCTGTTGTGACTATAATCATACTTTGTTGCTATTTTAATTTATTCAGTTTTTGCGTTGTATTGTGTTTTGTTATTCAACACGCAATATCTCGTAACTGGGTGAAAAATGAAGGTCACAGTCTCTTAACATTAGTTTTTCTCTGACTACTATGTGTTATGCTTGAGAAAAATTAAACAATTATATTTATTTAATACTAAATGAATTCCTCATTCCACAGTTACTTTGACCGGGATGTGAAATGTGTGCGTGAATTTTTCAAAAAGCGTTTCAGCTACGAAAGCAGTTTATATCCAAAGTTCACTGACCTCGAGCGGGATGACCATCTTGACGAAGAAGTGGCTTGTTCTGGATATAAGCGGACTAATGGACTTGAAGATGAACTTTTACAGGTATAAATGTTAATTGTAATATATACTTTTCTAAATATACTGACACACAGAAATTGCAGAGGATTTTAATTCTAGATTCTTGTTGGGTGCTCTGTTATATGCTGGAAACAAATTTTAAAAAGAGAAAGAACATTATATATTCTGAATGGAATTGTACTTGGTATTTTTGTATTTTGTGGATTTTAATGGGATGTCAATTTAGATACATTAACTTAAGTAAATTTCATAGTATAATATTATTAAAATACTGCATGTAGCAATCTACTCTCATAAAATAAGGACTATTTAATACAAAGATTTTTTTAGTTCAACCAGTAGTTCTTGAGATTAACCAACTTCTTCATTTTTATTTTATTAATATTAGTATAGATGAAATTACATTTGTTCTTTATGTCAGATGCATAAAAAATAAAATATTTGTTTATAGGAAATGTGTATTGGTCTTGAAGTAAGTGAAGACGAGGCCAGTGATGAGGAGAATGAAGAGAAACGAGAAGAAAATGAAAGTAATAAATGTTCTGTAGATGAAATTGCTTCACTAAGACAGCAGGTAATTTTTAAATATTACTTTAATACTTTTTTTTATGTTAGTGATGATACAACTATCACATAGTTGTAAGAAAGATATGTAGTTGTCTAGTACTAACATATTATTGCTTTTTACTTTGAGATGCCAAGAACTGATTTGTGTATGATGCATTCTATATTTATGCATAAATGGAAAAAAAAATCTATTTGAACCAGTAGTCCTATATCCACATAAACTAACGTCTTCAACTTTATAACATTAGAATCAAATATAATAATAATATAATAATAAATAATAGAAAAGGTATAATTGATCGAAGTTAGTTACAATTTTTTTTTAATTCTTTGCCTGCCTTTGTTTACAAAGGCATTGGTTATAATCTTGTATAATGAATTCTTATTTTATTCTTCTTATTTGAGACCGTCGTAGCGCAATCATAAAATTTTGTGACTGTAACACGGTTCGACCCCACTCGAAGGGTTGGATTTTCGGTCTGGCAATAAGGCAAGAGCCCGGCGTTGTGTTCCGGCAACTCAACACGCAATGCCTCGAAAAATTCGGTGGAAGGTGTGGAAAAGTGTCTGCCTACCTTGCTGTGTGCAGGATACAACAGTGTGAAGCTAATTTGATTCATTTTATTTTCTTTCTACTTTGTACACATTTATTTCTTTATTTTTTTTTAACTTCACGCCGTATCCTATATCCTATATCACAGCAGTGTAGGCAATGGGAACCTAATGTTGAGACACTCTGTTCCCCACTTTACAATACATACACATTTATCTGTATACATTTATAAGTTTTATATTTGCTGAGTTACCAATAATATTTAAGTTTAAAAAATGCTCACAGGTTGAAGCTTCAATACAGCACGACGAAACACAAGTTCAGAATATGATCAGTGAAACAAAAGACCTGACAATATCAGAAACAGAAGAAGTACCAACACTTGTACCTATTAAAGATGGAGAAGAAAAACAGAACAAAGAAGATAGCATAGAAGATAAAAATTCCCAAAAATACAGACTGGCAATGATAGAAAAAGCACTATCTGATGTTAGATCAATAAGATCGTATACATCAGCTAGTACAATAGCTCCGGAAGTGGTCAAAAACCAAGTAAAGAAGAATCTTGAAGTTCGACAGAAGAAAATGGAAAGGAAGAAGGCCGTTGCGAAGGGTGAAGCTAGTGCTGTGACTCGACAAAGAAGAGATAATAGGGAGACGATTAGAGAGAGCCACGGATTGTGGGGGTGGGCGGAGTGATGTGTGGAATAAATTGTATGCTTATAATTATGGATAAAAATTGTTTTTATTTTTGCTTATTGTATTCTATTTATAGAGTTGGTATAATAAATTTGTTTGAAATTGAAATATATTATACACCTGTAAGTAAGGATATTAATGCATAATCATCAGTCAATATTTTTATAGCATAATATTAAATACGATTTCATAGAAATAAAAGAAAAATTGCCCAAAATATTAAAATAATTTTTTTTTTAAATAAGTTGTTGCGCTTATTTTTCATGGCGTATAATACTAATTACTATGTATCTTATTTTCAATAATCCTAAAATTAAAAAAAAAATACGGTTGACTTAATTTGTTGGCTTGGAGTATAAACTTGCTATCAGCCTATTAAGCAAAAGATACATTTTAAAAAAAGAAATAGCAGATTTATATTATCAGAAAGTTGATACAATTTTGAAAAATATTTTTATCCACTACTATATGAAGCTAAATAAACATCAGTTATTTGTTTCTAAGCCTTAACGCTCGCTCTGCTAACGAGTCAAACCGCGACGTTGAGTTTCGTCACTCAACATGCAATGCTTCCAGAATTCAGTGGAAATTGGAATTTGTGAACCGCAGTGTCTTAACGGAAACGGATTGTCTTAATCTTAACACTAGGATCCCAGGCTCAGTCAGCATACCTTGCTATGTGCGGCATTCAACGTGAAGCTAAAAAGATAAATAATTGGAAAAAATATTATTGTCGGTCATATCATGTCAGCGTAGGTTTTAATAAAAATATTCCAATGATACTGACATAGCTAACTGTTCGGATTTATCTGGAAAGGTCAGTGAGGATTATCACGCTATCTTATATTATTGTTGAATAAAAAAACTATTTTATAATATTATTTACTTGTTTTTAAATTAAAATGACGCATGTGTACTAAGTACAATAAACAATTTATGAGATAGATAATAAAATAAAATCGTATATATGTAGGTACAACAAACATAATTATTATATGTGCTCTTCGTGAGGCACTCGTGGTACAGAAGTATGCGACGGTAAAGAGGACGGCTACGGGTTCGATTCCGACTTGGCAGAATGAAATATTTAATGTTTTTAATTTCCTCGCTCTCGTAACGGCAAGGCGCGGCGTTGAGTTCCGTCACTAAACACAAATACAATGTATTGAGAATTTATTGTAATTGTTGTAATTAGAAACGAACTGTCTTAACACTGGGTTTCCGAGTTTGGGATACAGCGTGGAGCTAAGTATACTCTTTGAGCCGGATATAGTAGGGTAGGCAGAGAGAACCGAGTGTTAAGATATTACTCCGCATGAGTGGAAAGGCTCCTTGTTGTACCAGAATGGGGGAATGAAAACTAAAAATATTTCTTAAATATAGGTTTTTAATATTTATTAAAATATAAATTAAATTAAAATTACTACTTAAGTAAAACATAAATTTATAAGTCTGATCATATTATTACTATATCGTTAACATTTTATTATACAACTAAGTCAGTCGTAAAGATTAGATACAATCATTTAAAGAGTAAGCCGATAAGTCGACAAGTTGTTAATTAAATAAAAGCTTGTTTTATTATATTATACAAATGAATAATTATAATATGTACCGTATATTTATAAATATGTGGTTTATTTGGTTTATATCTACTATAATCCAGTGGCTTAGCTAGGGGGGTGCGAGCGGTGCGGTCGCACCGGGCATCAAAAGGAAAAGGGGCATCAAAGTCGATGATCACTTTGTTTTTTCTTTCTTTTTAGACCTTAGACCATTTTAAAGGGCATCAAGTCCCCTAAGCCGCACCGGGCATCAACAGAAAAGGGCCATCAAAGTCGTCGACGATCACTTTTTTTTTTAGAACTCATCAAAAGGAAAGGGGCATCAAAGTCGACGATCCCTTTGTTTTTTTTTTAGACCTTAGACCATTTTAAAGGGCTTCAAGTCCCCTAAGCCGCACCGGACAGCAAATACCTTAGCTAAGCCACTGCTATAATCTTACTTCTGGAATCTGCAAATAATTGAGGCCACTCTTGTTCAAGAACAAGAGTGTGATTGTAATGCGACGGTTGTGGGTTCGATCCCCAATCTAGGAAATGAATTATTATTTATTAATACATATTGTCATTTCTTCGCTCTGGCACCAAGGCAAAAGTCCGGCGTTGAGTTTCGCCACTCAATACGCAGTGGCTCAAAATTCCCGCTGCCCTGCCCTGTGTGAGATACAGCGTGAAGCTAGTTTAATATGATTTTTACAATTTTTTTGTGATACCAGTAACAGTAACGTTTGGCCGTACACAATGCAGTACCGGTACCGACGCTGTTATACGTACCATTGAAACATGGGTATTACATAAAGATATATATATATAGATACTGTACGACTTCTCAGAGTCAGCTTAGGTAACGGAATCTGCTAAAAGCTGCTCTATAAAGAGATACAAATAATAACCAGTAAGTATTAGTGAGGATGTTACCTATAGTGAGAATGAAGAACAACTTACTCAGGAATGAAAATTGGTAAAAAAGATTTATGAAGCAAGAGTGAGTGGTTAGAGAGGAAGGAGAACTAACCCTCAATTGACTCTTAACAGTCTCTATTTATTTACAAATATCGTCGTTTAACATATATTTTTTGTAGGAAACCGAGGAATTGTTTAAACTTAAAACAAAATTTGACACCAAAATGACTGCGACCAACAGCGTGCAGTAACTGATAGTATTTAGGCATGGTATCTAAATTGTTTTTGACGGTGATAATGTTTAATACATATACCTAATAAAATCTTTTATGTAATACAAATACCTTTTGAGATAGTGTGATAAGCGCATATAATGGTTTTAACAATGAATTAAAGGCATGGCCGTTGACGCAAGTAAAAATATAGTACCTAGAGGAGGCGGGGCATTCAGGACTTGGGTTCTGATGTGATTAGGACATAGATCTAGAAAATAGGTCGAAAAAAACGTAGCAATAAGTAAAAAGCTTACACCTGTATAATGATGGAATTATTGTAAAACTGTCCTTCAACAAATCTCACTGAACACATGGGTGGGATTCAGGTTTCACATGGAATATTCTATGATATAGTTTTATGTTTATGACAATCAAAATTTAAGTGAAAATAATATGGAGAGGGAACCTACTACCTAGTGTGAGAATCCCTAGTCCTCCTCAATTTTCGAGACATTGCGTATTATGAGGCAGAATTTAATGTCACTCTTCGTCGTAAATAAATTTAATATGGATAATGTGCTCTGAGTGCGGTCCAACCCATAACCTTCGCGTTTACAGTAAAACGCTGTTCTACTGTGTTTATAATTTATTTTAACATTTCCTCTGCACACTCATCGGCTTTAAAAATATATTTATAAAAAATAATACCTTTAATAGAAAATATACCTAATAGTATACTAACTTACTTAATTATATTTTTCACAACTTTTGACGGAGTTGTAAATGCAAGATCGTAAATCGATAGTTCACCCCAATTTCAATCTATCAATAATATATATAAAAACTACCCCTATTGTGTTGGGCAGCTGCGTTGCAGATGGACATTATTCCATGCTTACTTTGATTTTCATCTCGTGACCACAAATATTTAATAACTATCTTTTACTCCTTTCGTAAAGAAAACTTATAAAGAATACTTAACCTTTCGAAATAATGAGAGGCTATAGTGGGGCAGAAGCACAAGTGCGACTGTAATCATGATGGATGTAGATTCAATTCCCTCTTGGGAAAATGAAATATTTTCATTTTTGGTTTAGTATGGCGTTGTGTTCCGATTCCGACACTCAACAGGCAATGCCTGAACAACGCTGGATTCATAAATTCAGCGTAAAATAGGAAACAGAAGTCTTAACTAACAGTAGGTACACTCTGCCTACTCTGCTATGTGCGGTATGCTACAGTATATGCTGTATAAGGTATACAACCTTATACAGCATGAAGCTTTGTTAAGATTACAAGACAAAGAAAATTTTACTTTTACGCGTAGTAGCGTTTGGCTGTGTAAAGAAGCTCCTACTCCCGTAAGAACTACATTACCCAACAAGCAATAATGTAAATGAATGCTATTTGCTATGTATACAATTTGAAATGGATTCAGTTAAATGGGTTAATATCATACTGTCTAACGAGCTCGTGGAATTGATTGAAGTCTTCTAATATAATAATAGAGCTTACTTGTCCCGCTTTTTTAGTTCTATATATAGCCTAAAGTGTTTTGTTCCTTATTATTTCCACTACATTTGCCTTGACAAAATCAATGAAGTCTCCAATCCATTCAATCTAAATAAAATAGTATTTTTTTACTGTTGCTTCTGTTAATTATCTTTGTGTAATGAGAAATAGCTGCGATTTGCGAAGCTAAATTATCATTTATCATTAGTTAACTATATTAGTAGTTGTGTGACAGTCGCCCAGAGCGCACGCGTTAGCAATGGCGTTGGATAACCTCACTGCTGTTTTGTACAAAACTAAGGATTTACGATTGGTAAGTTCTAATTGAAATAAAATTATAAATACAAATAATGCTTGTACGTATGTATGTTAGGTTATTTCTCAAAGAAGCTGCATGAGCTTTGAGTTAGACTACTTTTTGCAGGGTAAAGTTTCGTAATATCCATCACAGACGTAACCGAGAATTATAATCAACATATTTATTACAGTAGTTAGTTTAGGGTTGCCATGGTGGTTTTCATTTTAACGTTTAAATCTTTTACTCATTAAAGATAAATTACATTAGATAGTTATGAATACGTAGATAATTACTTAAGTAATCAATTGTTTTGATTAATTTTTAAAAATCATCTATGACAACAGGCAAGTTGCCTAGTCACAGGCCAGCTCGTACCTACTGGTTTAGATATAAAAAAATGTTGAAGACCCTAGTAGATATCTCTTAATTTATTTTCCTGTAAATTTTGTACTTATACACATGTAACTAACAATAATTTATTTCTGTTTTGAGACAGAACTGACTGTGGATTCAAATATCACACGCGAAAATATTTTTTAACTATTTTTTGTCCTCACGGGCAGCCTTGCAGTGCTTGCATTTCTTCAGGGACAGAGTACCCTCTTCCCTACCCAACCGGTGTCGCTGTAAAAGCCAATAGGGCTAACAGCATTAACCTCATGATCGAAAAAAAAAACTATTTTTTTTTTATTTTGAATAGACGAAGCGCAAGGTTATATACAAAAAAAAACGAATTAATACCACAAAAGTAGGGAAGGCAGGCTGAAAGCTATGGTCGCTTAGGTATGCCATAAGCCTTATGGTCGAGTATTTTTTTATTCTCGTATGTAGGTACTTAAATTCAATATACATAACAATACAAGTTAAAATTCTTTGACATTTTTTTGTGAAATATCTACTTATTTACATACATTGTATACATACAAGTTTGTCGAACCAAAATTTATGTATATGAGCGAAATTTACATTCTATTGCTACATTTTATTCCATACCTAAGCGATCTTTTTTTTTTTTTTTTTNCCTTTTCTTATAGAAGTCGGTTAAAAAACGTGTTTCAATTTTAAAATTTGTACGTATAATTTACATATTATGTATGTATGTCAAGTGTCAGTTGTTTTGTGTACCTATTACACCTGAACACATAATCGTATCGTCATAAACAGTGAGTAAGCTGTGTATTCTTTATCGGCCAATGTTACTTAGTTTTTTAAGAAACTACTACGAGTACTCTCATACGAGTACTCTCATACGAGTACTCGTAGAGACCGAGTCGTATGAGATCAATCTTGAGAGCGGCCTTAACTTGGCTTAAAGATTTGTTTTTTGTTTTCACTCTTTTGTCAAGTTAATTAATTCAATTAACTTTGATTTGAGATTAGTCTGCTTAATAAGTAACCTTAAGTATATATTTAGATTTTCTTGGTACCTATATCTGTGTTATGTTGAGTTTATAATGTTGTGTTGCAGGAACAAACACCTATTCCAGAAATAGCTGACGATGGTAAGAATACAGCATATTTTATTCATATTTAATATTAATACAATTAGGCAAGTCGTGGTGCAGGGGTACTAGTATATGACTGTAAACCCGACAGATTGTGGGTTCGATTTTCAAGTGAAAACGCGACGTTGAGAATTTATCTCTGCCTATCTTGTGCAACAGGAAATATTTTGAAGATTTGATTATGCCATATTAAAAAAAACAAAATTTGTAGAGGTTCTTCTCCGTATGGACTGCGTCGGCATCTGCGGGTCAGACGTGCACTACTGGCAGCACGGCTCCTGCGGACACTTCGTCCTCAATGCACCGATGGTCATGGGACACGAAGCATCCGGGGTAGTTGCTAAGGTATACAAAATCATTTTTAAAATAAACAACATTTTTATAGCTTCACGTTTCATCCTTCAGGGTAAAAGAGAGAGAGAAAGACCACAAACATTTTTTTTGTTAAGTTATCCATTACTTATGAATGTTGACGATTTCGCATTCATTAACTAGAAAAATTACACTTTACATATATTATAAACAAGTAGAAAGAAAATAATACGTTATATTGTGTGTATTACGTATGTTTAAAATATAATATTATTTATGAGTTTGCCCTTAAAATGTCCTTGTATTGGAAATATATCTTTTACAATAAATAATATATTATACATATATGTTTATACGTATATGGTTGTTACTAACACGATTAAATATACCTACGTACGTATCTAGCAGGTATCTACCGTAGTAGCTCGTAATGCGTAGTAAACATGTGACATTCAAACCGGTCGAGGCCGGAGGTGTGTCTGGCGATAATGTCAGACAAATTAACATACTCGTCTTACTAAACTATAATCATTATTAATAAATATGATTTTACTAAATTTTATTATTGAGGCCAGTAGTGGCGCAGGGGCACAAAGGTTCGATGAGGACATAAAATATTTAGTTTATATTCTTATTTCTTCGTTCTGGTGTAGAAGTAAAGCGCGGTGTTGAATTCCGCCACTCAACGCGCAATCCCTCCAGAATTCAGCAGAAAATGGGGCACGGAATGTACTACTAGCTACGGCACTAGCCTACCCTGCTGTGTGCGGGATACGGCGTGAGACTGATTGGTTTTTTTTTAATATAAATATAAAATTATTTTATATATATCAGTAACAGTATATCTGAAAATGACTTAATTACATACAAAACACATATCGTGTGTACATCGTAAGTTATTAAAAGCGATAATAAGTAATAAGACGTTATCGTCAGTGGCGGACTAACCCCGTCGGAGGCCCGGGGCGGTATCGTTGAATGAGGCCCCTANCCCCCCCCCCCCCCCCCGTAAAAAATTTTTTAGATATCACATTTTTTTTTATGTACAAATTAGTGCGTATGCATACTTAGTTTACATGTTGTAATTAATGTTTGAGTTAGACTTGCATAAACATAGAAAAATAAAATACTAAATACAAAAGTACAGTAGTAGAATTTACCAAAAAAACCTCGTGTCCTCGAGATAAAAAGACCAATTTGGATAACAAAAGAAGCTATCATCCGTGTTAATAACGTATGGAAGAAAAGAGGAATTTGTATCAAAACCGAAATAAGAATGGTACGAACACTGATATTCTCTATTACTACCATTTGATAGATAGGTACAGGTGGAGGCAGATCATCTGCTCTAGATGTAAAACCTGATCATTCTCAAATTCATTGTAAATTTCTACCAGATTATCTAGTACTACAGCCAAAGCGTCATCTGAAGCTTCCATCATAAGCTTAGTTCCAATATAGATAATAATTCATCATCATGAGCTAGTTCACACGCTATAGTAATATTAGTTCCGCGTATAAAATAAAATAGACTGAGATTCCAGGACCCTAGTAGACTTACGTCATTTTAGTAAAGCTGAAATTTTGAAGATTATTAGTCTAATANAGTTTGCCCTTAAAATGTCCTTGTATTGGAAATATATCTTTTACAATAAATAATATATTATACATATATGTTTATACGTATATGGTTGTTACTAACACGATTAAATATACCTACGTACGTATCTAGCAGGTATCTACCGTAGTAGCTCGTAATGCGTAGTAAAAATGTGACATTCAAACCGGTCGAGGCCGGAGGTGTGTCTGGCGATAATGTCAGACAAATTAACATACTCGTCTTACTAAACTATAATCATTATTAATAAATATGATTTTACTAAATTTTATTATTGGGGCCAGTAGTGGCGCAGGGGCACAAAGTGTGACTGTAAACGAGACTAGTTGCAGGTTCGATCCTGAGGAAATAAAATATTTATGTAAGTTTACATTCTTATTTCTTCGTTCTGGTGGCGCTTTACTTCTAAAGTGCGGTGTTGAATTCCGCCACTCAAAGCGCAATGCTTCCAGAATTCGGCGGAAAATGGGGCACGGAATGTACTACTAGCTACGGCACTAGCTTCCCTCAGCCTATCCTGCTGTTTGCGGGATACGGCGTGAGACTGATTGGTTTTTTTAAATATAAATATAAAATTATTTTATATATATCAGTAACAGTATATCTGAAAATGACTTAATTACATACAAAACACATCATCATGTGTACGATGTAAGTTATTAAAAGCGATAATAAGTAATAAGACGTTATCGTTATTATGCAACACAGACATTAATTACGTACCACCAATTGCTAAGTACCTACATAATTCGGAAAGTTTTACAAAAATATCTAATCAAGAATCGTCGACAATAAAGTTATAATTTTAATCTTTTTACTAATATTTTGCTACTGATACATTTCAGATGAGTTTTGCTTGTAGTTTGATGTTGTATAGCGCTTTTTTAGGAAACATAAAAATTTGAACGTAACGGTTTCAAAGCCTGTTCTTCCTGTTTTTGTTTTTAAATAATATTCTAGTGGAGGAAGTGGAGGAAGAGAGGCGATGACGATGATGATGATAATGATGTAGAGAATAAGTCAATCGCCAATATCTTAGTTAACATTTTATTCTTGAATATGTTGTTAGAGTTTAACTGAATACGTATTGATAACGTATGAAAATATTGAAAGTGAATTTGTATGAATCCGAAAATGTTCTGAGCCCGTCGTAGAGCAGGGACGCAAGCGTCTACACGGGTAGGACACTCGGGGCAATGAATTATTACTTTCATTTCTATGCTCTGGTAACAATGCAAAACGCGATATTGAGTTTCATCACTTAACAGGTAATGCCTCGACCTCAATTCGTCAAAAATTCGAGAACGGAGTGTCTTAGCCCTAGGTTTCCTTTGCCTACCCTGTTATAGGCGGGGTACCGCTTAAAGATAAATTATAACTATTATATTTATATGTAACAACAAATAATTATTATATGTAGTTAAGATAAAATACAAGAAAACGTATAAGAGTAAACATATGTAGATACCTATGTATATACGTTTGTGTATAGAAATATAGTTGATGTAAAATAATAGTGTAAGTACTCTTTGAGATAAGAATTACATGAAATATACATTAAAAAAACTGTTATCTTGCTTATGTTATTAAAATAATGTTGACTTCATATTTTCGAGGATATCGTGGCGCAGTGGCAAAGCGTTTACTTAACTGTAAACGATATGGTTATGGGATCGATCCGTATTCGGGGAAATTAGTTAGTTATTTTTATTTTTCTACTCTGGAAGACAAATGATGGCGGTGAGTTACCCTACGCCTAACTTACTAAGGTAAACAGAATAAGCACAAAAAGCGTAAAGCTAAAATTACATCTTTTACTTTCAGTTCAGTTTATTTACTGTGATATTTATAGCATTGACATTAATGGACGTATTGTTTCGCCAATTGCCTTCAATTATTATTGTTCACATCTAAATGAAGCTAAACTGAAAGATATAGCTTGGTGATTTTATAAGTTATTAACACATTGTTAAAATCATAAATTAAATCTAAATTAAGTATACTGGTTGTTTATAAATAAATTCTAGAATTACTTAGTTACATAATTTAGTATCAGAATGCAATGGAAGAAAATTGAACAACAGGCACAATATTCTTACTAATACTATAAACATAATAAACATTAACCTCATAGTTTACATATGTAATATCATATATATTATGTTTTATTCCACAGCTAGGCGCCAAAGTGAAGAATCTACAAGTCGGTGATCGAGTGGCCATCGAGCCTGGCGTTCCTTGTCGGTACTGTGAGTTCTGCAAGACCGGCAGATACCACCTCTGCCCCGACATAGAGTTCTGCGCCACGCCGCCCTTCGACGGCAATCTGGTTCGCTATTATAAACATGCTGCCGATTTTTGCTATAAGTGAGTTGTTGTTATACTTCATTGATCGTTGTGATTGAGTTTAAACTGATAAGAGATCTTAATAAATAGTGTAGGTAACTGGTAAAGTAAGATAACGTTATGTACATTGAGTTTATAACGTAAAAACTTCGATCGACTATATACGAGTATACAGAGGAAACTTGAACACCTAGTGTTAATCGCGAACAATGTGAATCGAGCCCACAATCTGTGCGTCAACAGTCGCACGCTTGTGCATCTGTGCCACGCTGGCCATTTTCATTAATGTAATCAATAATAATAGTTTAAGTAATAGTAGTTTAATAGTAATAATAGTTTTCTAATTCTTCAATTTCATTGTTTCCAAACTAATCGTTTTATGACGTTGACTAATATATTTAAACAATGTAATTTAATTTCAATACTATAACAACATATTAACCTAACCTTGAACATATCAATCGCTCTAGCTAATTTAAGCCACTTAAAAATTGTATATTTTTTATTTTCTAAGTGTGAAATAAAACTTAAAAAATGTTAAAAATATTATACAAACTGATTTCAAATATTAATATTTAAGAGGCCGTCGTGGTGTAGGTCCGATTCCTACTCGGGGGAATTAATTAATTATTATTTCTTAATATTTTCATTTGTTCGCTCTGATACCGAGGCATGAGCGCAGCGTTGTGTTCCGCCACCCAACACGCAATGCCTTGAAATTTCGAGGCTTTGCGTTTTGGGTGTGGGAATTAAGTACCTAACACCTAATTCCATCTGTCTACTGTAAAAAATCTGTAAAAAAAAAAGTAAAAATACTATTACCGCTAATATTTATATATAAAATTTAAATTAACTTTGAACTTAAATGTATTTCATTTAAATAAAATCACTTCCAGATTACCAGACCACGTCTCCATGGAGGAGGGTGCGCTCCTTGAGCCTCTATCAGTGGGTATCCACGCGTGCAGGCGCGGCGGCGTGACCGCCGGACAAGCTGTGCTGGTGCTGGGCGCAGGACCCATTGGACTTGTTACCATGTTGGCTGCCAGGGCTATGGGTGCTAGCAAGATTCTTATTACAGGTAAATAGATAATATTCTTTTTACTCCATTTCTCACTTTCCGCCGAAATCTGGAAGCATTATAAGTGCAGTAGCATGATAAGTGGCAGAACTCAACGCCGCGGTTTGCCTCGACACCAGAGCAAAGAAATGAAAATATAAATAAAAATTTCATTTCCTCGAGTGGGGATCGAACTCACAACCAGTCAATTTTGCATTTTTGATTGATTTCGGCGGAAAATGGGTAACGGAGTGTCTTTACAGAGAGTACGGGATACGACGTGAAGCTGATTTTAATTAATTTAAAGAATTCGATTTTTTCAGCAATCAGCTTGTCCAAATTTGTTCTTGTCAATTATCTCGACTCTACAATTAGTGTGACACATATATAATGTGCTCTACATACAGAATAATAATAGTGTATCTAATCTCTTTTTAAAAATGCATTAAACTCACACTAAACCATACGTTCATAAGTGGTCAGAGTGCTTGGACGGTTTCCAATAGGCACGAGTTCAAATACGTTAAATTTGTTATCCATCCATCAGCCTTTTAAGGTCCACTGCTGGACATAGGCCTCCCCCAATGCTCGCCACTCCGTCCGGTCCTGCGCCCTTTGAATCCAGCGGTTTCCCGCTGTCTTCTTAAGGTCGTCGGTCCACCTGGTTGGAGGGCGGCCTGTACTCCTTTTGCCGAGACGAATTGACGAATTTGTTATACGTTTCTAAAAATGTATTTTCTTTTGTTATTTTTTAGGTTAGTAAAAAAAAACGATAGTCAAAAAAATAATAATAATATTAATAAGTGTGCTTGCTTTGTCTTCAGATTTACTTCAGTCCCGATTAGACACTGCCAAAGAGTTAGGTGCTGATCATACTTTGCTGGTCACTAAGGATTCAAATGAGGCGGAAATAGTACATAAGGTAAGTACCCCACGTATACTTTGAATTTAAATGTTTAGTATTATTACTAGTAATAATAGATATGTACACAATCAAGTCCGGTTCAATCTTAACTCGTATAAACAGAAACAGAGAGAGAGAGAGACAGACAGAGTCTGACTGACTGATTAAGTTTCCCACTAGAGGGAATGAATTATTTTCTTTTTTTGCTCTGCTAACGAGACAAAGCGTCGTACTGAGTTCCGCTAATCAGCATAATGTCTCGAAAGTAGTAGCTAGTCGTATTGTGGGGAAGACACTATGTCTTTAAAACCTTCCTCTCCTGCTATACGTGAAACAGCCTAAAGAAAAAAGTAATAAGCAATATTGTTTTAGGTACACGAGCTTCTAGGAGGTCATCCAGACGTCTCCATAGATGCGAGCGGCGCACAGGCCACTGTTCGTCTTGCACTACTGGTTAGTTGGAAATCCTACCAATATTATAAAATTTGAAACATTAGCTTATGTAGAAAACTAATACAAGCTACAATTTATATAACAACTTGTATAATTTGTCAATAATATATAGGTCTACATAAGCGGACGTGAGCGGGCCGCTAACGTCACTAGTTCAATAGTATACGTATTTTTAATATTTCAACATTTTCAATTCACTCCAGTTATCAGTTTTGATATTGTATTATTTATCAGTTAATAAGATCTCGCTCGAAGGACCATGTCCATTTTCTTTTGAAATTATTATTTTAGTACCGCTCTTAGTACTATAATATAATTAAAATTATGTTGCTTGAATCACTTTTAGTAAGTTAATACGACCGCATTGCCTATTAATTGTATAAATGTAACCTTAATGTGAAAAAATATGATGTTATATTATGTAAATATATTAAACAGGCAACAAAGTCGGGGGGTGCGGCAGTTCTAGTGGGTATGGGCAGCCCCGAGTTGACAGTGCCGTTGGCTGGTGCAGTCGCAAGGGAGGTTGATGTCCGCGGCATTTTCCGCTACGTCAATGAGTATGTTATAAGTATTAATTCTTATTAGCATGTAGCTTATCTTTGCTCTAGAAAACACTATAAATTAAATGAACACTAAAACCATTTTCTTTTTAAATTTCAATTTTAATTTTCTTGTTAGTCTAGTCTGCAATATGAAACGTTTAATATGATCTATATTAGTAGTTTTAAATACAATCTAATTTTAGTAAGTAACCTGTACTTACACAGGAAGATGGATGTTGTCCTCTCACATTATTTCTACTTCATTGACAAAGAGTATGCCTAACTTAATGCAAACTTTATGCATTAAGACTTCAAACCCTATCTGTAAATTGTTATTTTTTTAATACTTAAATATTTCCTAGATAAGTATAACTCTAGGCAAAGCATGACATTAAATTCTGTCACCTGTAGGCATATAAAATCTTGGCCCATTAATGACACATCACAGCCTTCTGCATATTTCACAAATTGAACATACTTAAACAATATTTTGTTTCTAAACAGATACCCAATAGCGTTATCAATGGTGGCTAGCGGACAGATAAACGTCAAACCACTGGTGACACACCACTTCAGCATTGAAGAGACATTGGAAGCTTACGAGGTGGCGCGTCGCGGCACCGGCATCAAAGTCATGATACACGTACAACCGAGAGACGCTAACAATTCTAATAAATTCTAAATATATATGTACAGTACGGTCAACAAGTTGTGGCCGCTTTGAAGTTAGGTTTGCTGATAATAAATTGCTAAAATCAAATATGTGCCATCATCTAACTTCAGAGTGGCTGGATCTCGTCAAACAATACATAACATATATTTATGTTTTAAAATTCACACCAGAAATATATATTATATATTACTATACCTAATAAAACAGTGTATTGCAAAGAAATTTATAAATAAAATATATTATTTTATTACTATAAAAAATCCAATGTTTACTCTCAATTTAGTTTAAAATTAAATTATATCATGTGTATATGATCCAGTTAGATCAAATATATATGATCCAGTTTTGGTAGTGGAATAAGAGAAATAAAAGAACATTATATTTTAATTTAAGTAATAGCAGGGTATATTTTTATAATATTCTTAAAATTGATCTAGTCAATAAGAGTTCTGCTAGAGTGTACACCAATTATGTATATGAAATACATCAACTACCCTTAGATCAAAGCTTTTGAAATAAATACAGTTTCATTAAATTGAGTTGGTTTCATTGAAATCATCCTTTTCCTTATATACTATGTTAAGAAGGATTTTCATAGTTATCTACAAAATGCTGCATATACAGTATAACAAAAACATTTCTTTACAAAAAATGCCATTAAAATCAGTCAAAATTTAGGCATTATTAGCAATATAGTTAATAAAGACTAGTATCTAGATAAATGATCAAATGTATTATATACTATTAGAGTTAACACTTAATATTAATAAAAGTAACATCAGTTTGAGCTTAGGTCTATATACTTAAAAAAAATTATGTATATAATATGTTGTAGAAACAGTTCCGTTTGTACAATGAGCATCTCCAAATATCTGTAGGCAACCGCAGTGTAGTATAATTTAGTATAAAGTTCACAAAGGCCCCCAATTTTGTGTTTGTCATTTAGAAAGTATTATATAGATATAAAAATAGTATACTTATTAAATGAAAGATATATATATTATCACAATAAATATTTAATACTTTCCTAGACTAAATTTTTTTTTATTAAATGTAATCACAAATGGCCCTTAAAGGACAGACTTTTTAAAAGTTTTTTTTTATTTCTACCAATATAATTATGCAGCATATATAGCTTAAATAAATCTAAAAACTAGGCAAACTTAAAAAATATTATTTTAATATCATACATAATATTAATATCATTGTCATACCTTAAAAATTTTAATTAAATGTAAGACCAGCTGATTATGGACTATGAAAAGAATAAAATGTAAATTACTAATAGACATTAATTTCTACTTCATTTGTTATATTTTTATTCACCTGGCCACATGTGAGTGATAAAAATAGACTAGTTATAGATATTAGTTAATGTGAAAGATGTTTACATATCAACATGGCCATTTTGAAAGCTTTTAAGTTCTTCATATTTTTGTCGCCACATTTTCACTTGCTTTTCAATTTCAATACTTTTAGTTTTTTGCTCTTCCAATGAATGTAATGATTCTTGTAATTTTGCTTCCATTTCATTGATTTTTTCTTGTAGATGTTCTTCAGCATCCTTAGTAGCTGCTTCTGCTGTCATTTTCAGAACTTCTTGTGTCTTATCAATCATGGTGTCAGCTGTGTCTTGTAGATTAGTGTGATATATGAGGATACCCAGTATTCTTTTAATAACAAATGCTAACACCATAGAAATGCCTGTAATGTAGTAGTTTCTTTGAGCTCTGAACATTTTAAGATTGTTTTTCAAATCAGTAGGCAAATGAGCTTGGCTGAGATCCGAGTGAGAGTGAGCATATTTCATCATATCTCTAATAGAATCAATCAAAAACAGACTCATTATTCCCATGTAACTGTAGAAAAATATTGATATATTTTCTCGAATACTCTCTATCCATGATATTCGTAAAATAGGACTCCATGATCTACAGAAAAAAAATGGTGAAACCAATAACAGGAGTATGAAAATTTCAACGTACAGGATTCCTGCTATAAGAGTCCACTGTATCGACATTTTGTCAAGTTTACAAAGTTATTAAATATTCGATTAATTCCTATTATCAATGGACTAAGGTATTAGCTTTTTTACAAATCGACTAACTTATTGATGATAAGACTAATTGCTACACTTCACTTCACGTTCACCCCGGTTTACAATCAATAAACAAAATAAAAACAACTATAATTTTAACCCGAAATGTCAATTATCAACTGTCGTCTGTCTTTGTCATATACTTAAGTGTAAAAATTAAAAAAATAATTTACGTACGGTGTGAAATTATACATTTTTTGGACTCTACTTTAGATTTTTACCATGCTCTCATGACTTTTAATTCAAATTCAAATTCAAAATATTCTTTATTCAAATAAACTATTACAAGCCCTTTTGAATCGTCGAATGTACATATATAAACAAAAAGCTACCACCGGTTCGGAAGGCAGTTCTGCTGAGAAGAGCCGGCAAGAAACTCAAATTACAACAAAACTTTAACTTTATCAAAAATCAAACTTACTATTACATACTATAGTCTGTGATCGATGATATTCTGTTATCTCTAATGTCATTTTTTTAAGTCAAATAAAACGTCACTCGTATTATTAATTTGTAATTTCTAACAAGACGTGTAGTTTTAAAATTGTTAGCATAGAAATGTGTTAGATAAACAAAGGAAATTAAAGGAAAATTATTCATTTAATATAACTATCATTGTTCTAAGAATTGTAATTATTTGTTTAAAAGGACCTCTAAACATACTGCAGTATTATAAGTTAATATATCTACGTCAATCTAACATTTTTGTTGGAATATTTACGTACATTGTATTTTAATCATAAGAAAGTGCTGTATACCGTTAGGTATACTTTATTTATGAATGTGGGAATTTTTAATAGAGTCAATAGTAAAGTAAGTTCCGCTTCTTTCTTCCTTAAAAACACCGCTATATCTTATTTATTTATTAATTATTTATATAGAAAACTATATGCACCATTTCCGTGTGAAAGTATATGTTACTATATTTAATATATTGACACTAGTTTCTCTCTGTGTACTCTGTTATTTGAACAATATTTGCATGAAAGAAAAAATATTAAATATCTTTTATATATGATATAAAATTAACGATTTCTGTGCTAATTTATTTGCTTTTAGGTCAAGGAGGGTGACAGTATGTATTCGGAATGGAATTCATTGCCTCTAGAGGGAGGTGGACGAGGAGTACTTGCAGCAGTTGGTGGTAGAGATGTGGTTTTAGCTGTTGTTTGTCAACTAGCCTCTCGTCAACATAGCCCACTTACTACAGATGCTGAGGTAAATTACAATTACATACATACACATCTTATCTATGAAACAAGTAACTGAACACAATATAGTAGATCAATCCACAACAATGTTGGTATTTTTCTAAGTGCACTTAAGTGAGACAAAGCACACCGTTACTTATATATCTTCAAAATAGGTAGAAAGTGACAGGCAGGAACAGAATCATGTATTGAGTACAAGAGCATAAAATGCTGAATGACTTTCTGCTGACTGTCCTTTATTTATTTTTTTTGATTTCACATTCATTTTTCTCTTACAATTGTTTGTTCAATTTGTTGTTATAATTTACAGGTAGAATGGGTATTAGAAGTAATCCGATATGGATTATCTCTTCCCCTCTCTGAACATGAAGCGCTGAGGGCTTGTGTGAATATCTGTTACTCATGGCTCTCTGCCCTTTTACCGGCATCAGCAGCTGCCGCTCCAGCTCATCCCCCACAGCCTGCAGTACCACCACCATTAGCTGCAGAACCTCATAGATATGCTAATAAGATATTCAATCACCTCCACAATCTGTTTGTACCACGGCCTAATGAAAGTAAGTGTGATTTTCTAGTTTTTGTTAGTTGTGATATTTAAAAATTTGTTTAGAAAAGAATAGAATATACTTTATTGCACACATAAAACAAAGAAATATATAGAAAGAACAACATAAATAAAAATAAAAGAAAAAAATTTTGTTGTTTGTATTTGTTTAATTAATATTTAAGGCCACTAGTCACACAGTTCCAATATTCGGCCATTTTTTGGGATTATCCTAGAATTTTTTCAAATTATACTTTTCAGAATATGGCAAACTTACACAAATTGTATACTTCAATACTAATATATTTCCTAAGATCAAGTTTTAAGTTTATAAAATTTTCTTTTCAAGCACTTTCATTTATTTACCAAACGGACTTAGGTGAGTGAAGTAAAAAAATAAAATGTTATTGTGAATAGTCCAACATAGTCTATTTGTTTCAATTCTTGGGGGTTACTTATAAAATGACTTTGTTGGATAAAGTGGAGTCTTTTTGTTGGTTTTCTACCCTGCATAATGCAAGAGGTGTCTGAAATTTTGTTTATCTATTCATGAAAAACGTAAATGCTATCTAAAGTAAAATGTTACTATATGTGCTTAGCTTTGTTATTCATTTGGGAATAAGGCCATTAAAACAAGTTTACTATAATTTTTATCATATAAACATATACCGCTTAAGTCTCATGTGCAAACTTATCAATAAAAAAAAACACTAGGCGGCAACTTAATAAGCAAGCATGCGGTGCTCTGCCACCGTGTTCTTCGCCTCGCTCGCATGCTGGCTGACAGTGGATCCCTAGGAGCTCGAGAGTGGCGCTCTCTTCTTCTTCTCTTGCTGGCAGCAGCAGCAGCGTTGCTGGCACCTCCTGGACCCTTGCTGGGTGCAGCTGAGGAGTTATGTGAGAGAGTGCTGTGTGTGCTGTTCGAAGTGTGGATACTGGCGTGTCATAGGTTTGTGTTTGTTTCTTTTTTGGTTTTATAGTTTATAAAACCTGACTGTAAACACAATGGTTGCGATTGATTTAAACTCAAGTGAATGAGATATTGTTATTTCTTCATTCCACAAGTAATAAAATAGTGAAGAGTAGTGTCATAATACTAGCTTCCATCTGCCTATTTTGTTATATGCTTGTTGTGTACAGTAATCATAGAAATATGATATGGTTTCTGTTTATCTCAAAAATGATAGAATATAATAGAAATAAATGATTCATACCATTGATGTCTGTTATCACTATCTAAGTATTTTATTTTCAGGTTGTCGAATATTTTTTTTATCAGCTTCAGCTGTATCCCTTACATAGTAGAGTAGGCAGAGAGAAACTAGTGTTAAGACACTCTGTTTCCCATTTTTTCGCTAATTTTTCTAGGCATTGAGTGCTAAGTGGCGGAACGTTACTTATAATATGGTTGGTGTACCAGGTGTTTCCCGTCGCCCGCGTTGTGGCGTACGTTGCGCGAGCAGTGCGTGCGCTGGCGGCACCGCGCGCCGCTTACGGAGCAGTGGACGCGCGTGTCTCTGTGCCTCACCGCGCGCCTTCTGCAGCACGCCTACGGGCCGCTGTATCCCGTCATGCCTATAGGTATGTACCAACTGGTACATATATATACACCGGGCCCTCCTGTGCCCCGTCGTACTTTTAATCAAATCACATCTGCTCAGTCAATTTCAGCTAACTTCGGACAGGCCACAACTCGTCGACTGTACTGTAATAACCTTTTTTTTTCAGGAGAAGAGGATGCGAACCTAGTACCAGCGGATATGAGCGCGGAAGCGGTTACGCAGAGCTGGTACCGCATGTTGCATACTATAGGCAACCCTGTAGATCTCACCAAGTTTCACCTTATCACTAATACACCATTGTTCTTTCAGGTAAAAGTTAAATAATTATAGTTTCTAGAATGGATTATTTTCATTATATATGTCCTGAAAAGAAGTACAGTGCTTAGTTTCCCCACTCAACGTATAATGACTTTCCAACATTATGGTGCCCAAAAAACTATAGAAGGCTTATTGCTGAAGTGATTGGAAAATTATGGCGTGAAAATTGTGTGCAACAGATCCGAATGAAAATAATGAAAAAGATTTTTGTCTTTTTTATTTACATATGTTACTTTTAGCTTTTTTCTCTTAACCTTTTATTATATTTATTATACCAGAATAATATGATTTGTATAATTACAGCATTGGATGACAGAAGACAAAGAAGAGGGTAAAGAATCACGGGAAATGTGGGTGACGTCGCTAGCGCACATCTTCCATCGCGCCATGCTCGGTGTTGCGGCACACGTCGACGCTTTCCTTGGTAAGTCATTGAAAATTTCGAATTTGGAAAAACAACATTTATATATATTTTTTCTACTTGATTGAATTGGAATCTTAGATGTAATATGTTTCGAAATTTGAATTACGAACTTTGAACATTTTAAATAAGAAGATGTAATATTTGCTTTTTGTAAAATTATTGTTTTTTGTCTGGCTTAGAAGTGTTTTCGAATTTGGAATTGGTTCTTTAAAATTTAAATTTTTAAAGTGCTTTACTTTCATCGAAATTAAATTTGAATTTAAGTTTGGAATGTTAAGAATTGTTTTTATAGGCCTGTGAGTTGTGTGAACGATTAAAATAGTTTTTATTTTTTTTCTTTATTTTAAACTTGTTTTGTTTGTAGTTTGGAATGCATGAGAGTGTTTTATTTCTTTTTTAATCAAAGATTATTGGCAATAATAAAATTATTTTATAGTTTATTTTTAATTATTAGAAGAAAATAGCAACATTCATTTAAAAAATTAAAAAACAAATGTTATTCACTCCTATATCTAATACTTATCACTACTTAATGACCCTATTTGGTAGCACAATTCTTCTGGGTGTCTTCTAATGGTTTTATATTTTAAACATAATGGGGATAATTATTTTAAAAAAGATTTTGCTGTATTTCTGCTTAATTTATAATGTGTACAATATTTTTTAGACTATATTGCTATATAGAAAGATAATCTCTTTCAACAATGAAAATGCATATATACTAATATAATGAAATGAAAGATATATTTCGTTTTTATTTTTTATTGAATTCTTTCTATTTTGTTATATAGTTAATACATTACACAGATAATATATTATAATTTTAAAATGTAAACATTTGCATATTTTGTATTTTAGTATATTGTGAACATTGAAAATTAATATATTATTTGTGGTAGTAGTTAGTTAGTGGTGGATTCACTTTGCATAACACTACAAAAACTTTCCTATTAAACTGAGAAATTTATATAAAAAGGAAAACATATAATTAATACTTATTGATTTTCCATGACTATCTCAAGTAATTAAATTAAAATTTGTATATAATTTTTAATAAATTTTGTCCGTTTTGTATGTTTATTAATCCATTAATTTGAAATTCCCAAACGTAAGTATCAATAATTTTTTACAATAAAATATACTATATATATATAACTATAAATACTGACACACACAATATACAAAAGAATCCATCACAAAATCACAACCAATAAGTAGCGTAGTGGCGTGGTAACCGTATAACAGGGTGCAGTATGGAACGGTGGACGGTGGAGGGTGCGGGGGGTGTCCCAGGGGGTTCGGGGGGAGTCCCGGGGGGTGTGGAGGGCGAAGAGGACGCCACGCCCCCGCCTCACCGCCGCCTCGCCAAGTCGTTCAGTGCGACCCGGCCGCGGGAGAAGCCGGTTGACAAAAGTATGCTTAGGTTTTAATATGGGTGTAAAGTATGGTTGATATGTCGTGGCCGCTCGGAAGTTAGATTTTCTGAAGTTTTACGTATTTTTCACTTGGGAAGAAAAAGTAAGGAAAATTTAGCACAGTTTTTTACAGTTAAGTTCAGGGCGGCCTCGATACGTCGATCGTACTGTTACTAATTTTAGGTCGTTATTTTGAGTAATTTGCTTTTTTTATACTTTTTTACTGTGTAGAGTTTGAGTTTTTGAGTTTTTATTTTAGTTATAACTTATAAGTAGTTTTGGTAGTCTCACCGGTGGTGCTTATAAAGAATGACTGCTGTTTCTGACATTGTTTGCCTTATATTTAAAGCAAAAAAATATGATATATTCCTAAGAATTGCTTACAATTTTCTTTTATGTAAATTATGTTCAAAAAATAATATTACATACTTACAACTTTTACCAAAATACAATAGTGAAAACTGTATTTAATCTATATTTAATCTTTCTAAGATTAGTGTGCACAAACGGACAGACAAATTGACAAACCGACAAACAGGCAAGAGTGTTAATAATTATTCTTTTGGGTTCTATTATATTGATAAATGTCTACAATAACATTTATCCTTACATTTTCCATTTTCCATTTATATCTGCCATGATTTCATTCCATTTATACAGACCGCAGTCAGTTACAATTTTATTAAATGTATAAAATACTGCTTGGCTAAACATTTTAGTGATCTAAAACTGGTTATAACTTTATGTCCATTTAACTATAATATTTGTGTATGTCATTTTGTTTTATATTTCATTATTTTTTCACTTTATTTGGGCTGACATTTAGTTTGAATCATAGTAGCGATATAGACTTACAAGTATTACTGGATATTGTACTTAGCTTTTTTTGCTTAACTGCACTGTAGTTTAGTGTATTTTTTGTAAAAAGTATTTTTTTTCATCATATTATTTTTGTATTCATTACATTACTTTAATATTCAGTTCTTTTTCATAATATTTTATTACTTGTGACATATTAACAGGTACTCCTCGTTCGTCGTTGATTGGTTTAACCAGCAGACCTTCAAGTGTAGTTCCAGCAACGCCACCCAATTCTATTACTTCGCAAGGTAAAATGTGAATATATTAATGATATCATTTAAAGATACTGGCCAGACAGATTGTGGGCTCGATTCACTCTCGAGGAAGGATTTCTTCGCTCTCGTAACGAGGCAAAGCGCGGCGTTGAGTTCCACCAATCAACATGCAGTGTCTCCAGAAGAAATTGGGGAAAGGAGTGACCTAAAAGTATCAGAGTATCTTGCCATGCTTCATGCGGGATACAGCGTAAAGTTAAAAAAAAAATTAAATAATCTATTACAAAATAATGTGTTTTTCTCTTTACAGTTGTGGAAATAGAGAAGCCGCCACTCACACCTCTGCGACCTAAAGTTAACTCGATATTCCACCTTTTTGGAGAGTGGCTGTTCGAAGCCGCGCTTGTTGGTACCACGCCTGTGATTAATCAACGTGGGTTCATACTTTTTAGACGACATAAATACATATATTATATTTTAAGCTATTATGTTTTAAATTTAAAGTAATTTAATTGCAGTATTTTCTTCAATATCTATTCATATATATTTTTAAACCGTAAGGTCATCTTGGCCACATGGCCAAGACCACATGGCACAAGCAGCAAACAAGACGGTTGTGGCTTTCATTCCCACTGGGGAGAATTAATTACCCTCTATATTTATTTTGAGAGTTTTGTGACGCTTAACAAAATCACAAATTTCTAATATTTTGCCTACCACATCTGTATTCGTGGCCGCATTGAAGTAATCTTTTCTGAACTTTGCGCATTATGCACGTAAAAAGAAAATAACTATAGAAAGAAATGTCCTAAAATCTAATTTGTGTATCCATCCATCCATCTAAGCCGCAGCTTTAATTTCAGACTCGACTGTACTGTATTTATGATAAAATTGTCATATAATTACAATGGTGTTTTCAGAACGATCAGAAGGGACTCCACCGCCCGCGTCGTTATCTGATGCGGCGTTGAAACTTAATATGAGCAGCTACCAAGCAGGTTATTCATATTTTTTTATTTGTGGAATAAAATTTTAATTAAATCTTGATCTATATATATTTTTTATTCGTGGCAGGATTTTGACTTTTTTGCTTTAGATTAGTGTGTGATGATTTATTATAACCTCGGTTTACGACTTTAATAATTTCTTAAGAACTACTGGTGCAAATTGAACAAAATCATTGTTGAACAGTCCATTTATCGAGGAGGGATAATCATAATAACGTTATTAATCGTTTAGATGTATTCTTATTTGTTATAAATAATCCTTATTTATTCTCATCTAACCATGCGGACAAAGTCGCAGGCAAAACTTAGTAATAAATAATCGCAGATAAAATACCATTAAAGTGTCATTATGTGTCAGGTCGCGCTGTCGCGCTCGGTGCGTTGTGTCGTGTCCTCTGCGCCAAGCAATGCCGCGAACAAGTGCTTGCGCCGTATCTGGCCCGCTCGTACGCAGCGCTGCAGCGCGGCTTGCGCGACCGCGCTGTTGCCGCCGCTGTTGTTAGACATTCAGAGGATATATTTAGGTTTGTTTTTATTTATTTTTATCTGAATATAAAATATTATTTAAATATTCAAATTTAGGGATGTCGTGTCGACTTAGACGCGACGAGTGTAGGTTCGATTAATAGTTGAAACTTGTTGATAACAAGACAAATCGCAGTGTTAATTTCTACCTTTCACAATGTCTCGAAAAATTGGATGATATGCGGAAAACGAAATAGCCCAACGCTATTTCTCTGTGTTTATTCTGCTATATGTAAAGTATAGCATGAAGATAAAAAAATATTTTTATTTTAAAAATAAGATAAATAAAAAAACTTCTAATTTCCAGGATCGACCTAGACGGTGTACTAGTATTAGTACCGGACTATATAAATGCTCTAGACCGGATCCTCACTGAACGAGAGCCGAAGTTAGAATGTGGGGCAATAGACAAACGAGAGTTGCGAAAAGCCGCTATCAGTTTATTATTGTCTCTAGTGTCCTTCCCCTATCATTATAGAGGGCTGCCTGTTCCGGAGTTCCCTGGGTGTAATGAATAGTTAGTATATTTGAACAAAATTTATACGTATTTTTTAATTGTCTCAATAATTAACCTGAATGTTCAGTGCAGGAATGACTCTCGGTGATTACGCACGCGGTCGCCTAGCCCTTGTATGCGTGGGTGCAGTACAAGCTGAGGCATCCGACGCACTGGCAGTACCACTGCTTAGTGCATTATATCTGTGCGTGAGACACAACGCTGCCGCGCCCGCGTCCCCACCCGCGTCTGCCCCCTCCGCGCCCTCCGCGCCGAATGCAGGCGAGAGTAAAGGTTGGCTTGTTTGTTTTTTTTTAAACTTAGAACTAAGCAATCGCGAGCAATCTTCCTAATCCGCAAGTCCCACGTGTTCTTTCTACTAATACTCAGCATGTTGTATCTGTGCTCTTCATTCTGTTATTAAAACAGATATCAATGATAGATAGAATTATACATACAGATAATATACAAATTATGTTTTAACAATTATGACTTATGCTGATTTTAAGGAATATTCAGTTAAGCGTTTAAGTGTTTGTTAATTATGGTAAGTAATTGAGAATTTGCGTGAGAAACAATGGCAGGGAATTTTTTTTCTTTTATCGATTCATAATACATATTAATTTATACATAAACAAAGTATACTTCACACCATCAAGCCCCACTGTCACATATACATACATTTATTTGATTACAACGAAAACGCACATGCTACATTTTGTTTGCTTTAAACATGCAATTTAATGCGGGTTTTTAACACATGACCATTCTGTTATTATTCATGTATTTTTTTCTGTGAAAAATATTAATATACCAACTATTATAAATTCGAACTATAAGTATAATTTGTAAACAAATGTTATTTCAAATATTAACACATAATTGGTTATTACACATTTATGGAATAAAACTATCAAGTACTAATATTAAATTGACGACATGGTACTATAAATGTGTTCTTAAGAAGTTATTTATTTTCTTTTATATACATTAAAAGCATTTAATATCAATGCAGTTACTTATGAGTGCAAACAATTTTAGGCAAAAGGAATGCTGTAATAAAAATATTAAAAAAAATTATAATAAAACTAACGACGTTATTTGGCACGATAAAGCGATGAACAGCAGCGGGCCATTTTGTTGTACTTATTATTTATATCACATATAAAAAATGTATTTTTAAAAATATATTAAAGAAAAAAAGGAACAATATATGGCAAAATAAAAGCCAGCCAAGTTGAAAAGACCCCAAGTTCATATACAATTTGATTACACCGGGGATCATTTTAGCGCGGTCGGACAGCAGCGGGCCGGCTAGCGCGGAGTCCTCGCAGGACGACTACGCGGCCGATGTTAGGGAGTTAGACCCGTCTTCGCCATTTTTCGGTAAATTTTTTTTTTGCTGAAATTAGGGATGATATTTGTTTTTTTTTTATTGTTGGATAATGATTGTTATATTTTTAATATCAAAGAAGAAACGCACTTAAGCGCATACTGCACAATTATAGCTTATTAGTTAACTAATATAACTACTGGTAGTTTTGATTTAAAAAATATACTATATAACTACATTTTTTGTTATATAAACAATATAAAAATTACTTTATTATAAGAAATCTTGCATCTCTTATATTATTAGTTCCTATACTAGAAGTGTAGTACTCAAGAAATTAATTTTAGCAAAGAAGACACAAATATCATCTCTTAACACCTTACAATATGACGTTTTGCTTATTTGTTTTATGTTTATGTTTATTGCTTGCTGATATTAGTTCTTATCATAATATAATAAATGTTATTATTTCAATTTGTTTAATCATATTAATATCATATACTAACAGCATGCATTAAAATACGTACGTTAGCATTGATGTATCTTTGGTATTCTTTCAGATTGTACATGGTGTACAGTTCGTGAGGTTCAAACTGAACTTTGCATATGTGTCTAAAAGTAAAACCAGAAGAAAAGTAAAATTTGCTGGACGTTGCATTTCCGCTCTCGTTTGATGTGTCGTTTGACTTAATAATTAATCATTTCGTTATATCATCATAATAGTGCTCTGGCCATGATTTTCATTCTTTTTTCGTACAGTGCTAGAGTCGAATATGTAATTAACTTATCAGAAATTGATTACAAAATTCAAATATTAAGACTTGAATACAATGTGACGCTGCTATGAATATAAAAATTGTAGGCCGGTTGTCAAAAAGCAGTATAAACTCCTTAAAGGCTGACGTCACATCTACACTGTATATGAACACTCACAAAAATGCAAAGCTCAGCTTAGACCACGTGGTTTATACTTATATGTCTAATATGATCAAGTTTAATATTTTTGATATGTTTCATATACGAGAGGAGTTAAATTATGTATAAAAAATATCTTAACAAAGTTTTACTATTTTATATATCAATATATTAATAAGGGATACTTTCTGTTCTTATAAGGTACTGAATTATATCTAGATAGTAAACTAACTACTTACTCGTATATTTGTTGTAGTATATGTTTTATAGATGTTAAGTTTCTTTTTAAATATATTAACCACTACAACATAATATTTTAAACTTATTTGTACTTTGTATCGTACTCAATTATAAAGTAATATTATAGGTTCAGCGTTAGTAGTTCGTGCAACATATTTGGTATGTCATCGCCTCATATCGTCTTGGAAAGGAGACTTGCAAGTCTCACTTGCGGCCCTAGAACTTTTGTCAGGACTTGCTAAATTACATTCCACTAAACCAGGTACGTTGTTTTAATTTAAATTAAATTATTTTTAACATTGTTTAAATAAGAATTTTAATTTTAATATTAACGTTTTGATTGCATGTCATTCAGAATTTATGATAGGTAAGTGTAAAATATTTCATAGGACTAATTAGTAGTTACGGTGATATGATAAATAGAAGATTTTTTAACAGTAATAATCACTTATTATTATTTTTTATCGTCACGCTGTATTCTTCACCCAGCAGGATAGGCAGAGGGAAACTATTATTAAATTACACTTCGTTTCCCATTATTCGCAGAATTTTGAAGGCATTGCGTGTTGAGTGGCGGAACTTGACGCTTCTCTTTGCCTTGATACCAGAGCGAATAAATGAAAATATTAAATGTTTCATTTCTTCCACCAGTCGCGTGTAAAATCACATTTTGTGTAAGGTATTAATTTAATTTTTCCATTCTGGTGAGATAAATCAATGAGTAAAAATCAACGGTGAGGCAAAAATTGAAGAACAAAGTGTAGGGTTCGCTATGTGCTTTGAGGCCATGCTAAATTATGCACAAAAAGCACTCCTGCGTGCTTGTTTCTACTGGTCATAATTATAAAACGTCCCAACCTACCTTGTGGGATGTTACATATTGTACATTCTTTAAATTTAAATTATTTTTGTTCACATAAATTTGATGTTGTGTTTCGTGTTTTTATACTTTGAACCTTATTTAACACTTAGAACCTTATAGACATTTAGGCCCTTCCCACCGCTCGTGATCCTTTGTCGACTCCCTCCACTTTCCTTAACGTGTGACATCATTTACGGATGACCCCGTTTTTTGTAAATACCACAAAATAATTTAATAACAGAGGCAATAGAGCGCAAACGCGCCGTCCGCTGGATATGCGACTACATCAACGTGCAGTGTAACCGGCCGCCGCCCGCGCACTCGCGCGACCTGCACTCGTGCGTGGTGGGCGCCTACACCTGCCTCGCCGCGTGGCTGTGCGCGCCGCTGCTGGCCGACCCCGCCTGCCTCGCCGCGCTGCTCGAGGTCGTCGAGCTCGGCATGTCCGGCTCCAAGAGCCAAGGTGAGTGTGCGCGTGTGTACGCGATCTGCACTTTTGCGCGTATGGTGCGAGATGCGTGTACGTGTGTGTGAGTGCGAGTGCGCTTGTGGACGTGTCTATGTCCACGGTTATGGCAGCGCGTGTGCATGTTTTTTATTTTGGGTGATGATCATTTATTGAAAGCATTCTATTGCAAGTTATGAATAAATTTTAGTTTAGAGGTGAACATAATTTTGAATAGTTTAATTAAATATATTGTTTGTTACAGGAAAACCAGGAGAGCCCCCTAAAATGAAAGACGAAAAGGAATTAAAGCCAGTGTCTATGAGAGTAAGAGACGCTGCTGAGTCGCTACTAATGTTGATATTAGAACAGGTAACGATTTTTTTTTAGTTTTATGTACAGCATATAGTTTATAGCAGTTGGGTGAGCAGAGGGAATCTAGTGTAGTTTATTTGTTATTTAAAAAACTAAGGACTTTCGGTTGAATAATAAAACACTCAAATTTTGTCACATTATACCAGTATCTGAATTGAACACTAAATAGTAAAAAATACCTACAGAAAATAATATATATTATACTATATTCTTCAAACTGCTCATTACAACACTATTATCTATTTATTTTTAATATTAAAATAAATAATGTTGTGAGAAGATATTTTATAGACGTCTTCGAGGCGCAAAGTATTTCAGGTACAAAAGCAATTTAAGCTTTTTGGCTTTTTTCTTAGGTGGGTTCGGGCGGCGGAGGTGGTGGCTGGTGCCGCCTGGACGAGCGCTGGCTGGGCGCGCTGGGTCACGGCCGCCTGCGGCACTTCGTGGCGGACGCGGGCACGCTGCTGTCGTTGCTCGAGGAGCCGCTCGGGAACAGCCAGGAGCCGCAGCCCACCGTCGTCGGTGAGANTCTACTGAATGTGTCATATCTTCTTCTAAATTATTACAATTTATATTTGTTGATTCTTCATTGCAATTTTCCACTGTATTCATTCTACGTTAAAGATCAAAACGATATAATACAAACGGTCGGCCAAGCGGCCGACCGACGACGACGTAAGTAAAAACCGGTTACGATTACACTTAGTGGTGTGCAATTATTACTGCTTAAAACACGTCTAAGCAACACCGCATGCGCTTCGACACTCCATAAATAATGTTGTGAGAAGATATTTTATAGACGTTTTCGAGGCGCAAAGTATTTCAGGTACAAAAGCAATTTAAGCTTTTTGGCTTTTGTCTTAGGTGGGTTCGGGCGGCGGAGGTGGTGGCTGGTGCCGCCTGGACGAGCGCTGGCTGGGCGCGCTGGGTCACGGCCGCCTGCGGCACTTCGTGGCGGACGCGGGCACGTTGCTGTCGTTGCTGGAGGAGCCGCTCGGGAACAGCCAGGAGCCGCAGCCCACCGTCGTCGGTGAGACATACTCTGTCTACTTTGCGTGCGGGGAAAATGTGAACCTGAAAAATAATTTTAACAACACAGTTTCATTCACAGTTCAAATGTTTATACTTTTTCCAAAATATGTATATTGTTAGCGTACTCGTGAAAATGTGGGTAGATTTAGGTGAAAAAGACAATAAAAGCAGTGGAATTGTGTCAAACAGACATTGGAAAGTATCTAGTGTGTAGTGTTGTTATTGAGTGATACATGTCACTTATTGTAATTACGTGGAACTTCTATCCGAGTACGTTGGAAACATATAGACGGTATGTGTTTTTATCGTGTTTATTTTAAACACGTTAACCGCTTCCGTTTTCTAACAATTTGAACGCGCTTATAACAGAGTAGGCAGAGGAAATAATGTTGAGATACGTCTTTTTTCATAGAATTTGTTCAAGCACTATATAATTCTTGAAACAGAGCGTGTTGAGTGGCGAAACTGAAAACTGAAGCTCTTTATCTACCAGATCAGAGAAATGAGAATAAAATATGATTAATTCCTTTCAATGGAAATCGAATACACAATAATTGCGTTGACATAATGTATAAGAACTAAAACATATAATCTAACTTGCAGTAATAATCCGCTGCGGCTGGGGTCGCTACGCGTGGTCGCTCTCCATGCGAGGCGCACCGCGTTGCGCAACACGCGGGGGCTCCGCGTGCGCGCGCCCCGTGCCCATGGCGGAGCCACCAGCGCGCCCTGCGCCCGCCTGCCGCGCTCTGCCCGCGCCACCTGCCTGTGCCGTGTACGTATTACTTCAATTTCAACCGAGTTCCACAATCAGAACCTAACCAAACTTTCATCAAATTACCCTTGAAGTATACCCTTAACAAAAAAAAATCGGTTGGCGGGATATTGAGTTATTCGTTCATTTGTCGCGCATATACTGTAAATTTAAGACTTATGTGATTTTCTCATGATCAGAAATGGACCATATTAAAATGGGACCACACACACGGGAAGCATTAGCTTTCAAATCGGCACACCCAGTCCACCAAGTTAAAAAAATACAGTCGAATTGATAACCTCCTTTTAGGAAGTCGGTTAAAAAATTACCACCAATATTATTAGAAGTAACGTAAAAGCGAATTGTATCCACAGAGACAGTGCATTCCCTTCTCTGGACGCGGTGCTTCGTCAGCTAAACGACCCCGAGGCGCCCACACTGTTCCGTCTATTGGAACAGCAAGCGGCTCTCGAGAAACGAGTGCGAGAAGCAGAAGATAATGTGGTGAGACTACTTCTTACTAATATATCTATTTTTTTCAGCTTTACGCTGTATCCCGCACACAGCAGGGTAGGCAGAGGGAACTATTGAGTGACAGACCGATAGAGTGTTAAGACACTCCTTTCCCCACTTTCGGCCGAATTTTGGAGGCATTGAGTGTTGAGTGGCAGAACTCAACGCCGCGCTTTGCCTCGACACCAGAGCGAAGAAATGGAAATATAAACGTAAATAAATATTTCACTTCCTCGAGTCTCCAATCGAACTCACAACCGTCGCGTTACAGTCACACTCTTGTGCCGATGCGCCACGACCGCAGTTAATTTATAAACATTAATGTTATAAATATGAAAATTTGTGAAGGTAGATGTTTTTTCCACTTTTACGCAAAATGACTGAAAAGATTTAAATGAACGTTACAATAACGTTATAATATAGCTTATACATTAAAATACCACATAGGCTACAATTATTGTTATTAATAATTATAGGCTATAATTTTTTATTATTATTTATCTAAAGGTTTTGTATTTTTTAAAAGAGTGAAGCTGAGCGTGGTTCGTCATATAGCAAGCTCGTCAGGGGGACCGTGCTTTGTTTCACCAGATTGGGAAATCAAAATAGTTCCAAAACCATTTACATGTCATTACAACTGTTATACTGCGACACGATGAATTGTTTTTTTTATAGATGATATATAGAGAAAGTAAAGAATTGTTTATTTTCAGACACCGGAAGAATACGTACCACCTGAGCCAGTGACGGAATTTCAGACAGCGAGGTTATTCCTGTCTCATTTTGGATATTTAAATATTGGAGGTGAAAAAAAGGTATATAAACATTATAACTATAGTATTAAAAATTGATATTATATGTGGGATAATATCATTTTTTTCTGATCTGATTTTCTACATGTGGGAAATAGTGCAAAGATAAAAAAAGCAGTTTTAATATCTACTGCAATTCGATTCCAGGC
>JAKRZM010000799.1:287801-374940 GCA_036379175.1 Heliconius cydno galanthus | reverse complement strand
TGAGTGTTGAGTGGCAGAACTCAACGCCGCGCTTTGCCTCGACACCAGAGCGAAGAAATGGAAATATAAACGTAAATAAATATTTCACTTCCTGGAGTCTCCAATCGAACTCACAACCGTCGCGTTACAGTCACACTCTTTTGCCGATGCGCCACGACCGCAGTTAATTTATAAACATTAATGTTATAAATATGAAAATTTGTGAAGGTAGATGTTTTTTCCACTTTTACGCAAAATGACTGAAAGGATTTAAATAAACGTTACAATAATATAGCTTATACGTCAAAATACCACACAGGTGTTGTTGAATGAGATAAATTGTTTTTTTTATAGATGATATATAGAGAAAGTAAAGAATTGTATACTTCAAGCGGTCTAACGCCCAATGTTAATAATGTATCTCCTATCTCCAGTTAACGTCAATCTTGTATTGTCCGACATGTCTATCCAATCACTAACCTGCATGCCATCCTCCATCTCTGTCTATTTCAATCTATGGTTGCAATTTATGGATTAGGATTGATTATTAACATTGGGCGTAAGTCGTTTATAAATGAAGTCGCTAGTTATAAATGAAAATCGTTTATTTTCAGACACCGGAAGAATACGTACCACCTGAGCCAGTGACGGAATTTCAGACAGCGAGGTTATTCCTGTCTCATTTTGGATATTTAAATATTGGAGGTGAAAAAAAGGTATATAAACATTATAACTATAATATTAAAAAGTTGTAATCTATAAATCTGTGTTTACCTGATAAATTTAACTTATGTAATTGTATCGTAACATTAGCGTAAATTATCAATCAATCATTAAAATAAAGTAATCATTTATTTTTAATTAGGTCGTCTGATTTTCTATATGCGGGAAATAGTGCAAAGATAAAAAAAGCAGTTTTAATATCTATTGCAATTCGATTCCAGGCTCGCGTCCCCCGCCTCACCGCATTGGACAGCACGTCCCCCGGCTTCTCCGCCGCGCTGCGTCGCCTGGACGCAACGGGCAGCCGCGCCGCGCTCACCGTGCACGTGTTCTACGTGCGCGCCTCCTCCGCACCCCTTGCCGCCCACCACGTCGTGGCCAACGCGAGGAGAGACGACCTGGCGCCCGCCTTTGTGAGGATGTTGCGGGGGTGAGTGTCCGCGACCCCATCTCTCAGTATGTCCCCCAGTTTCACAGAGGCGCTGCGTGGTCTAGATGCAGCTGGAAGTCGTTACAGTGCTGCGTGTGGTCGCCAATGAGAGGTGATTCGAGGATGTTGCGGGGATTATTGTCTCCCGTCTCAATGCTCGCAATCTGGATGGATCTTTTTAAGAAGTTCTTTTAAAAGTATAAAAGGAACCAGATTGTGTATTGTATTAATCTATCTAATACTAATACGATTTTTTCCCGTCGTCGTCTTCGTCTTCGTTTATTTTGTTATTTTTTAAATAATTTTTCCCAGGCTCGGCACACCGGTGCGCGTGGCGGGGCACGCGGGGTGGAGCGGGCACGCGCGCACCAGCTACGACGCGCCCCCTGCGTCTCCCCCTGCCGCGCCCCGACCTCCCCTCGCGCCCCACGCGCCCGCGCTCTACGACGGCAGGGACCAGGTGAGGACTACTGGCTATTTTTAACAATTAAAGAAAGAATAATACTTTTTAGGAAACGTATGAAAATTTGAATTTATTAGATATAGATAGAACAAGTGAATGAAGTGGTATATTTTGGCGGTGTGTTCAGTAGAGATGAAAGATACGAGATGGATGTGGAAAGGTATTAATGCAGGCAACAGGGTTAACGGAGTCTTAGCTGCAGTGATGAGAGGGTGAAACGTCAGCAGACACAAAGCATTTTTGGAACGAAGGATATGCGGAGTCAGCTTAGCTGATCGAATCCGCAATAAAGAGATAAACGAGGTGAGAATGAACAAGAACGTGCTCAGCTGGTTTGGGCACGTCGACCGAATGAGTGATGAAAGAATGGCAAAAAAGATTTATGACGGAAAAGTGGTGTATTTATGAAGGAAGGGGTGACCTCGGTTGAACTTCGAAAACACATAAGTTGTAAACGTCGTAAAAAATATATTTAATGGCATCACTAAACTTGAAATAGTGCTCAAAATGTTATTTCTTTTATTATCACATAAAAACTCAATTACGTTGTTATATAAATATTTCCATAACAAAAATTCCACACATTGTTTTGGGTATACCAGTATACCATAATATAATAACTAATTATTACTGTTATAGGTACTTTACTGGTCGGACTCGACGGATGAGATCGCGTTCGTGGTACCTTCCGGCTACGAGGTCGATGAAGAAACCACCGACGTTGATGGCTCCTGTCTCTCTACTAAGTGAGATTGGTTATTTTATTTTTTATTTTATAATATGATAGTTTATACCTAGATAGACCTTTTCTAGGATCTTACCCTTTGGTATAATATCCATTAGTAGTCGAGTAATTGAATACAAGTATATTTGTATGGGCATATAAATACATGTACGTTTTTTAGATACACTATTTATTTATTAGAAACATTGCTATACAAAAGTAAGTTGTAAGTCATAATAATGACTTTGTTTTAGTCATTATTATGACTAAACTCTAACGGAAGCATTATACCATTCACAGCCGCACTTCAGACAAATCCTCCGCTTCCTGGTGGGATGTGTCAAGCGGAAGCGGCGCGAGCGTAAATTACGAGCGAAGCGTAAGCGAGAGCGAGCGAGGTGAGCGACGAGCGAAAGAACAAGCGAGAGCGCTTTCGCTTGAACTGGACCGACCTGCGCCCACTGCGCCGCCGCCTTCACAACCAAGTGTTCTTTCTGGTATGTTTTATTATTATTTATATAATAATGAGTCAGCGAGAGCGTTATCGCTAGAACTGAACCGACAGAACTAAAATATATTGAAAGATTTTCAAACGAATCTAATATTTTTTTTCACTATTTCAGGCAGCGGCAGAAGGAACAGAGATTTTATGCCTAAGATTCTTATTATATGGCTGGAGGATTTTGAAGATCATTTAAATCTGCCTATTGGTAAGCACTGGTTAACAATGTTAGTATTGATATAACGTGTGTATTTTTCATTTCATATTCTTCGGCTTCGTCTATATGGTCATATAAATGAAAAAGAGCTCAAATTATATTGTTACAAATTAAAAAATAAATTTAAACACTGAAACATTTTTCAATTCGCAAAAATAGTTACCGAGTTAAAAACATGATATGGCAATTGTATATCATTTTGTATCATTTTTAAAATATAAAATTAAGTTGTGAAGAGAATTTATCTCTATATATATATGTCGGAGCAGGGGGGTAATAGGCATAAAAAATAAACGAGTAGAACCTCCGACCATGTCCTGGCCTTAGGTTCCACTCGTATGAGAACACATAACACATGTACAAATACTTTTAGCAAGGTAATTTTAACATAAATAGTGAAGTGATCAAATAAATAAATCTTGAGTAAATAAATAAACCAATTAATAACTAAAAGTTTAACTGAACGATTTCAAAGTAAACCAATTATGAAGGGTTATAATTGTAAGTGTAATAAATAACNATTATATTGTTACAAATTAAAAAATATATTTTAACATTGAAACATTTTTCCATTCGCAAAAATAGTTACCGAGTTAAAAACATGATATGGCAATTGTATATCATTTTGTATTTAAAATATAAAATTAAGTTGTGAAGAAAATTTATCTCTATATATATATACGTTTCTAAAATATTGACAGTCACAAAAAAAACAGTATATTCATTAAATACTAAATAAACTATTCTAATATGATTATTTGTCTACAGATGATCTCCTCCGCTACTGCGACACGGGCGTGCCCGACGCGGCGGGTGGTGCTCCACGCTCCTACAGCACGCTGTGCGTGTCAGGGGTGAGAGGCGGGTTAGCGCGGGTTCGGGTCCGGGGCGGGGCGGGCGTGCTGGCGGACGGCGCGCTAGTGGCCCCACGTCTATTGCCCGCTGCGTTGAGACGCGCCGCGTGCTTCCTGGCCCGACGCGCACGGCTCAATACCGATCTGTGAGTACTTGTTGTACGACACGGTGTCTTAACACTAGCCTCCCTCTGCCTACCCTACTACAAGCGGGATACTGAAAAAAAAACTCATAACTAATTTTGAAAAGAAAAACTAATTTTGTTGATAGGTTATTTATTAATATGCTAATAATTATGAATTTATAAATTGTAGTTTAAACTTTTGAAATCTCTTTACAAGTAAATGAAAATTTCATATACATGTAGCAGGACTTAGAACGACACACTAACTAAATCAGAATACCTCCAAGAGTAATATTTACTTTTTTTGTACTCATTTTGAACATTGATATAACATTTACAGATACCAGCCGCCTCACGTCCGTAGACGCCATCTTATACAAGACATTGCCCAACAATATAAAAAGGACCTGACCGAGCCCGAACTACTCGAATCGCTGTTTAAAGCACCGTGACTTTTCGAAACGTAACACTAAAATATAACCCTATATTACTTATTAATATAATAAAACTACTTTAGTAGAAATTTGAGAAGGTGTGAAACTGAACAGTTAATTTGTGGTAATTGTTAGTTTTTTTTTAACTTCAATATCTGTAAAATTATAACACAACACAACCGCTATGCAACCGGTTTTACTTATGTTCTAAATTCAAATTTCTTATTAATAAAAAAGTATCTTGTATGTCCGTACCTTTTCTTTAATATAGCGGGAGGAAAAAAAAATACATTTTAATATGTATAGTTATTATGTTCTTTGCCTACTCGATGCAGAAACCTGATCTGTAACATCTTGATATTATTTAGTAATTATATTTTCTAGGTAATTTGTAATTTTAAGACTGAATTTATTATTAGAAATATTTCAAAGTTATTTATATAACATTCCAATGTAACTATGGATTGTATATAATGCAAAACATATGCTATGTACTTAACTATGTTCAGTATTAATAAATCATTATAAACTATAAAAAAATATTTGATTTCACTAAACATTTAACAATGATAATACAAATAAGATCTCGATAAAAATTTAAATTTAAAATAAAGATTATTTATAAGAGTATTATTTGGATAGGACTTAAAAAATAGTTTTTTTCAAAAAGGACTTAATCATTTTTATAATGATTACTTTATAAGTTTCATTGCAATAAAATAATGATTCCTTTTAAATCCAATTCCATTCAGAAACAAATCCATGGAAATTATTCCATGTTTTAACAGCAACCTATTCACCTATATTTAATATTATAAATTTTTGGAAATAATCTTTTATCATTGATTTCCACGACTTTGCTTTAAGTAGAGACTATCGAAGTAAAGATATCTTCATTTTAACTGCAAGCCATATCTACGTAATATTCGAATTTAACAAGATACGAACATTTTAAAATAACTGCTAGTAATTAGTTTTAATTTAATATTTCACCATCCAGAATAGGTAATTAAAGCTTTATTAAAATGAGAGGCACAATGAAAATACTTGTGTATTTATTATAAATGTATAATAATTTTCATAGCTGCACCAGTGGCAGCATATTCTAGAGCCTCCTTTGACTTTTCCAATGGGAAATGATGTGTTATGAAGGACTTAAGATTTATGGCTCCACTCGATACCGCCGCCAACGCTACCGGATACCTAGAAAGAATTAAAATACTCTAACTTTTAGTTATAGTACTTAATCAATATATCACTGCGATGCATTGCACTGCATAAAATAACACCAAAATGAGATATATGGTATCATCATCACAAAATGCTGACTACGGTTCTGAGTTCGAATTTAAGTTGAGAGATTACTTTTTTATTACTGTTCCCGATATTCGTCACGAAGTGAAGAAATGAAAATATTAAACACTGGGTTATTTCCTCCCACTCCATGGGCTTACACTCCTCGAGATTACATTTTAAATAACGAATAAAGAAGAACAAAAATCAAAATATATCAATAAAAAGTATTTACGAATTGAGCAATCTGTATGCCCCTCGGACGTCCACTTCTCTTAGCATTGCGTTGCTCAGCGGGACGCGCGCGTACGCTTCGCCGATACCGACCACCAACACCGTACCGCCGGAACGAGTTACCTATACATATAATTACTGATAGTAATTTAAAAAATCATACTAATTTCAAAAATTAATTATCCTGCAGCGGAGTAGGCAGAGAGAACCTAGTGTTAAGAAAGACACTTGGTTCCCCACTTTCACTTGCGTTTCCCCGTTTTCACTTCCTCACGTGAAAATATTAATAAGTAATTCATTCCTTCGAGTGGGGATCAAACCCATGCGAACCGTCGCGTTACAGTCATTCTTGTGCCCCTGGGCCACGGCTGCATGTAATGTTTTATTTACTCCGTCGAGTAGTCTTTCCCAATAACTCGAGTTTTTTTTTTTTTGGAAAAATAATATGATGGCTGATTGTAATTTCCTTGCTTTGGAAAGACGAAGTGTGACGTTGTTAAATGCGCCAATGCGGTAAGGGCAAACAGAGTGTCTCGAAACTAGATTATCTCTTTCTGTCTATCTGTGAAGTGGATTCTTGGAAGTGTAGAATAATAGTTTTAAAATGTAAAAAAAATATGCAACTACAAGGTTATATTTACCAACATAGCCACACTCTGGCTGGACTCATACCCGCACGCGTCTATGGCCACGTGGGGGGAGGTACCCAAGATTTTTGTGATTTCTTCCACAACATCTTCATTTGTACTATCTGGTTTCACGAGCAACGTGTAATCAGCGACCAATTCCTTTGCTATTTTCAGTCGAGACTCAACTACATCTGGACATTTTAAAATGATACTTTTTAGTAAAACACAATAATTTGAACGTAGCGGGACATTTTTATATGGTTTCCAAAAAGTATTTTTCTTTCCCATGATGTAAAACAGTTAAAGAAAATGTAAAACAATTTAAAATATACTATAAATAAAATACATATATTTATAAATAAAATAAGACGAAGAGAATAGATTATTGAGAAGAACCTGATATCATTANTCCTTGCTTTGGAAAGACGAAGTGTGACGTTGTTAAATGCGCCAATGCGGTAAGGGCAAACAGAGTGTCTCGAAACTAGATTATCTCTTTCTGTCTATCTGTGAAGTGGATTCTTGGAAGTGTAGAATAATAGTTTTAAAATGTAAAAAAAATATGCAACTACAAGGTTATATTTACCAACATAGCCACACTCTGGCTGGACTCATACCCGCACGCGTCTATGGCCACGTGGGGGGAGGTACCCAAGATTTTTGTGATTTCTTCCACAACATCTTCATTTTTACTATCTGGTTTCACGAGCAACGTGTAATCAGCGACCAATTCCTTTGCTATTTTCAGTCGAGACTCAACTACATCTGGACAGTTTAAAATGATACTTTTTAGTAAAACACAATAATTTGAACGTAGTGGGACATTTTTATATGGTTTCTAAAAAGTATTTTTCTTTCCCATGGTGTAAAACAGTTAAAAAAAATGTAAAACAATTTAAAATATATTATAAATAAAATACATATATTTATAAATAAAATAAGACAGAAATAAATGGTAGCGTTATATTAGAGAATCGAATAGATTATTGATAAGACTAACGCTTCACGTCAGTCACACGAAAATAGAGAACGCTCGCTGATATTGAGCTTCTCAGAGACATATTTTTATTTCAAGAAAAAAGAACCTGATATCATTATTTTATAACAAAACAAACTAAATATAAAATAATACCAGTCATAAGTATTTTAGACACCCCCATAGAGCGTGCGGTGAGCGCGCACAGCACGCCTATAGGGCCCGCGCCGAGCACGACCAGCACGCTGCCCAGGCGGATGTTGGCGCGGCTGCACGCGTGGATTGCGATGGCCAGTGGCTGTACCGCGGCACCTTCTTCTAGTGTTACGTTGTCTGGGATTCTGTGGGTGTTTTAGATTTCATTATTATTACATATTGTAAAAATTTATTTAGGTATGTATGCTTAGGACTTATATTTTTTACAAAAACTAGTTATATTTTCTCTCGTGGTGTGAGGCTAGATCTAGCTGACTTAGGACGCACTGTCCGACATATGGAGGCAGGATAATAATAATAATAAAAATAACTCTTTATAATAAATAATAAATCTTTTCTTGGGTATACACCCAAGAAAAGACACAAAAAAATACAATTAAGTTATATAAATGTACAAAAGGCGGCCTTATTGCTTAATAGCAATTTCTGCCAGGCAACCTTAAGGCAGAGGAAATAGCAAATTAATTAATTAAGCAGGATAGAGGAAGTATTTTGTTTATTGCAATAAATTAACTGTTTTATCTTAATTTAAATATTTATAAAACTATGCTTTTTATTTTTAATAAACTATTAATATAATAGATGCCATATTTAAAATTATAATGTTATAAGAACACGTAAGTAAGTCAGATGAGTAAATAAATAGTTGTGTAGGTACTGCAAGTGGGCGAAGCCGCGAGAGGGTCACTAGTATTATACAAAGCAAATTTTAACTGCGACACGACAACTTCTATATAATACTACATAATATATTGAAGTTATTTTAACTTAAATAATAAAAAATTACATACTTATGGCAAAAATCAGCGACATGCTTATAATAATTGCAAATGTTTCCCGAAGTGTCTGCAGTGGAGCAGTAGCTGGGTTTCACACACAGGTTGTATCTGCCTTGCTTGCAGAGGTCGCAGCTTCGACACGGCTGCGTGGGCTCTACCGCTACACGGTCCCCTACCGCCACGTTTGTTACTTTACTACCCACCTAAATTATCATAGGTTTTTTTTTTATTTCACGGGAAAACAATGTATCAATATGATATAAAACGTTATGTATATGAGTTTCGGAAATCTAGAAATCAGTACACAAAAAAAATCGTCTTTTCATTATTCTATATATGTAAATTTCACAGTTTAATTGTATACTCATATCAAATAATACCTTGTATTGCAAGAAAAACAATACGAAAATTATTCGCCGTACCTGAACTACTGTACCAGCACCTTCGTGGCCCATGACAATGGGTTGACTGAGAACCTCCAATCCACATTTGCCACTGGAATATAGCTTTACATCAGATCCACAGATTCCGACACATTCCATTTTTATTAGTACCTCTGCAAAAGTCGTTATACTTAATTTTTATTTTTTATAATAAATGACTGACAATGCTTATTTTATTTGTAATATATTATAACACTTTAATAAATATATTATTTACCATTTTCGTTGATCACTGGCATAGGCCATTTTACCTGAAACAAATATTATTATATTTAAATACTGTTGTTATATTATTGTATTTACAAACATACAATATTCTACAAATATTGTTGTAATTACTTAATTGCTGGGGTAGGCACGGATCACCCCGCTCGCCCCCTTCCCACATTGCCCCCTTGCGCAATTGATAATAATAAATAGAAAAAAATATATTTACTTACGACCCTCAAATCTTTAGGTCCGTACAAAACAGCGGCGTTGTTTTCCATCTTGTGTCCCAAAAAAACTAAATGTATTAAGTACGTTATTTAAAATGTATTACTTAAAATTGTTTCATAACAATATGATAATTTAGTGTAAACATTGATAGCAATGTTGATATAGAGTTTATAAACAATTAGTTTGTTTGAAGAAAAACATAAAACAATAGAATTTTTTTTCATGGTGATATCTGTAATTAATTTTCAAACATGTGTTAAGTACTTACACTTACTTTTATCTTATTATGATGATAAACTACGTGACACCATTAAAATAATATATTTGATTAATTTTGTTTATTTTAAACAGTTTTGAATTTAATTTTCTCAGAATACTTAAATTTGTATATATTATACTGATTTTTTAAATATTATTTACGTTTAACGCTCTTTCTGCAAGAGCAAGAAGGAGAAAGAAAGCTGTAGAGAGAACCAACTCACCAAGAGTCACGACATCTTCGCTTTTGCATTTCCACCTGATTCATGAAATCACCATAATCTTCATGAAATCAGATACATTGCATGAACAGTGGTGAATCTGGAGACCGCAAAAAATATTTTATATGATATAATCATACTAACTCCGAATCCACACTTGTTATATGTCCAAACTTCGTCTTCACAGTCAGATGATATAATACTGCGCCACGAGCGCAGATGAGCCTTAATAGAAAAAAGTAAATTTATGTAGGTCTATTTATTTTTTTATCTTTCAGGATTCAGCTTCACTTCATTCAACAATGCCTCTAGATTTCGGCGGAAAGTGGGGAGAAGAGAGTCTCAACACTAGGTTCCCTTTGTCTACCCTTCTACATGCGGGATACAGCATAAATATATTTAGAGGGTATAAGTTTCTATATACGTACTTATTATTTTTTGAAGCAAGCAAGCATATTTGATTAAGTAAATACTAATATAAAACTATTTTTTATGTTATCAGCTACAAACCGGTAGTCGTTTATGATTTGCATAGACTTTTGCTTTGTCTATGACATAGTTTTGAGTTCAAATGACAGCAATTTGACAATGTCAGTTGTTTTGTTTCAAAGAAATGTGAATTCGGCGTTTAGTTTATAAAATATTAAAATAATGGCTTTTAGAAAAGCATTTTGTCTAACACGGGCGATTTGTTGTAATAGCCTTAAACTTCAAAGTACAATTTTTTTGAGGCAAAATATATTTCTTTTATCGACAAGCTCTGTAAGATTTTATTCTTCTGAAAATATAGGTTAGTTTCGATTTAACTATATTTTTAAATAAAAATTTGAATAGTATAATAGAAAAATATTTTATTCCTTAATATACCTTTGTTGGCGATTAGTAACCGTCTAATTTAGTAGAAAAACTATTATAATAATTGGTTTCAGGGGATAAGAACAAAACCGCAAAAGAACCTGAGAAGGTAGACATCCTCGGACGATTTTTCCCTCAGTCAACTCCAAGTCAGAAAGATGCTCAAGAAATACAACAAGAACAACAAAAATTTGACGAAGAGCAAAAAGAGAAGACTGAGGAAAATGAAAAGAGTTGGAGGCGAATGAAAATTGGGTATTTCGTTTAAAAATAGCCATAAAATATAAATGATTTATAATATATAAATGATGTGAATGTGTAAGATATATTTATGAAAGTATAATAATTATTGAGGTCATTATAAGGTGCTCAGTCCAACATGCAATGGCACAACCATGGTTTCTCCCCTCTGACAAGACAGATTACAGAGTTTTGTAAATTTAAGCTACAGTATCACAAGTTCACCATAAAAGTTGAGAATATCCTCTCTGTCCATTGTGCTATGTGCAAGATAAAGCATGAGGCATGAGATAAAACAAAGAAAGATAATATCATTTAAATATAAATGTCAATTTTCTAATATAAATCTTAGAGTCATATTCTTTAAAGAAGATATCCATAGATGTCAATTAATAATCATAGTAATTAGTTTTGCAGCCTTTGGTGGAGCGATGACCATTATGGGAGGTTGTATGGTTATTGAAATGGGAGCTCCACGGAGAGATGATGAAGGCAGACCCATAGAGGATGAATTTTCACACCTACCAGTGCCTTTGCAGTACCTGAGGAGAACTTGGAAGGAACTTACATTTTATGAAAAGGTAATTTTAAATAACTTAATCCATATTTTATATATTAGTATTCTTTTGTAGAGATGGTTAAATCAATTTTTATAAAATAATTGAGGTAGAATTAAAGCTTAAAGAATAAGAATGATATATAGATAATGATAAAACTTGTGTGTAAATGGATAAGTATTGTGCAATACAACATAAGGCCACATAATGTGAAAAACAATGAAATAGAGGATATTCGTGCTGACCTTCCTTCATCAAATTCACTTACTTCTTTTTATTAGTAAAGGTATGGAATAGAATAATTAAACATCACCCATGCAATTATTACTACACACAAATATTTTTTTATAGATATATTTTTGTATATAACTTGTATAATTGTCATCTCAACATTAGGTTCCCTTTGCCTTCCCAAGCAGGATGAGGTAGGCTTACTGAGACACTCAGTTCCACACATATTCGTATTTAATAAATACACTTAATTGCACAGATGATAAAAGAGCCTTCCCGTGAGAAACTTCTGCCGGACCCCTTGCCGCCGCCATATCAACCTACTTATACTTTAGTGCTAGAATTCACTGATGTTCTTGTACATCCTGACTGGTCATATCAAACTGGGTGGAGGTAATATAATGCTTAAAATATATCTTATATAGTTTATTTTTAGTTTTTGTTACTTTTAATTTTTTAATACATAGTCAGTATGGGTAAGAAATACTTTAAATCTGGATTGTTTAAATAAAATACAATTCTTAAATTTCTCTTTTTTTTTAATACCGTCAGGCTATATCCCGCATATACCAGTGTAGGCAGAGGGAACCTAATGTTAAGACTCTGTTCTCCACTTACCGCCGAATTTTTCGAGGCAATCGTTTTGAGTGGCCGAACTCAACGCCGGGTTTCGTTTGAGGAGAAATTATATTTTTTTAATTAAATGATCCATTTCGTTGTATGTATTTTTTTACTTAACATTCATCTTAATTTTAAGATATAGGTTTCTTTTAATAATCCTATTATCTGAATAAAATAAGATCTTTCTAAATAGGTTATATAGAATAATATTTCTTAGATGTTTTAAGTTAAACACGGCGATTGTGAATTCGATTTCCAACCTCGAGAATAAATTATTTTAATTTTCTTGCTCAGGTAATAGGTAAAAAAGAAAAGCTGCTATAAAGCGTGAAGCTCACAAAAATACACATGTTTTTATTTTATTATATAAAAATTTCAGATTCAAAAAGCGTCCTGGCGTCGATCAATTTTTACAAACAGTAGCTAACTCGGATTACGAAGTTGTTATATTTACTTCTGAGAACGGTTTTATGATTTGGCCAGTTTTAGACAAATTAGATCCTGAAAACAAAATGATATCCTACAGATTGTTCAGAGATTCCACTCACTTTATAGATGGAGTCCATGTTAAAAATCTTGAAGGTCTGAATCGTGATTTGTCGAAGGTAAGTTTAATATATAATTATAATATAAAAACAGATTGACAAACTAACAAAGATTATAATGATTATAAACTTTAACTGCAAATTATATTCAGAAAATTTTATAGTTCATAGAAATTTTCTAAAATCCATTTTTTTTTTATAATACGGAAAATATTCCGCATTAGATAAAAAAAAATTATGAATTTCATTAATCTCTTATCTTAAGGATATGGTGATAGAAGCAAAAGCATTTTTTTTAAAATCTTTTTTGCTTTTTTATTGTTTAAGTAATTTGGTGCCTTCATGGCGCAGTGGGTTGCCGAATGTAATTACGACGATTGTGTGTTCGATTCTCACTCGTAATGAATTATTGTCATTTCCTCGCTCTGTTAAGATGATAAAACGCGGCGTTGAGTTTTAACACGTAATGGCTTAAGAATTAGGTGAAACGTGGTGAATTAGTTTCTTAACCTTGCTATACTTGCAGCCTTAAAGCAGCTAATAGCTTGAAGTGAAAAAAGAGTTGTTTATTTAACTCCACCGCCTAATGATATTAACAATATTAACTAATATTTATGGAAATATGTACTAGTCCAAAAATAAATATAAATTTATTTTTTTATATTTCATTTTAGGTAATAGTGGTAGATTGGAACAAAATGACAACTAAATTCCAACCTGATAATGCGCTCATATTGAAGAAGTGGAAGGGAGCTGACGACGACACTGCACTTCTTGATTTGGCTAATTTGTTACAAGGTTAGTTATACTTATTTATCTACATTTTTATAAAAAAAGTTATATTTTATAATTATCAGTTTTGCACTGTATCTCGCTTGTAGCAGGCTACGCAGTGGGAGGCTATTGTTAAGACACTCCGCTCCCTACTTTCCGCCGATTTCTATAGGAACTGAGCGACAGAATTGCGCTCTCAATACCAATGGCACAAATGCGAAAATATTTAATATTATTGTGTTTACAGTCACACGCTTTATAAAATATCCATATTATATTGTTTTTAATATTATCAATTTTATCTTTAACCTCTATAATATTATGATTTAGATTTATATTAAATTGCATTATAAACCATAACATATTTTTTACAGCTATAGCAATGTCAAACGTGACCGACGTGAGAGAGGTGCTCCGCTACTACAGCCAGTTCGAGGACCCAATAGCGGCCTTCCGCGACAACCAGCGACGCCTGTTGGAGCACATGGAGAAGGAGACGCCGCCCACCACCACCATCACCGGCTCCTGGTTGCGGGGGTTTACTAGACGATAGTGGTTGGTTATGTGGGTTTAGATACTTATTAAAAGAAATGGTGTAATTAAAAGAAATACCCTTTTTTCTTTATGCTGCGTCCCACAGAGTAGGCAGAGGGAAGAGATGTAGAAAGTGTTAAGATACTTCATTCCCATTAAGACACTTCCGTTTTTTTCATTTACCGCCGAGCTCTGGAGGCATTGCATGTGAGTAGCGGAACTCAACGCCGCGCTTTTCCTGATTTTTTCAAGTTGTCGAGTGTAGCGCAAAACGCTTTACTGTCACAGTGGATATAGACAACAATATTTTACCAAGTCAGATTCATACCCACAACTGTCACTTGTATACATGACACTTCTCAACAGCACTATCATGGGTCTTATTTTTTTAAATTAACCTAGTGTTACGTAATACGTATACGTAAATACTTTGGTATTGAATGACAAGTCATAATTCCGCAATTAATCTAATCACACAAAAAAAAACATTTTTTAAAATATATAAATCTTTCCGAGTGATGACGGATTTTAATTTATTATTCCTAATAACAAACATATTGCCTGATAAATATTGTTTCTTTCCAGTTTCCTGCAAAGTGTCAGCGAATGAAGTAGCAAATGTATAAGTTTGGCTTCAAACCTACGTAACTGTTATGTATGTGAATGATATCTTCCTGTTTGTGTTAAATTCATGAAATTAACTTTCATATTTAATTTCATCAACATCAAATTAAATTATATTCATATAAGTATGTAAAGAAATAGGTAAAATGTCAAGAAACTAAATAAGTTTATATTCTTCTGTGTAATAATGTGATACCAACTAATGTGATTAAATTATATTTGAACATTTAATGAAATACAGTATTGGTAGAATGGAGTGATGGAAAAAAAAATTGTCCTTAAATTATTTTTCCGTGTTCTTAAATCCAATTTATTTATAAAGAGGCAATCTTATTAAAAAGAGATATTATTAAGAGATATTCTTATTAGAACTGCACCACAATATAGTATTTAATACTTAAAAAGTTCCTCCATTAATTCTATACGGCTATTGTAGTATCAATATTTTAGGGGCCATCCATGAAATACGTCACACGGTGAAGAGTGGACTGTATTCATTTCCTCACTCTGGTAACTTAAGAAAGCGCGGCGTTAAGTTCCACCACTCAACACGCAACGTCAAACACTTATCGTCGAGAGTGGAACCTTTGAAGAAGTACCAGTGTACCCTACCCTACTAATCCCTAGAGCTACCCCTATATATATACGGGATACAGCATAAAGTTAAGAGAATAATAATTTAGAACTGGTGTTTTAATTTAATAATTTCGAATAAACTGGCAATGTGACGTCACACTAGGTCCTCTAGGAAAGTAAGAAATCATAAAATTTATGCATTTCATTTTATGGATGACCCTGATACTAAAACATATAATAAAACATTTTTATTCTCGATTATAAAATGTTTATAATTTTGGTATTAACTATTAAGATCTTTACTTAACATTTTCGTTGTAAATTTTGATACTAATTTCATTCCCACAATAATTCAAAACTACTTCTTAAAAACTTATTTAAAATTTCGTGGCATTTTAATTATCTAGAATTTGAAGTTTAAACCTGTACTTATATTAATATTGGTGTAATGTATGTATGTGTGTGTGACGTCATGCATGACTTGCTTGTTATCTCACTTGTAGATATTAATTATAGATTTGTTAAATGAAAACTCTTTTATTTATTATCCTTTGAAAAATTGTTTTATTATGATAAAATATAACACAGCCAAATATGAACAGCCATAATTAATGAGGTTTAATTTCAATATTTATAGTCCAATCACTTATTTTTATTATAACATATACTCGGGTCTCCTACATACCAAATAGTAAAAATAAATAACCTATTTACTCACTACTAGCTGCCCCCGTGCAAAGAAGGGAACCTGGGAACTCAGTGTTAAAATGCACCGTTTTCATTAAGCTTTATTCCCCTTTTTTTTTATTAGAGTTGAACAACGGAGCTTAACACCGCGTTACGCTCGTGACAAGAGCGGTAAAATAAAAATATTAAATATTCGTTTTTCTCGAGTGAGAATCGAATCCACTTATCGCGGTTATAGTCGTGCGCTTATGACTCCTGCGCCACGACGGGCCTTCTTAATCTTATTTATATATAAATCGTAACTTAAGCTTTACTAACTAACGTAACGTAACTTTTCTTTTGATTTTGCTTGTAAAAAATTGTCGTACTTAAATGGTACATGTTTAGTTATTTCATATTTATTTATGTAGATGGTCCATACACAAACCACTCGCGAGAATTCCGGGATAAAAAAATAGTCTATAGGTACAAAAAATGTTAATATATATTTTTTTGAAATTTCCACTCAGAGTGAATGTAAACACTTTTAGATTTTTTTTAACATGAAATTAATATTAATTTATTGATTTTAATTAATATTTCCATTTATTCGCTCTGGTATCGAGGTAAAGTGCGGTGTTGAGTTACGCCATTCAGCAAGCAATGCCTCCAGAATTCTACGGAAAGTAAGGAATGGAGTGTCTTAACTCTTAACACTAGGTGTCCTTTGTCTACCCTGCTTATGAGATTAATGCTGTTAGTCTCAGTATTAAAGATTTACAAATAATATCAAACAACAATTTAGCTAATTTAATAAAAATAAATATTTGAATAAGAACACTCATTCAAGTGAGATTCACACCTACAACCATCGATTATTCATTCAGTTATTTTAGAACTGCACCATAATATAGCATTTAATCACTTTCATCTTCTGAAAAATATAAATCAAGGGCAAATGACGATTGATCCACAACACTCTCACTCTGGCCTTTCAACCAAACTTCCTGCAAACCTATGTCCACCTCTTCCTTTTCAAATGCTTCTGAAATCTCAGATTTATTAAACAGACTTTTATCGTTAAGATCGCCCTCAAGTCTGAAATTATCAGGTAATCTCTTCAATTGCTTCCAAATGCTAGCTATGTTTTCAACTGATGATACTTCATAAGTTTTTGTCGGCAGCTTGAATGAGGTACTCCAATCGTGTAAATTCTGTGGTCCTTCATTATCAACAAATGTATCCATGTATTCTGGGAAAAGGGTGTGACAAGTTATGTCTCCGAGGGCATTGTGCATCAAAATATCATATTTCTCAACCCTCTCCATTATTAAAACACCAGTTATGGCTGTACATATTCTTGTATCTATGGGATTATATAAATCACTACATAACATTTTTTGCCTTGCTTCCTCAAGAGTTTTCAAAATACTTGGAGGACGGTAAGGTATAAAAATACCAGTGGAATCAATCTCTTTTATAATATTGCTACTATTTGGTAATACACACATATCTTCACACCACTGACTGCTAAGAACTAAAAGTTCTTTATTCATTTCAAAACTAGTATGAGATATGTAAGCAGGAATACATTCCATGCCATGGGTCCATCGTTGTACGACTTTAGCTTTGTCATTATGATTCATATTTCGTAAATCCATTAAGAAAAGATGGTGATCTGTGCCAAAATATAATGAATGCTCCCCAATAAATTTTGCAACACTTATATCATTACAGCCAATTTCATCGGTTAAATTTCTTAATTCTGTCCAAACCGAAACACGTTTATTAGATCTTTTATCATATATGGAAATGGATTTTCTTCCAACATGTGTAAAATAGCCTCGTCCAGTACCGAGGACTGTGTTCCAGTTATCCACCATTGAAATTTTGCTTTTTAATTTAATACTTCTAGCCTTTACCCTGTCTAAATTAACTATACTTAGTTTGCTATCTAAAGTTGTAATATATAATATATTTTTATGATAATCATCAAATGATATGCCAGTGTATGGTAACTCTGATCCTACACATTTAACAAGTTCGATTAGCAGCTTACAGTTTTGTGTGACAGTTTTTAATATAAAAATCTTATATTTTGTTCTCAATGCAATAATGTTGTTTGTTGAACAAATGGTTTCAAGAATATAACAATCTGTCCCACAGTCAAAAGTTGCAGCTGGTGTCTCATCAATTATATGTTCATTTCTGTTGAAATGAGATATATCTGAAATTTTTATAAATTTGTGTTGTTATTTCTATAAAGTAAGGACTTTTACATTTAATATTCCTATGTACAAAAGATGGTAATTTATAAAAAAATTTTTTTAGCTTATGTTGCACTGTATGCTGCAAACATCAGGGTAGAAAGTACCTGAGAAACTAGTGTTAAGACTCAATCAGTTAGTCCATTATTAGTTCTCCAGTTTCCGTCGAATTTTCATTTAGCATTTACTCAACTCTGGTCAACCAAATTCAATGCTGGTCTTTGCCTCGGTATCAGAGTGGGGAAATTAAAATAGTAAATATGTTATTCCATGAGTAAGAATCGAACCCACAACTGTCGCATTTACATTCACACACTTCACTGAGCACTAAAAATAAAAAGCCCGTAAAAATAATCATTATTAATAAATTAATAATTAGTGGTGGCCAGTTGTGGGTTCAATTCCCACTCGAGGAAATAAAACATTTGTTTAAATTTACACAAAGCGTAGAGTTCCACCACTCAACACGCAATGCCTCCACAATTCGCCAGAAAGTGGGAAACAGTGTCTTAACATTAGGTTCCCTCTGGCTATCCTGCCATGTGTGAGGTATATTTATAAGAATAGTAAAAATAAAAACTCTTAGAAATATTTTACTTACAAACAGTAGAAAATTCACTATATAGCAAATAATCTATCCAGTCAATACACATGAGTTGTAAATTGCCATTACCAGCATAATACCAATTGTATGTACAATCAAAATATGGATCGGGGTTACTGTCGAGATGGGCTGCCATGTCCACAATGTGCTTCGGACACTGCACTACTTCTTCATTTAGACTTTCGTACTTCTGCATCATATTAGTAAAAGCTAAAAATTTTAAATTTTGCATGTATGTAAAAAAAACTTTTAGCGACTTTTCACTGGTTAACAGGATGACTATAACATAACACTCCTTTTTCTACATATTGAAAAATGATATGGCAAGTGTGCAAACTCAGTACAGTTCTTTGTCTACCAGAATGTGGAAATGAAAATAATTATATATAATTTTACCAAGTTGGGATCAAACTCCCACTCACACCATTACAAGCCGTACTCTACTAATAGTTAAATTTTTAAATTCAACTTTAGTTAGTGGATACTAACCACCAGTCAGTCTTAGATTTCGGCATCCTCTTTGCCATTCCATTTTAGTCTTCATATAACTTGTTACTGGATCTGCCTTTTCTATGTGTTTTAAAGTAGAAATCATTTTTGGTGTTAAACTTTTATAAGAGAATGTTTCAAAAAAGTCTATATTAAGTTCTCCATCCCAATCATTATCAAAAGTGCTCAAAGAAAAGCCTGGCACCACATAATGATAGTTTTTTAAAGCTGTTGCAGTAGTATGTCTCTGTTTTATATTACGGGAATAAAATAAATATGCTTGAGGATTTTTGTGATGTAGTTCATCTAAGATTTTTTGAACAGGTGCTGTATTATCAATGTTTTCAGCGGTAAATTCAATGTCTTTCTTTTTGCGCTAGAAAGAACAAATTTTAAAAATTAATGTTTATATAAGTTATATAAAGGAATATTTCATTTTCTACAGAATAAAAAAATACCTTAGTAGATTTACTTCGTCCGCCTGACATATTGGAAAATAAAACTATATAATGATTTTATAAGCAAAACCAAATTACGCTAACATTTTCTTGTCGAACTTAAAGTTTGAATAGGTACCAACTTCAACATGTGTTTTTGACATTGACAGTTTACTTTTCTTAAAATAATAGACAGATTAAACTATAAAATAAGTTTTATGACACGCCTAAAAAAGCATTGACAATAATAATTATTAAATCAGTTTCACGCTGTATCCCGCCAGATTGGGCAGAAGGAACTTAGTGTTAAGACACTCCGTTCCCCACTTTCCGCGGAATTCTGGAGACATGACGTGTTGAGTGGCGCAACTCAACGCCGCGCTTTGCCTCGAAACAACAGCGAAGAAAATATTAATAGAAATTTAAATAAATATTTCATGTTCTCAAGCGGGGATCCAACCCACAACCAGTCGATTTTACAGTTACATTTTGTGACCCTGTGCCACGACTGGCCTCATTAATAATTATTAAGCATTTTTTTATATTTTTTTCATTACTTCGCTCTGGCACCAAGGCAAACGCCCGGCGCAGCGTTACGTTGCACCGCTTAACACTGAATGCCTCGAAAAATTCAGCGAAAAGTAGGGAATGATGTGTGTATAGTATATAGAATATACTCTGTGGATATGTCTTAATATTAACACTAGGTTCCCTATCTGCCTACTCTGATATAGGCGGGATACAGATGAAGCTGATTATTTTAATATATTAATAATGATATTTATTTAATACTAGCGGACGCGCGCAGCTTCGCTTACTTGTTTAGGGGTGAATTCTAATAAACCACGAAACGTGTATTCAATGAAATATTTTTAAGAGTCTATATTTCAAATTTTATAAAAATCGGTGGCGTTTTAAAGATTTTTCCATACAAACTTTCAACACCTTATTTGCACCCTTAAGGGGAGAATTCCAGGAAACGATGAAACACGTGTTCAATTAAATACTTTTAAAAATCTAATTAATCTTAAAATCTAATTAATCTTAAAATCCCTTCTTAGTGGATGTCCAGATTACAAAAGTAAACATCTGTCCAAATTGCACGTTTCTACCATCTACGGTTACGGCTGTGCGTGCGTCTTACCTCAGTCAGTGAGGACAAGTCCTTTTATATATATAGAAGATTACTAAACATCAATAATTTAAAATCCACATTTACGTTAAAATTAAATCAATTTAATTTCATTTTTAAGTATCCAATATAAAATAACAAATTGAATCAATAAATAAAATATAATATAAAAATATACAATTTAGCAAAATAATATTCATATAACTCAAAATTTTGTTTCATCGATCTTTTCAAATCAAATTAAGCAGGAGGAAGTAGATCAGGAAACGTCAAAGCAGTAAATATAGTCAATACTAGGATTGAATACATTGTTACTAAAATATCTCTTTTCATTTTCATCGTCGTATCAAATTCAGAAAGCATTATATTCTCAGTTTTTGACATTTTCTTTACTATAGAATTACATTTTTTCGTAATTTTCTCTTCACTTGCAAGGGCAGTTTTATTATATTGTGATATTTCGTTGTTATATTTTGGTAATTCTATTATTTCTTGAGTTGATGAATTCAAATGAAGTATGCTGCAGTCATATAGTGTTGTCACCGAACGGCTTAAGTGTTTATTAGTAGAGTAACCTGTACTTCTATTGAGTGTAGTTATATAAAATTGCGATGGCACATCTGTGAAAGCATGTTTAAACTCTTTTTGTGACATTTTGACGGTTAGTTCTTTATCGAAACATATACGTTTTACTTTATCAAATGCTTTTCCTTTTTCTATTTTTGTTTTAACGAGCTCTCCATCATTTCGAAGTACGGGACGATTATTAGATGATTCTTCTTTGTTTATAAGAGAAGTCAATGAAATCGAACTACTAATACTGTTATCAGACGAATTTTCTTGTATTGGGGCGTTATTGAGTAATACTTCTAGTTCTTTATTTTTTATATTCAAATTAATTTCATTACTACATTTGACAAAATCAGCTTGACGTGATGTAATCTTTTTAATTTCATTCAAAAGCCCCACTAGAATATCCAGTGAAGGGGAAGTGCTAATATTGTCCGCTTTTAGATTTATTTCATTATCTTTGTATTTTTCTTCTAAACTAACATCTTTAAATTTTAAAAGATCTTCGAATATACCTTCAGTCATTTCACTTGAGTTATCGACTTTGCTAGACTCGGGTCTTACATAGTTCTTTTTGGTCATTGGTATGTCAGTATCATTCGATTCTAAGTCACTCTGAATTTTCATGTTGCATTGAAAGCTTTTATGACATAGCTCTTTGATTTTAGGTGAACTTTTATTAATAAAAGTTATTTTTGGATTTCTTTCATTTCCAGTAAGTTTAGAAATATTATGATCATAATGCTTAAGGAGAGCATATCCTACAGTTGATATTTGAATAGGAAACGTTCTATCTATTATCAGATTGGACAAATCCGGGATAGGCTTCATTTCAGACATATCTGTTTTAGAGAAACCAAATTTGCGAGATAATGTCGATTTAACAAGCAAAGTGTCAGTGTCCCCAGAATTAAGAACAAATGCTTCTTGTATGGAATGTTTAGGTGTAAGAGTCAGCTTTTTTATTTTTAGCCGTTTCTGAAATGTGCCAGTTGATATTTGATTATGTAAAGCGTTTTCCAACTTATGGAGCTCGCTGTCAGAATCCTTAACTGCATATGTCAATATCTTTGTCGCAGGACCTTTGTCGGCTTCACTATTTTGATTATTTTCAGAAATACAAGCTACTGCTGTTACAATATTTTTGTCTTCAAATACATCGATAGAGTACTCAGAAGTTGCTTTATCATTTTCATTTAACGGATGAGGGTCAGTTTTCGTTTTTTTTTCGTCTATATCAGATTCTACTACGGGCTCTTTCGTTCCAGTGAGGGAGTTCGATACATAATTTGTACTAGTAATAGAATTTATCATTAAGTGTAATTTATTCCCAAGAGCGTTCGATCCTTCTGCAGGAGATGATGTAACAGATTCTGCAATAATATGAAGATAGTTAGAACAAGTACACGTTATTATTAGATTAACTCAGATTGGTAATTGAACTCAATATAAATATAATTTGCAATATGTAAGAAATTGATAAACTATGAATTAAATTTAAATGAAAACCATAAATTAATATATTTACCTAAGTCAATACACACAGGTATGAGAGGCGCTCGAGAGATTTCGTTATTGCCATTACGTGACAAAGTTGAAGCAATAGTCTGATTATTGGTTGCGTAAGATTCCACAGAAAAATTTTTTTTATTCCTAGAAAGCAGCAAATATATAAATTACAAAAATGAATGAAAATTTAAATAATACTGAAAACAAAACGAAAAACATCTTACAAGGAGTTGAGTAATGAGTTTGTCTTGGTGCAAGACAATGGTCGTTTTGTATAAGTTTTCTTGTCATGATCTTCCAAGATGTTTCTGTATATTGTTTTGGAATTCATAGATTTTTCTGTAATATATAAAAACAAAGATTTAGAGACCTTTTTCACAATTCAAATATTTTNATTTAAATAATACTGAAAACAAAACGAAAAACATCTTACAAGGAGTTGAGTAATGAGTTTGTCTTGGTGCAAGACAATGGTCGTTTTGTATAAGTTTTCTTGTCATGATCTTCCAATATGTTTCTGTATACTGTTTTGAAATTCATAGATTTTTCTGTAATATATAGAAACAAAGATTTAGAGACCTTTTTCACAATTCAAATATTTTTCACATAGTATAGTTATACTGAAACTATCCAATTTTATTTATTTAAAAGAAATTTGTAGATGAAATATTGTATTCACTAATATACTTAATTCATATACCTGTATGTGATTACATAACTATTGCTTAAACTTTTTTTTTTACATGTTTGCTAAACAAATTCACCTTTACACACCTATTGCTGAATCAACACCCGTCTGCTTCGTCGCTAATGTCGACGTATCTGCAACTTTTTTTTGTCGTTTCAATGCCGCTGGTGAAAGCCTTTCCCTATTTGGTAATTGAAAGCCGACTCTTTGTCTATCAGTCGCAAATTGTTTTTCATGTTTATTTTGATATTGTTCATAATGAGCCTGAACATATAATTTTTTTGGTTGCGCTAAGTTATCTAATCGAGATCGTTTCGATGGACCACGGACCGCTTCCCCTTTTAGTTCCTTCACTTCGTCGATGATATCTATTACATTTTTTCTGTACAATTTAGTTGCAGGTTTCTCAGGAGACAAGCGTCGAGCTTGTTTGGTCTTTTCAAATGTTAAATTTTGGTGTAAATGTTTCTCTTTGTGAGATTGTAATCGTACAGTATTTATATCGTTATTGCGTTTGTAGGTTGAAATTTTCGGTTTGTTTTCTGAATATACATTTTCAGATTTCTTCGATGATCTTCTTTCATTTCCACCTTTTTGCCGTGTTTTCTGAACGTTATCAATATCGTGGAGCAGTTGAGATATTGCTTTTAATGGGTTATTTATTATTTTTGTAGTGTCATATTTTTTAACTTCTTTTTTTATTTTATTATCTACTGCTGTAGTACGTTGCTTCGAATTTATTATAACTTTTGGAATAACAGTTACAAGATCACTGTTTATATCTTTATTGATATTTGAAGATATTAATTGATGTTTGTTGCTACTTCCACTGTCACAACTTTGTGTACTAAAACTTTCCTTCGCAACAGTTGTTGTTACATTATTTTTATGATTTCTCAAACTATGGGTATCTGTTTCATTATTTATTTTCATTAAATCATAAATTTTGTCTATATTTCTTCGGCATTCAGTAGTCACTTCTTTTTTATCAATTCTTTTATGTTCATTTTTCGTTGGTGTATTAGTTGGAACTAATGCTTCAGTACTTTGTGAGAATTTGAGAAAATCATTTTTATTGACTTCACCTGCCCCTATTCTATTAAAAATAATAAAAACATTAAAAAATATTATTGGTACATTCAAGTGATACTCGTTTAAATATATTACAGCTATAGCAGGGTAAAATATGATAAAATAACTTATAAATAATATTATACTTACAACATTTGCTTGTGAAAGCTTGACATTGTATCTGTAACACTTAGATCGGATGCTGATGCATTTGTATATAGTCGTTTGATAATACTCAAGTTATCCACGTAATTAGATATAGTGGACGTCGATCGAGTACCAATTTCTTTTCCTACGTCTCGAACGCTGTCTGATTTGCTAGGTAAGTGCATCATTTCCGTGTCTGCATCGTCTAGATAATAACTACGACTGATGAAATGTTGGCTTGCTTTATTTGGTATTGATCCAGATTCATGTTTCTCTTCATTGTCATAATCAAGAGAAGAAATATTATCTATATTATGACTTTTAACTTCTTTTTTTAAACTTTTGTCGTCTAAAGTTTGTCCATATATCGAATTATAAAAGGATTTATTTGTAATAGATAACTTTGTAACAGAGTATGAAGAATGAGCCATTATTGCACCTTTTCCATATTTCGGTTTAGTTACTTTATGATTCTCATTGATCACCATTTTCTTTTTTTCTCGTTTCTCTTTAATCTCTAAAAGTTTCTTTCGTCTCTTTTCTTCAATAGCATATGATCTATTTTCATATGGTGATTTAATTCTGACACGAGAAGTTCTTTTCTTTTTAGTTGATGTGTTTTCACTTTCCTCTAGTACAGGGGAGTGTATGTTTAATCGTCGCATTGTATACGATAGTTCGTCCGTAATTGGATACGGCTCGGTAAATTCTTCAAAAGTACAACTTTCGTCTGATTTTATATTTTCATTAAAATCACATTGACTGTGGTATGATAAACTAGGTGTGGATTTTAAAATGACTTCATTAACGTTATTTTCAATGTAACTTATTTTGGCTTTTTCATCGTAATCAGAGGTAATTTCTATAAGTGAACATTGTTCTAAAACAATATAAAAATTAACAAATCTTTAAATAAGCACATAATAATGTCAACTTACGAGAAAAAAACTACCTGTATTATGTTCTTCTTGTAATGATGAACGAAGGACCATAACTGAATTCACGTTAGCCTCAACCTTATCAGAATTTGAACATTGTAATTTTATTACTACATTTAGACGCGATTCATTTATATTTTTGAGGCTAGATAATTGTTTATCTTTCTTACAGCTTATAGTGAGATTATTATCAAAGCAATTGTGGAAAAGTTTGTAAGTCCCACTTAGTATTTTTGGCACTTGCAGATAAATACGTTTTTCTAATATTTTTTTTAGGCATCTTATATCCATTTCTGAATGCACCTCATCATCCCACGTATTTTTGAAATGCCTCGATTTACGTTTAATTCGTGCGGGTACGCTGGCACAACTCACTATTGCATTTTTTTGACATTCATTCTCCTTAGGAATGCTGATTACCTCTCGCCACTTTTCTTTAGCTGTTCCAGTTAAATAGTCACCATTACTTATACGTCTCAACTGGTCAATAGTATGTTGAACGTATTTTATAACGTTATCCATATAAAAACTATAATTGTCTTCTGATCGCTTACAGCAAATATAATCTAATAATGACGCCGGAATTACAGTACTATCGGAGTACTTGCAACCAAATATTGAATGTATATTTAATTGATCTTTAATATAATTGTCGTTAAATATAAAATGTTTATTATATTCGTTAGCTATATAAGCTGTTTTCATATTCACGCTGCCATATTTATGACAGAGTGAAGCTTGAAAAGAAGGAATTGTATTGAGAAGGTCAATCCTTTCGTCGTTAATCATGATGACGTTATGAACATCTTCATTACTGTAGATTTCACTAACATCCGAAACATCAGAATCTAAATCATCATTGTAAATTACTGTTTCTACATAGTGGTTAGGTGCTTTTTCAATTGTATTTTTAGAAATATGAATGGTTTTCGTACAATGATCCATGTTTTCGTATAGAATTACCAAATCACGTGTACATAGATTGTTTTCTAAAATTAAAAGAAAACATTAAATTGCATTTAACTATCAAAATACATCTTTGTCATGTAAATGGAATATGCAGAATTTTTAAACGCATACCGTCATATTTGATTTCTTCAATCTCAAATAACTCGCTATTATTTAAAATTTCTTGTGAGCTATTATTAAAAACTAAAGCTTGTTCTTTATCTGGGCCTTCGTTCTTCTCTGGTAGTTGATCAATCAACATGATTATTTATGCATAAATTTGTTTGAATACCAAAATATATTAAATTTAAACGAATAAAACAATATATATAATGCCTACAAAAACACAAAAGACACCGTCAACGGGATCATGAATTTTATGTTAACATTTCAAATCAGAAAAATTGCTAAGTTACAAACTTGAAATGAAATTGACTTTTTCATATGGCAAATTTACTTACTGGCCTTATTTGAATAATTATTTTTTCACAATATATATTTTTTGTGCAAACTATACATCAGCACTATTTAGTACTTACTATATAATTAATAAAACACTTCTGTTACATTTTTGCTATTATATTTAAAAATTAGGAATGGACAAAAAGTTAAGACCATTTACTTATTTTAATCTGTGTGATATTTGATTGTACTGATTACTGACATCTGTTGTGTAATGTCAAAAAATTAGAAGTTCAAATTTATTTGAAATTGTGAATTGGTCTTGAAAAAAAATATGGCCAGCATAGAATTAGATATATGGAGAGGAGAATGGGGGCTAGCATCTATTGACTTAGAGTGTCTAAAAGTCTTAGTATGTGTTTTATTTATAACCTATTTATGTTATACCGGCGCTAATAGTTAACACAAATTTCACATAAAATTTCAGACTTATATGAAATTTATCGGAGTGCCAGTGAAGGTTCGAGAATGTAGCAATCCATTTTTCACACCAAAAGGCTCTTTACCTGTTATGAAAGATGGAAGAACTATTCTTACTAATTTTGAAGAGGTTGTAGAATATTTAAAATCGTTGGTAAGAGACAACTACAAAAAATGTTATTCTTATAACATTTTATAATTTTGATATTTATTACGAAGTTTGTTTTAGCACTACAGCACAGATGTACATTTAAATCAGAAACAAGCTGCTGAAGCTAGTGCATTTACCCAATACCTCCGAGATAAGCTTTATCCTGCATATCAATATGCATGGTGGGTAGACGAGAAGAATTATGGGGATGTAACACGACCAACATTCGCAAAGGCCCTACAAATACCATTTAATTTTTATTATCCATCTAGATATCAAAATGTTGCTAAGGAAATGATAGATGCTTTATATGGTGAACATACAGATCTAAAAGAAATTGAGAAAACTGTAAGTTATTTTGAATAGTTTAATTTTAAATTACCTATATAACATGTTAATCATATTAATATACACTGTGGTTAGGCTTGCAATGAGTATTATATTTTAACCTTATGCTGAAAAACTATTATTTTGACTTTTTCCTGGCTATTTGTTTGTTTTAATGTCATGTAAATACCATTTTTATGTTCACAGGTCTACAGTGAAGCAGAAAAGAGCCTTAAAACTCTTTCAGACAGATTAGGAGAGAGTGAATATTTCTTTGGTAACCGTCCATCTTCATTTGATGCAATAGTATTTGCATATCTTGCACCCCTAGTGAAAGCACCTTTTCCAAATTCAACTTTATCAAATCATGTCAAAGGAATAGCAAATTTAAGTAGATTTGTTGCTAGAATCAGTCAGAAAAACTTTAGGAATGTTACAGATGGTGAGTTTTCAGAATTATTATTAAGTTTTTTTTTCAGATTCCCACTTTATTCATATATAGTGGAGTAGGCATAGAGATCCTAGTGTTGAGATACTCCATTTTCTGCTTCCTACTTGAATTCAACACATTGTAACAGATTAATAATTTAAAAAAAATTGTAGTGTCAAGAAAAAACATATAAATGTTTTTTTCTCTTATGATAAATCATTTATCATAAATAATTGTTGTATATGTTAAATACATTTTTGGAAACCCTAAATCTTCAAGACTGTCCACCTGTCTGTTGTCATGATTATTATTACAAACTACTTCCTTATTGCCTAGCTGGGCAAATGTATAATTTATACTGATATAATAAAGCAGAAGAGTCTATTTGTTTGCCTAAACACTAAGATCTCTGGAACTACCAGTTGGATTTCCTTTTTTTTGTTTATATGTATATGAAAGCTTTGTTCATCAAGAGTTCTATAAGCTAATATAACATTACAGTTTAAAACTTACTTAGCCTTTTATAGCAAAATAAAAATAATAAGGAACTCCATCATAATTTTAACTGTGTACATTGTATTACAAAAACATTCAATTTCTTTCTCTAAAGTATAGTCTGTGTCACTGTATATCTATGTTTTATAAATAAGTCACAATAAGGCATTTTGTGACAAAAAATAATTGAAAATTGCAAGGTAATACTTCACCCTTTTTTATTTGAAAAATATATTGAAACTATGAGCGAAAGTTATTCCATCATCAAGGAAATTTTATGAAGATAATCTTTGGCTTTTATAGCATATAATTTGAATGTATACTTTACGTAACACACTTATGCCCGATTGGCGACGACTGGCGACTCAATGTCATACAACCACAGTAATATAATTTATCATATGCAGAATACAACAGACAAACCTCAAAGAAGTCTCAAGGTACACAAGCTGAGAGAGAAGCACAATTTCCAAATGCAACACGTAATAAGTTCCTAGCTGGTATATTTGCTTTACTGGCCATGACTGGTTATGCGGCTGCTACTGGCATGTTTCAGGTAATTATATCTTTTGTTTTCTTATAGTTCTTTATATAAAGAGGAATATGAAAGTAAGTTTTCTGTTATTTCTAAAATGGGTACCGAACCTACAACCAGACAATGATCTTTAACAATAATAAATAATATATTAATTACATGTCTTAAAATTTGAACACAGCTTATTTAAACTCTTTCTAAGCTAATATATTTTACATTACCCCTACGATTCCTTCTACCTAATATATGAGTAATAATAATGTATAATTGCGTGCATGGTATGCTTTTATTAAGAAATTTAGACCTTTTTATTGTTTGCCTTTGCTTTTTAGAAAGATTTCTTTATAGAAGTTAATTAAAAACATGTCTCTTCTTAATGAAGTAATTTGAATATCATATAGCCTTTAATATATTTTAATAATAATTGGCATTAATATTATAAATATATCTACATATTAAAAGTACAGTTGTACTCTTACTCATTCTCACATTGTTTGTTCAGGATTTGAGAGATTTCGAGCACTCACAAGAGTACGGGGATATGTTTGAGAATGATGAAGACGACAACTGACAGTGGAGTTACGACGTTTAACACTGAAACTATCTATTTATACGGCTGCTCAGTTAACTTTTATAATATTTTAATTTTTATTATTATATCTGAGTATTTCTTGTTATATTTTAATGCCAAACTTATTTTCTAACTGAGCTTGGATAAGATATCCACATGTGGATATCTTATTTTATATATAGAGTCAATTGAGAAGACCAATTTATTATTATTACACATTCAATAAACGTTATGTGAATTTGTATTCATGTTTTATAAACTGTTTTTGAAATATCAAACTGAATTGTCTAACAATTGATTTTTTTTTTTAAATAAAAATTAGAGTTGTGGGTATTAAGTAATAGGTTTGGATTAAATTTATGTGGCAAATTGGTTTTTAAAATGATATTAATAGCAAGTAACTGATGAGACATCACTGCCTTTTTCAGATTTTTTATTATAACATTATTTTCTAAACCGATTTTAACTAAATAATTACAATCTTTTAAAGTATCATAGTGAAGAAAGATGTCCCTAAACAATTTATCAGTAATATAAATGTAAAGTATTTTTTTTAAATATTCTCAATTTAGTTCAGTATGCACAAATAATAAATATATATATATATATATATATTGCACATATATTTTTTGCAATTTAATGAAAATTCAGATTTACGCATTTTTAGTAAGTTAGTTTTATTTTTTTTATTTTAAGGGTATAGAGTCGTGGCTATTTGTTAATGTCACAAGTATAATTATATAATCTATTTAAAAAAAGTATTTCAAAATAACATCACTAAACTCTATAATAATGTGTTTAATTAATATATACTTAGAATTTATAGCACAATATTTATGCAACTTCAAAATATGGCGTATATATTTTAATTGTTTTGTAAAGCTAGGTTTGGTGAATCTTAATAAACTAAATTTCCTGTACATTATATTACAATAATATCATAATTAAAAAAAACGTAATATGCGACAAATTTTATTAAGAAAGGACTATGATATATATTTTTTGTGAATATAGAGTACCTACATATGAAATTAAAATGTTGATATCATACAATAAGAGACGTGTATGTATGTATGTATGTTTGCATTTATAGAGTAAACGGTTCCTAGAGCGCTTTATAGATTGTTTGAAACGACTGAAATATATATTTGTTTTTAACTTTGTTAGTGGAGCATGAATAAAGTTTGTTTGTTTGTTGATATACGTTTTTCACTTCCCTTTTAGTTATCATGTGTTTATTAGTATGTAGATTTGTTTATTTTATTTGCAAATTTGAAGAAATAAATAAAATAGATATACGCTCTTTTATTTAATTTTATTTCTATTGCTAGATTTGTTTATTTTATCATTGCTTTTAAACAAACTACCTATGTATAAATATTATTTAATTGTGTCACAGTGATACATATATTGAAAAATATTAGTCGGAATTTAGGGTGCTGTTGTGGCACAGAAACGTTATGTTCTTACTTGCAACTTATACATAAACGCGATGGTTAAGGGTTCGATTCCCACTCGGGGAAAGAAATAAGCGTATAAGGACGTTTAGAAAAGATGGAATGTTATCAAATTGGCCTTTTCATATAAAAAAGTGTAGTTTTATGTATCACAAATATAGAGGCATATATTAAAACATATATTCTATACTTGCATATTATATCTTATAAATAAATTAAATAATTTAATATATAAATGACATAAAAATACAAGAATATTTCAACAGCGTCTGTCACTATGGAGCTGGGAACGGACGATGCTTCTCAATAAATTCCGCATTGCTAAGAAACATTTGGAAAAACTCAGACGAATAGAAGTTTTGAAGGAGGAAGAAAAACCTGCGACATGAACTATAAAATAATATTAATATTTATTTCTTTCTCTTTGTGTAATAATTCCCACAAAAAACAAATGTGGGATGAGAGCCAAGTAAAATGTTAAGTAATTCGCAAGTGACGTATTATATTATACTTTAGAGGCTTATTATTATTTCAGACTCCGTTTTTTAATTCTTGATAAAAATAATCCATGTTCTCATCATCTACCATCTATTGCGGCATTTATTTTCTTATTTACATTTACCAATTGACTTTCATTTATCTACGCCATTGAAATTTCACGCTAATATTATTATTATTATATTTGTAAGAAAAGATATTTTCTTAGTCTAGTTAAAAAGATTTTTAAGTAATTATTGTATAATTAAGGGAAAATTAATTTGTGAACAAATCAAAAATTTGTGCCTAATGTTCAGAAATAATTATTTAAAGTAAAATAAAAATATAAGATTGTTCTTCTCATTGATATAGTAAATTAATTAAAAGACACAGTTAGTACTTCTTTGACAGGCTGAGGCTGTGGGTTCTAACTTCATTTAATAATTTGAGATAATATTAATAACCTTTTCAACGCCATATATCAAGAAATCAATCAATAAACTTTTCCTGATTAGAATAGACGATTTGGTGAATATACGTACTAAGTAATTAAATCGCAACATAGAACTCGGAAGATTTATAAATATTATGTAAGTACTATCAGTGAAATACATAAAATGAAAAAAAAAGAAATGTCAAATAAAAAAAAACCTTTTTTTTCTACAGCACAGATGATAAATAAAACCCAAAAATTTCGAGGTTAATTGTTTTATTTGTCGTATGTGAACGCAACGACCGTCAGGTACTAACACGCAACGCCGCTACATTTATTGCTATTGCTAACTGGGTTACTTTGATGAATAGTTTTGGCTGAACCAAATTACAAGAAATGGCACAATTTTCATCAAAATTATAAAACACCAGCGAACCTCTTTCATATTCTAATCATTGTAATTTTAACAATTCGTAGAAATATTTATACATTAACTTAATACTACAAAAATACAATCAATATCAAGACTAAACTTCGCTTAAGTTTGAACAATATGTTATTTATAACCTGACAGGTATAGCACGTTCATATTAATTACAATGACAAATGATTCGCCAAAGTTACAAAATCCAAAAATATATTTTCTAATCAAATTTAAATAGAAGAATTTATTCGAATTTCGTTACTCCAAACATTAAATTTAAGCTTTTACAGTCTCGCATAAAAGTTATGCCTCTATCTTCTAACAATGTATACAATTTGTATCTGATTTATGCCCAAACAATGTTTTAAAAGAAAAAATCCTTAGTCTTGTTAAGAATGTACAATAAAACTTTTATAAATATATAAATTTGCATTAAAATTAATAACAAACTAAAGTAATACACTTGGTAGCTGCCATATTTACAACAAACAGATTACAAGAAATAAATAAAATTTGGTCGATTATGAATATAAAAGTTAGTGAGTGCAACAAAAATCTAGTAGATGTGCGTATTTAACTTAATTTGCATATAATTTTCTGCAGTTTCTAATATTTTCACTCCTTTTAGTTCACTTCCTATATACACACATTAACATTCATTCACATTCAATTTACATAATAAAAATGAAGTACAATTTACTTTAATACATGAACGAATTATTCGATACACTCATTCATTCATTAATAATGTACTAATAAAGAAGAATATTAATATTAACTAATTCTAGAAAGTACTATAATTTTGTGATTTGTTCATTATTAATAAAAAAAAAACAAATACCTAATTATGTACGTATAACACAGTCAGTGTTGCCTAATATCTAATACAATACAAACAATAATATACAAAAGTTATACAATATTTAAAAGAAATGGTAACAACATAACAATGTTACTATTATAATAATAAATTAGATATATTCTAATTATAATAATTATTAATTTGTATAGAAAATAAAAATTACGGAATTTAGACGGAAAGCTAAATATTGAGAAACGTATAAACATTTTAATAAATGGAGCTCGAACCCACGCTTTTTCAAAATCGTCGAAGCACCGACTAAGCCATACCTTTTTTACAGCTTCACGCTGAATCCCGCACTTAGCAAGGTAGGCAGAGGGAACCTAGTGTTAAGACATTCCGTTCCCCACTTTCTGCCGAATTCTGGAGGCAATGCGTGTTGGGTGGCAGAACTCAACGCCGCGCTTAGCCTCGACACCAGAGCGAAGAAATGGAAATAAATGTAAATAAATATTTCACTTCCTCGAGTGGGGATCGAACCAACAACCGTCGCGTTACAGTAACACCCTTGTGCCGCTGCGCCACGACGGCTCTACCTCGACCTTTTTTACGCTACGTCGAAATTCTTATACGTTTGTACATCTACATCTTATTTATGTAGTGAAAGATTTTTATAAATTACCCCTACCCAAAGATAAATGATCTAATAAATTTATAAGAATTATCTTGGCGAGAGGTAATGCCATTTATTCAGAATTGTGTTACATAAACTATATGTTGTAAAAGAATATCTACATATTATATTTAATATCTACATATATTTAAATATAAACTTTATTTAATTTATTATTTTTACCAGATTAAATACGTTAATATTCAATGTATTAAAATTTAATTATCCAAGTGAAAGAGTCAAGTGAATCTTTCTGAATTCTACTAAGTAAGCTTTATAGCCACAAAACTTGTAACAATTGTATAGAAGAGTGAAAATAGATAAATGCTAATCACGTATTATATAATAAACACAGATTCAAATTCAAATATTGTAGAAACCCGATTATCCGCCCTTAGTTATACGGATTCGCGATTATCCGCCCTATCAATCTACAAAATTTCAAAATTCAGTCGGGTTAAGCGGTATTACTGTATATTCATATAATAATATTTCACTTTTATCCCTTATTGTTTTACTTTTCACCCTTTAAAGTCACAAAATTAATAAATATTTACACCTTAGCCTGAATTTTATTGCTAAATTTGTTTTATTAACACTCTGTACTTGAAGTGTTTAGCATGTTGCATATATTTTAAAATCATTTTTATTATTTTTCATAACAATATGTGATAATATATAACTGGTTTTTGCTAGTAAGTAATTGTTTTAATCACTAAAATTTATGACATTTTTTTTTATCTTAAAGAATAGGGGACCTAATGTTAGACACTACATTCCCATATATATCTTAATATCATTCATTAAGATATAGATAGAATGGCGCATTTATAATATACACAGTAATTACCAAAACCAGTAAAAGTTGCATATATTTTAAGAATAATATCTATAAGATTATTAACTTAGCATCAAAGCCGCTAAAAGTACTCAAATTCAATTCCTTCATATAATAACATTTAGAATGAAGCATTATAACTATATACATGAAAATATATTAAACTATGTAATACTTGTCGAAATAATGGCTAGTTATATATTTAAATACTTATTTATACAAAAAAGGGCACTAAGTACACTAATATGTTTAAGTTATACATTATTATTACACAATTGCTCGAACCAAGTTGTTCAGTTTTTCGACATTCCAATGTACAAATTTATGCATTGTAGAAATTTATTTAATTAATTAATTTTAATTTTATTTGTTTGTTGATTTTTTCAAAAACATTTAAGGTAAAAAATATCTAATGTCATCAAAATTAAAATACATATATCGTGCCCTCTGAACGTAATGTTATAATTCACAAATTTATTGTTTTAGTAAAACAAAATCCTACAATATCTTAGGTTTTCTTATAATGAGTCGAGAGTTGTAGAAATCACAAGTTACAAGAATTGTGAGACTGAGAATTTTAACTCCTAAAGGCGCTGTACGTTTTGTATAAAAAAATGTTAAAAAGTGATTATAAATTATAATCATGAAAACATGATTATAATATGAAGCATTACATATTTTGTAACAGTTATAGATTTGTTGCTAAGTGGACAAATTTTACATATTTAAAACTGTGTGGTTTGGCATTTAAATAGGGGTGTAAGTTAGAAGACGTCTAAATAGATCGTGGGTTAATTTCTACTAAGACAAAAACCAATTATGACCCAGAAACTATTTTTAATACATATATAATTAATATAACTAAATACTTAATCAGGTGCATTTAACAAAGACTGTGAGTCCAATAACTGACTTGCATCTATAAGGCTTACTTGCATAGAGTCTAGGTTTCTGCTTATTTCATCGTTGCTCTTTAAACTGAAAGGGTAAAATCGCGTCACAATAGGAGTGGGAGCGGGTTCGGACGCGTCGGTTTCACCGTTGGAATGCCGGTTGAGGATTGAGAGGGAAGTCAGTTTGTCGTTCAGTTTCTGTATCTGTAACAACCATATTTTTTAATTAATTATTATGTACAATTTTTAATTTTTTATATTGTAACAGTTTTATGATATTTAGATTCGAAATCCCTTTTCAGTGGGTGTCCACATTATGAAAATAAACATCTGTCCAAATTTGACGTTTCTGCATTAGCAGTTACGTCTGTGTTTTCTAATTATAAGACCCTAATTTTAAAAATGTATATTAAAAGTAAAATATTATTTGTTTATTCTATAGCCTGTAATACCTAACGCGATACACAACTAACACAAATACATAGTTCATATATGAAATCAAAAAGCTAATGATAAATGTATTTTTTAAGTGTCAAGATATTCCGTTGCCCATTTTCAGTCAATTGATTATTAGTGCGCATTGCGTATTGAGTTATTAGTTGATAAATGTATTAACTTAGCTTTCCACTGTATCCCTAATGGGGTAGGCAGAGAGGTCAGAGCGGCAAACGCTACGATGTCTACATACCGCTTTCGCCTCATCCACTATCATCAACCTCTTCATACATGCCCTCTGGTGGGTTATCATGCTTTTTATGTGACCTTCCTCCAGTATCTTTGATACTGTATTTTCGAAGGTCAACCGAAGTCTCCCCCTACCTCTCTTACCACTAATAATGATACATTTACTGATGCACCATATACATTACGTATTACTATAACAAAAACATCCGTCACCTGATCCCGCACCGCGCAATGGAACACGTAGTACTGCACGTGCCCGGCGCGGGGCGCGTCCAGCGGCGTTAACCACCGCTCGTAGCACTGCGCCCACACCTCCACGCCCGCCACCGACGTGCACGGGGTGAGACGCGACACTCGTGACACTTGTGACACTTGTGCCGAGAGACGGCCGCCTTGGGCTTGAGCTAGTGGAGCAATTGTTAGGTTTTAGTTATAATAATATAAGTATAATTAATAATATAAATGTCATAATTTAGTAGGATAAAGGGAATAAATTATTTATATTTTTTAGTTTTGGTAAGAAGACGAAGTTGCGTCATACAGTTTTGCCACACAACGTACAATGTCTCGAAAATTGGAAACTAGAAATTGGAGGATCAGAATGTCAACACTAGCTAAAAAATACCAAATGACTTACAATGCCTCTGCGTTGGTGGCGTTTTAATAGGCCCTGAATACAATGGATTGTAGAACAGTGCGATATCTTGTTCGGAAAATTGTTCTTCCCAGTCCCAGAGCGGTCTTTGAACGAAGTTCTAAAAATAAATATTTAAAATTATTAAAAAACGGAAATTATTAATGAATATTTTGAATATTAATTAATATAAAATCTATTACGAGTAATATATAAAATAAAAATTATATTATAGACTAAAATAAATATAATTTAATAAGTTTCTAAAATTAAATTAGATACACCTCAGCTTATATTTTTAGATTGCAGCTCAATTATTAAATACTACTATTACTAATTTTTTTTTATAAAATGTAAATAAATTACTTAAAATGTTTCCAAAATTAAAATGGAAACACGGACACACAATATCGCATCCACACACCTACACACACACGCACGCATACTCTTCAACATAATTATATTAAAAGGATATTACCTTAGCGACAGCCAGTTCTCTATCTCTCGGACAATTAAAGAGGAAAGTATCAAACAAGTGATTATGGGCACAGTCCCACAGCGTAGTGAGATAAGTCTCCGTGAACTGGAAACTCGCGGGGAATTGTCTCTGTAACTGCCATACACAATCTAGGAACAGTAGGAAAACTGGTGCGGTCTGAGCTTGAGGTTCCCGTTCTGTTTCTTCTTTTGAGGTTCCCGGACGGGGTAGGCCAAATCTGAAATTGTAAGTCTTGTTATATTAATAAATTTTTTTTTGTAAGAATAAAAAAATTACTCTCAGATTTATTTAATTATAAAGTCAAAAGGCATCTTTAAAAATTATTTTTAGTTATAGGTTTTTTAGTTAGCTCATATTACTAGCAACTATTAATATCAATAACATAGTAAGTATAAGAATCATAAAAGTAGAAAACCACTATAATTTAAATGTAAGAACCTACAAATAATACAAAAGATACTATTAATATGATTTACTAGGAACCCTAAAGTAAATATATAAGTTACACAGAGTTACAATTCTAACCTGTCACAAAATGGATGTCCGAGTGCGACCCATTCTTTTTGTATGAGCGATTGAAATCCAGATATAGTTCTAAAATGTTCATCTAGCAGCAGTTGAGTGAGACACGACACCACTGCACAATAATCTACCCCGTCACCTGGAAAATTAAAAAGCATGTATGTTAATAAAACAGAATGTGTTAAATAAACACACTTATAAATATTTTTTTCGTTTAAATAATAAAAAAAAAGTAATAGTACGTTTTTTTTAGTGCGTGTCACAAAGCAAAATATAAGAATATAAATAAAAATTATCTGTAATAAATGAAAAATATATGTATAAATAAAAAAAACAACATTAATGTATTCAAATCACATTTTCGAGTTCAGCCCTCCAACATACAAAACTTCGTATTAAAGAATAGATAATTCTCTCAAACGACATTTTTCCATTCTGTTGCCTGTGCCCATGCCCCGCTAAATGCGTGAAACTAAACATATAAACCAAGCCTACTAACCTTCCTGTAAAACGACAGTAGCATTGTCGCACAGATGTTCAGCCGCGTCGTCCGCGAAGGCGAGGCACGACGCCACGTAGCGCAGCCACCGGCTCGACTCCAGTATGGAATAGTACTGGGAGTCTTGCATCTGGGACAATTTTATACTATATAATATACATATTCTATGAGGAAAACTTCATATGAAATCAGCTTCACGCTGTATCCCGCGCACAGCAGGGTAGGCAGAGGGAACCTAGTGTTAACACACTCCGTTGCCCACTTTCCGCCGAATTCTGGAGGCATTGCGTGCGGAATTCAACTCCACGCTTGGCCTTGACACCAGAGCGGAGGAATAGAAATATAAATTTAAATAAATATTTTATCAACGTACCCAAAATCCCGGTAGCGTAGTAGGCGTACACAAATCGGCTAACTTCTTAAAGGACATGTGCAACGTGGCCAATGGTGGTAAGGTGAAAGTCGATCCGCTGTTATTAAAACTGTTTCCACATAAATATATCACATAGGGAGGCGTAAGTTTTGGATGGGAGCGACGGACCTGGAATTAATAAGAATATAATCATAACATAAGCAAAGCGAAACTAATAACATTATTACCAAACAAACTTTTAATCTAAAAAAAACATTTAAAACTTAAACAATATAACAAGAAAAGAAACAAGAAATACCTGTTCCAACAAAACACTTTCAGCAGTCGCCGACTGCTCCGTAGGCAGTAATTCACCACTTCTCAACAAAGCCGCACCTTTACTACTACCCCATACCCATATGGGCACTCTACCCGACCTGAAATGTCTCGCCGTTTCTATCAAATTACAATCGAGAACCGAACTCGGTACTATCAGGGTTTCACCAGCACTGAGCATGAAGGCATCTGACGTCCCATTAATACAAGTAATTCTCCAATGTGGACAATCACATCGTTCTAACTCTCTTTTCCAGTCGCCAGGTCTTTGAAACATGTTCAGGTCTGAAGGTAGAGTGGGGTAATATGGTTCTTTGCATTCGAAGGCGAATAAGAGATCGTGTCTTTTGGGGAAAGCATGGTGGAGGAGAGCTATGGCAACTTGTCTGGCGCTGCCTATGGCGGAGTGCATGAAACTGAATGTCAGCACTTTCATATTCTGTAATAGATATTAATTAAATAAAGAGATTAAAAGTTTTCTTATTTCTTTGGTCTACAATAAAGTACAATCTTTTATCACGATAAGTCATTTTTTAGGTTTACAGTGTATTCCGCACATAGTAGGGCAAACAGAGGGAACCTGAGAACCTTGTGTTAAGACACTTCGCTTCTCATTTAGGTACATCCGAATTCTGGAGGCATTGCGTGTAGAGTGGCGGTACTCAACGCCTCGAAAAAAGAAACAAAAATAAGAAAATGTCGAAAACATTTTTCTGACAGTTATAGGTAAAAACAGCATTTTTCTATTGATTTCCATACAAATATAAGCAATTTAGTAAGTCCCAAATAGTAAGACTTATCAGAATTTTGCATTTGACAGTTATTTACTAATCATTTAAACAAATATATCTTATTGAGTCATTGAGTTCTCAACTCAACACGCAATGCCTCTATAATTCGGCGGAAAGTGGGAAACGGAGTATCCTAACACTATGTTCCTTCTGCTTACCCTGCTTTGTGCGGGATACAGCGGGATTCTGTATACCTACGTAATTTATGTTCTGCAATTCTATAGAGCATTGCACAACATGTAATAGGAGACTGTAAAACAGGCGTCATATCATAACACCGTCTGTACTCTGTTTCAATATAATACTCAAATAGCACATGCTTAATATTAATAGTAAAATAGCTAATAAAGTAAAATGATTTATTCAGTTATTTTCTTTTCTTAGTTTCTCGCATACAGAACAGAACGATACAATACGATATTTTGGAAGAAATTCATATAAGATTTCACGACATTCCACCAATTTTTGAGCAGTATAATCGCTTCGTTTTATTTGAACCAGGAAATTATAATAATTTGGGAAATGGAATTCAAACGAGTGTACTGAATAATAAATATCTAGATAATAAAGAAAAAGATAGAGAGAGAAGAGATACTTAAGAAAATGAAAAAAATATATACAACATTTACCTTACAAACAATCTGTAGTCCCTTACACTTGACGGGCACGTCGGAGCGCGGCAGGAGACGCCGTCGCCGCGTGGGTGTCCCGTCGGTCTGCCAGAGTGCTCCGACACCCGTCAGTGGCACGTCGAACACGCCTACCAATTGATTTTTTTGACCACACTCCTGTAATATTAACATAATTTTTGTTAAAGACATTTTTAAAATACATCTTTCATTAGAAGAGAGGCGTTGAGTTCCTTTAACTGAAGAGAAAAGTTGAGTGGACTATTTTCATGACGCTGTTTCCCGTATATAACGGGATAGGCAGAGGAAACCTAGTGATATACACTCCGTCTTCCCAAGACTTGGCGTGTTGAGTGGCGTTGTGCTTTGGCTTGATACCAGAGCGAGAAAATGACAATAAAAACTTACCAAATAGAAATAGAACTTTAATTTGTTTAATTTTCATTACTACATACTATAGTTAAATTGATTATTTATTGTAAACTCACGTCATTGCCAGAGACATCAAGCGGAACGAAGGACAGCTTGTAGTTGGTGACGAAGAGCGAACCAAATCTGCCGGACTTGCGCTCGCTGAGGGGCGCCAGCATCATCACATTGTGCGCGGGGCCCACGATCATTTCGCCTGTAAAAATGTTACAATTTAACAGTCTGTAATAGCTATAGCAGCATATAGCAGGGTAGACAGAGGGAACCTAGTGTTATCACACTCCGTTTCCCACTTTCCGCCGAATTTTTGATGCATTGTATGTAGAGTGGCGGAACTCAACGCCACTCTACAAGCTTTATAAAAAAGCGAAGAATTGAAAATATTAATAAATAATAAGTTATTTCCCCGAGTGGGGATCGAACCTACACTTCAGTCACACGTTTGTGCCCTGCTAGCTGCGTTACGACAGCCTATACAATGTTCCATATCTAGATCTAGTAAGTAAAATCATATTATGATAATTTTGTCTTTTATACATTAATTTCAATAAGCATATTAGTATTTGTTTAGAAACTTGGTCGACCTTGAAAATTAACATTGAACTAGATATATTTTTTAAACAAATCCGTAATTGGCGTAAACAGCAGTGACCGTGAAGTTAGGTGACTCAAAGAGTTACCGTACTCCACAGCGTTAAATATTTAGACATTATTCTAAGATGTTATATATTTAGACATTGTTTATAGTTATTTAAATAACAGAATAATTAAGTGAATCTCGTTTACCGGTTAATTTTAACTATTAATAATTGCTTGTACAAATAAAAAGTATAACATTTGGTACTTTTTAAGTAATCTTTTTCAAATAAGTTACTGAGTGACTCAGAGATAACGCACAGTCGAAACTACTGAAGAGACACAAGCGTGCTAATGTAAACACGATAGGTTGTGGGTTCAATTTCCGGAATTAATTAATGGAAATATTCCATTAATATTAACGGAGCGTCCTCCGAGCGCGGAGTTTACAATATAAAATATACCTACAAATAATATTAAAAACTATTTTAAATATGTACGCATAGTTATAATTATTAATGACTCATAGAGTGGACAATAAATAAAAATGTCAAGTGCAAACGATAACATAATATTTTTAGAACATCGTTATTATGAATCTTTTGTTATTGTATGTAAATAAAACATATTTAAGTAAAATAAATAAGTTATAAAATAGAATAAAAAAATAACTTTTCACTCGTTTATATAAAAAATGCAAAGGGAACCTAAGCAATGTCGAATGTAAAAGTCAAAAACTGATTGGCATCAAATTAATTTTTATTTATAGACTGGTCGTCGTCGTCCACAATTTGTCTGCGTAGACTATTAGACGTAAAGTTAGGAAAGAATCTAACCTAACCGAACCTAGACGTAAAGTTTTGTGGAGACACTCCCCTTATTGAGGCTGATAAAAGACTTTGATCAGATTCGAGTAAAGATTTTTTTTTTACTTTTTAGTTAAAATTTTTTTGGTAGTAAGATTTCTGGAGTTGGCACTACACTATTTTGAGGTTGATACGGTGGTGGGCAGGAGACCATTAAACCACGCGCAGCCGCAGGACAGAGCTAACAATATAATATTATACTTATTAATAATTTATATTTGCTAACTGGCCTCGATTGCGTCAAAATGCAATATCTACTATTACCTATCTATACCAGATTTAGAGATAGCGGATTATATATATAAATAGTCTCGCATAACTCACGTCTGTTGTGAAAAATAATCTTGCGATAAGTGAGTCATGCAATAACGTGGTATGTTCTGTAAATTTACACATAAATAATCTAACACATATTCTGTATCTTCGTACACAGCAGGGAAGGCAGAGGGAACCTAGTGTTAAACATTCCGTTCCCCACTTTCCACCGACTCCACCGAGGCATTCCGTGTTGAGCGGCGGAACTCGACGCCGGGCTTTATGACTTGGTGCCAGAGCGACGAAATGAAAAATTTAATAAATAATGACGCAATAGGTATCGAAAATTGGGCAGGGGACGGAGTGTTTTAACATTAGGTTAACTCTGCCTACCTTGCTATGCAGAAAAAAAGACCAGACCGAAGCTGTATTAAAAACATCCTAGTTTTATTTTGTCAGTTCGCAAAGAATGTTCATAAGTCGGTTGATGTCTGTGCTGAATATAACCCTCTAACCTAAACTATAGTTAATGAAGAATATTGTTATTCTTGTATTATATTGTTAATGAAGAATATTTTACTGATTATTTTATTATTGTTGTTGGTGTTTTTATAATCAAACTGTTCTATTTTAATTGTATTATGTTTAATATATCACATTGTTATAGTTATTCTTTAATACATTAAGCATTCATGCGTATTTTATGAACTAACCTAACCGTTAAGATTAACGAAATAACTTGTTTTCGTAATTTAATTATTTTACCTACTTTTTATCCTTCCTTGTACTTCTTAATTGATGAGTTCCATCAGTAGGAACTCGGGGAATTGAATTATATTCATTTTCCAGCTTTGGCAGGACAAATCGCGGCGTCTTGAATTCTCTGACACGGGGTTTTATCTATCAATTATTAATTATTTCAAAATCGTACTTTACTTTATTTTTTTAGCTTTATGCTGTATCCCGCACATAGCAAGAGGAAGGACAGAAAACCTGGGAACCTAGCGTTATGGCACTTTCGTTCCCCAAGTTCCGCCAAATTCTGGAGATATTGCGTGCTGAGTGGCGAAATTCAATGCCGCACGTTGCCTTTAGTGCATGTGAAAAATAAAATATTAAATATTCCATTTCCTCGAGCAGGAGTCCAATCCACAACTTTGTCACATTTACAGTCACCAGGACTGGTTTCTTTATAGCTTTTCGACGTAGCAGTTACTCAGTTAGCAGTGTACAAGGTATAAGTATGCAAGTAATTCAGTGACAGGTGAAGCTGACGACTGTTGTTATTAGTCATCTGGTGGCTGGTAATAAAATGCAGATGGATCATTGCTCTCTAATCATATACCTAGTAGGTATATATATAGTATGTTTATTTATATTAGTGCAAATGTTGATTTATTACAAAATGGAGTGCATAATTCTTTTACGTTACGTAGCGCCAGTACAACTTGGGGACAAGAGAGAGGAAATGTAATGTAGTGACGTACTTTGCTTAACTTTTTTTTTTTAGGGAAAAGGACAAGGCAAACTAGCGTTTGGGTCACCTGATGGTGATCACCGTCACCCACGACACCGTCCAACACCAGAGGAGCTACAGGTGCGTTGCCGGCCTTGAGGTGGAGATTTGTTNGAAAGATTTGTATTAAGAAAGTAAACATTCGAGTGGAATTCGAACTCACTATTATGTTAAGTCAAATATATTTTTAAGTGCACAATAGCTTCCATCACCACTAGTTTTTATTATATTTGTTTAAAATAGCTGTATATGTATAATGTAGCATCAAAACAGCGAAGGACCTGTGTTTTCACACTGAGTTTTGAAGTAGGTGAGTATAAGCAATAGGATATAAGTTTATTTACACTGATAAGCGATACCTTGGTATCCGTACATCGGATATACAAGAAAGTTTTCATAGTTATGTAATAACTCGTATCTAATGTACCTAAGTATATAAAAAATATTTTTTTCCACATAGCAGATAGATAAGATACACTGTTAAGACACTTCGTTCTCTGTTTTCCACTTGAATTGACGGAATTAAGCTCCGCGCTTTGTCTTAATAGAGTTGAAAATCAAAATAATTAAATGTTTTAGTATCTACTCATAATATAAAAAAAATTATTTTTAATTAAAATTTATAAATATATTGTTTTATTTAAAATTCTAAGAGAACAACGACCGAAATATTTTCGCGGTGACGTAAAGTAATTCCCCGAGCCCCGGGTTCAGAGCAGATGCGTAAGAATGTACATAAGGATAATAAATACCATATACATATAATGAAACAAAGATTCGGGGAATCCTTATTGAAACTATTTTTAGTAGTACACCTAGCGGGTGACTTAATGTGAATATCCTAAAAGGTTATTAAGAAAACAAGGCTAATTGGGTTTTCAATGTTTAGTTTGACCATAAATACAATCCTTTATAATTACTTAATATAATTTAAAGGTTTATTTACTTAATATTTTCTTAATTTCCTAAAATCAAATTCCCCTCAATACGCAATGCCAGAATTCGGCAGAAAGTGGGGAATGGAGTGTCCTAATTCTAGGTTCCCTCTGGCTACCCTGCTGTGTGCGGGATACAGCGTGAAACTGGTTTTTTTTATGATAGTATTGATAAAATATTTCTTACACAACATAGTCGTAACTTAGCCACTATATCATTTATAACTTTAAAAAAACGCACCTGGCCTCAAAGCACCCATATCACAAAACGCAAACAACATAACGCTATCAACTCGCGAATGAGAGACCCTTCGTTAATTTTTCTAGCGTTAAAACAAATATGGTGCTAATAAACAACAATCAATTATCGATCATATTTTAATACTAGCATAAAGTCTATAATTCCATAGCAATATTTATGTACGGATCTCTTCATATACGGCGATACAGTTAGCCGCACGCAACGCATACGTAATTGAGTTATTATTGTCATTTACATCATCACTGAAATGTGGTAACTTGTTGATATTACCTATACTATGTTTTATATATTACCTGTATTTGAAATTAAGAGGATAATTTAGTTCGCTTAAGATGTCAGGTCCTATTTTACTACCAATTTTTAGCTGCAGCTCCGCTCTCATGATCAAATAGATAAATAACTAAGGCTATAAACCGCTGTCAACTCTGAGATCGATTTTAAGATGGCCTTTTCATTCATAAATTATAATCCATGAACGAAAATGAAACTCACAGTTGAGAGTGGTTACTAGTACAGATCTAAGTGTTGTATATGATGTACGCAAGACAAACAGTTAGCAGCTGAGATATTTCTGACCGCATAAATGTTATGTAATATAGTCCAGGAAGGCTTGCAAATGTTAATAATTTAGTATGGAATTATAGTGTCTGGTCATTCTTTGTGCCTGATAACATTGAAACAATTCATAAATTATAATAAAAAAGTATTTGATATTACAAAGAAATTTTACACATAAATAGCAGGTGGCAAATAATGAAATTCAATCATCCGTAGATAATTGAATTAATTATAATTAAACAAATCCAATGTAATTAATGTAAGGCTTCCTTGATATACATGGTACTTTAAATGAAGTACCTTGTAATATTAAATATTTTTAACATTTTTAAAGTGTTATTCCACTCTTAAAGAAAAATATTTTAGAAGACATCAAAATTTGCATGCAATGCTTCAGAACACAACCATCCAATCACTCTGATTACTAGAAATTAATCAGCATTTTAATTATTTATATTAAGCATTTTGGAATTCCAGTCTAATTTGTTTATATTGAAATCTTAATTCTCATACCAGCTAACTCTACCCACCTGTGTGAAATTTATAAGAGACATTAAAAACATTAGAATATTATTAGCAGGCCACAACCACTTATGAAGATAAATAAGTAGTTATGTTGGTAAATAGTCAAACTCAAGAAACATAATATTTTGAAAAGTGAAGTGCAAAAAAAAGATAATGCTTTCAGCATCTCATGTGAAGTTAGCTGGTTTGTAAATTAAGATTAACATAACATATTTTAAAAAAAATACCTTTTAGGTTGTAAGTTATGAAATATATAACATTTCTTGATCTAAATATTTTTTTAAACTTAGTTACATTGTAAAGTACTTAATACTTCTTTTTATTCAAATAATCAAAAATATTTGATTATATTATGCCTTGTTGTTTGAATTGACTGATTTATTATTAGAAAGATTCTTTAAATAACAATTTGATTTTTTTAAGAGTACAAGTAATAGCTTACCATTTAGAAGCTTTGGTTTCAATTCCTGGACTGAACCATTTTTCTCAGCAGGCTAAAATCAAATTATATATTTTTTATTTACTTTGTATAAAAATGGAAATATAGTAATTTATGCAATCATTATAATACATATTATATTTTTAAAAAAATTACTATAAAATATTTAGTTTCTCAAATTTATAATATTACATACCTTAGGTGTTATGTAGCTCGTGAAATTGTGCACTAACTTTTTCTCATTCATTGTAATCAATATGGTTTGATTATAATACCCACTGTTGACCCACTTTACCTTTTACTAAGTTAATTATCCGATGAAGTATAGTATTATATTTTAAACTAGGTAATATAAATGTTGGTAAGTAGTACGTTTAGGAGATATCCACATGATTAGGATTTATTTCACTCAGATTTGATAACAATCATCCTCACAAACATTACACGCACAGATTACGAACTAATGAAATATTTTTTTATTCATTTTTAAACTGTTGGCAAGTAAATTAAACTACGCGTTTAAAAATATTAGATGAAAGTCATTTCAATATTCTTTACACGAAAATAAAATATTACACAAAATTATATGTTTATCGATAGTATCATGATATTTCGACGCAACGACAGATATTTCAGTGTTGCCTTTTAAGTTTTACTTCAATTTAATTTTTATTTACTTTGTGTTGCTATATATTTACGAAATTCACTTGTGCTCCCAAGATATATCATTTTTGCTTTATAATATTATCTTCTATTAATTTATACAAATTTTACCTTCTTACCAAATTACATTTTTATAAGATGGTTTAATAATACAAATAAAAAAACCATACAAACACTACATTATCTGTGATTTTTATAGTCTGTGCAATTTTAATACAATCTGTTGTTTAAAAAGTTATGACTGTGTGCATGTCTTAAAAAATGGCGAACGATAAATTTTTGTTCATTGATTAAAAGCACAGTTCTGTAGTATAATTTATTTTATTTTGTATTTATTGGTGTAACTCTAATTAAATAGTGACAATGGCTGATGCATTGGTAGAGCGTAGGCCAGCTACTCGTTTTTTCTGCCACAGGTGTCTTGTTGAATTTGAAGATGTTCTGCAGGTAAAAATCAATAGTATTTTAGGACTAAATCCAATACATTTATACTGGAATTTCCAATTATATTGATCATCCTCTACAGTATGTCAAGGTCACGCTTTAAAATTGTTGCATCCTAGTGGAACCTTTTGTATAATTAAATTTTATCAATTTCTATTGGTGCAACCGGTGTGAAATTATGATACGCACTTAACTCGTGATAGTCAACAGTAATAATAAAATACTTATTACGTACTACGATAATATTTTGCGCAATTACACAAAGTTACATCATAGTATTATTGTTATAAATTTAAAGAATAGCTACTTTAAAAAAAAAAATTATAAATCACTTGCCATTTTTAAAATTTTAGGCATACGGAAAATTGTAAGCTTTAATTGCGTTTCAGTTATTGAAAAATAGGAAAAATTATCACATACGTTACATTTATATCCTTGTAAATTCAAACATAAAATATCTTATTAAATATAAAATTTTATAAATATATTATTCCAAAAGAAAAAAATATATTTAAAATAAGACATGTGTAAAAGTAATCTTATTTCTATATTTAGAAATCGTAGCACAACAATACATCTCTGTAAACATGATGACTGTGGGATAGATTCCCATTCTTTGTAATGAATTATTTATATATAATCTCTGGTAACAAGACAAGACAAAAAAGAACCCCACGGTCTTAAGGCACTCAACAAGCAACATCTTGACATTTTGAATTGTGCATGTGGAAATGGAGTGTTTACACTACTTTCGCTCTGTCTGTGTGCTATATGTAGGATAGAGGAAAAAAAATATAAAATAAAATGTATATTCATATTTTTCAGGATTATACATGCCCATACTGTGAAGGTGGTTTTATCGAACAGCTGGATGAAGCAGCGGAAGCTATGGCTATGTCCAGTGATGACTATAGCGATGCTGATATGAGTAATATTGATGATATGAGCAATATTGATGATATGAGTAACTTAGATGATTCAGATGAAATCCAAAGACTTAGGGTAAATATTGATTTTTATGTTTAAATTATAGTTTAAAGTCTATATAGCAATACCAATACTGATACTGACGTAAAAAACAGCGAAACAATTGATTTTGACGCGATATACAGTACATTGTAAACAGTTTGATCATATATTGAATGGAAATATTACACAATTATTATTACATGCAGAGCTGCACTCTAACAATACTAAATTTGAAATATTATAAAGCTAATGCTAACCTGTGAAGTATAGTTCTAGGCAGGAGGAATCTTTAAAACATTAATCAAAAATTGCAATATTTTGTACATTTAAATGTAAATATTAATTATTTATTGTTTTAATTGAACATTTTAAGAAATCTTTTAATAAAATCTTTAGATCCTTATCGGTGTCTATTATCATATAAATGTAAAGATAAGGAAACAATTTCATTTCCTATAATATTAGTTATGTATATTATAATATTTTATACACTTTGAACTGTTGCCCGGACATAGCAACGTAGACAGAGGGAATCAAAGAGATTTGAAAAGTTTGAAGTTGTGACACTATTTGAGCCTAGGTGTGGTATATATAAAAAATACAGTGTATTACAATAATTTAAAGATAAACAAATGTGCAAGAATTTGTAATTTGATTTATTAAATTTAAATAATGATTTTTAATTTTCAGAGTACACCTCCAATGTTGAATGATTTAGCATTTTTAATGTCCGGTGGTCGTTTAAGTGGTGGTCGTCGGTAAGTTTTTCATTACACATCAATTTTTTAAATGAATATAAACTATATATAAATAAGTCTATTTATAGTTTTGATTAGACAACAATCATTAGAGATACATATATATATATAACATGGTTATTGCACTTATTTTTCTTAGTGGTACAAATCCCACCGCAGCCAATGGATCGTCAACGAGTAACACGCCTAACACGGGCGCAACGAGGAGGCCCACCCTCATGGAGGAGCTTGTATGGATGATAGGTGGTGGCCGGCCTTCAGCTGGTGCCATGACGGCTGGAGCACCGTTTGTACTGGTCGGCACCCCAGGAGACTATGTGTTTGGAGGAGATGGTACGATGCCACATACTAGTTTTGTAATAAGATAATTTTCATATAAATAACGATTCTTACGATGTATCTCTTTGGCTCAAAAAGATAAAAGCAAACAAGGCCAAGTCTGTAAAGCTACATTCACATTAAGGAGAGGCACTTGTCTTTGTAACATTGGGGGGCTATGTCTGTTTGGAGGAGGCGGTTTAATACCATATATATTTGATTAAAATATCGACCTACCCGCGGCTTCGCCCGCGCAAATTAAAAGTTTTTTTTACATTAACATACATGTTAATCCTGTAAATGTTAATCCATCCTCACAAACTTACATAATATTAAAGAGGAGTGTCTGTGAATTCTATAATAATGCAATATTAATAATTGTATATTTCGAAGACAATGAAACTAATACTTATTATCACACATATCATTATCGCACTGTTAGGAAGTGTCTGGCCACACTACATTGTGGTTTTTGGTACAGTAGGGCTGGTATGTTGTGGCCACATTGAACAGGCAAATAATGTTGACGCTTCTAAATTTTTACACATTGTATTCCTGATTATACATTGGGACGAGAATAATCAAAAGTAAGAACAAATCCTAAATACAAATCTGGCATAGCCATCTACGGCAAGCTTCAGGGCGGTCGCGACTCGTCACAGCCATCGTCAGCCATTTTCAAAGTAAAACAGAATAATTTTATTAGGTACTTAAACATTAACTTTACTGAAGGTCACTCGTGGCACAGCGGCACAAGCGTGTGAGAGTAAGCGCTACAGGTTATGGGTTCAATTCCCTCTCGAAGAAATGAAATATTTAAAATTTCACGAGGCCAAGCCTTTTTGAGTTCTGGCACTCTACTCACAATGCCTTCAAAATTCGCCTTAAGGTGGGTTTTAACACTAGTTTCCTAGGTTCCCTCTGTCTACCCTATGTGCGGATGCATAAAAAACTTTATTAAATAGACGAACTAATCATTAAAAAGCTATAAAATTCACAACAATGACATTTCAGGCCTCGATGCAGTAGTGACTCAGCTCCTCGGCCAATTAGAACACTCTGGACCACCTCCGCTACCCCGAGAACGGTTGGCGAGCCTGCCAACTGAACAAGTGACAGAGGAACAGGCCAATGCTAATACAGCATGTTCGGTCTGTTGGGAGAACTTCCAATTAGGTTTGTATTTATTTACTGTAACAGAATAATTAGATCAATTAAAACTTTCTGGACTCAATTTGCAATTGGGTTTACATTTTTTGGCTTCACACCCTATTCACCCTACAGAGGGTACCTAGTTTTAAAATTGTTCCCCAGATTCCCAACCCAATCTTCTGCCGAATTTTTAAGACCTTTTTAAGACCTTTTAATTATTACTAGCTATGCTTTGTCTTGATATCAGAGGGAGGAAATAAAAATGAAAATATGAAATAAATCCATTCCTTAGAGTGGGAACCAAACCAAACAACCACTTTCGTCGTTATTACTACTTACTACTTTGAGTTTTTTATATACTGTCAAACTTCATTTTGACTTGAGTACCTTTTTAGGAGCTAGAGACAAAATATTATATTTGTTTAATTTTAACAAAAAAGTGCAATTCATTTTTCATTATCTAGGACTTGAACTTTTTTTGTTGATCCCTCCCTTACAACACAAAAAATATATTTTAACAAACACGTTTTTTATAAATCCTTTATGGTATGGTTGACTAGTCGTGGCCTGTGGATTGATGATGATGATTATATTTTAATTTATTCGTTGTGCACCCATTCGCAAGCAAGCCCGGCGTTGAGTTCCAACACACGCGATGCCTCGAAAAGTGGGGAATGGAGTGTCTTAACACTAGGTTCCCTGTGCTTACCCTGCTGTGTGCTGTGCAAATTTTCTTAAGAAAAATCCTAAAATCAAATCTGTGTGACTCGTTAAATATACTGTATATTCGCAGGTGAAACAATATCCCGCTTGGAATGTGAACATGTGTACCACCAGACCTGCATCACACCCTGGCTCCAGCTTCACGCCACCTGTCCGATATGTCGTAGATCACTCTTGCCCCCTGAGGAGGTGTCCACAGCGACCACTACACCAGCAACTACTACTACTACAACTACTAGCAGTACTACTACTAGTGCCACACCCACTACTACTACTATTGGTGAAGGGCAGATAAGGATATGTATGTAGTTTTTTTTATTTGTTAAGTGTTATTTTATATTTAGGAAAGAAAAATACTTTAAATAAACAACAAAACATATCTATGCTTGAACTTTAATGTTTTCTTAAGTCTTCTTAAATTACATAAAATGTATCTCACATTTTATGTAATTTACTCAATTTATTATATTTATCTATTTGAGCGATATCCTTTTTCTGCATATAAAAGAATACAACAGAGAACCTAATGTTAAAACAGAAAACAAAAAAAAAATTACTCTGTACTTGCATTTAGCCGGGCAAACAGAGGGTTAGCCAACCAAAGCCTAGTTTTCATCCAATTTTCAGGACATTGCCTGGTAACTTAACCTGGTTATTAGAGTGAGTAGATGAAAATAAGTCACTTCCCTGTGTGGGAAATCAACTCAGCTGTGCTACAACAACCTTTTTATTAATACTTATTTATCCCACCAGCACCTCGTGTAGTGATACGACGAGCAGCCGGACGCCATCCCGGTGTGTTCCGAAGGTTCCAAACCCAGTGGGACTCATTCAATGACACCAGTACATCCTCATCACCGGCTTCCTCCATCACTACTGGTGGAATATGGGCACCACAGAACAGGTCTGGCAGTTCAACTGGCTCCAACTCCTCTGTCAACAACGATAGAGATCGACAGTACAACACTGATATGGATTGCGACTAAGTGTCTGTGATAGTGATGTCTTGTGAATTGTGATGTGACTAGTGTTGCCAGCTACCAAAGTGATGTGCTTATTTTGGTGTATTTATAGTGGCTTGTTTTGTTTGTAAAAGCAAATGAGAGACAATCATTAAATTTTTTATTTAGTTGTGGTGTTTAGGATGCTGGCAACACTGTGATGGGAACTTCGAAACATTTGTGACAGTTGCTATTCAAATTTTTCTTAAGTTGTTTTTTTTTAAAAAACAATCACTACTTCTACTTCTTTCACATTTCTACTTCTTTTATTTATATTGCAACATTGAAAATTAAAAAGTCATGTATAATTTAAATTGTATAGTCATTGTAAGTATGGCTGCAAGTTTTAATAGTGTTAATTTATATAAAACTGTTTCTTGATATAAATTTATTATCCTTATCAAGGGCTGTCTGTCCGTTTGTCCAGTCCATACAGATATATTGTTGTGTGTATATATAGAATTAAAGTGATTAGTGATACCTTTCATTTCTTTTAAAGGATAGTTGTTTTAAAAGCAAAAGCAAAAAATGCAGTAAATTTTGGTAAATATCTTTTAAAAGATATTTGCTTACAAAAATTTAGACCAAAAATGTTGTAGCAAAAAAATGCTACAAAACTTTCGTCGATCTTTTACTTAATATAGATGATTTTGTATGTTTGTTGTTTTAAATCATAATTTCTCATGAATACAGTTCAAATATTGTCTGTTATGCCAATATGAGGCGTAATTTTCAATTTAAACACTGTTAAAACCTCAAGCAGCTACTTTAGTATAACACTACCATTCTTCTATATAGCTTTACCACTTATTTCGTGTAAATTATGTAAATATTGTAAGTATCTGATTTTGTTTACATATTAAAAATTTTTTGATGACTCATGTACTTTTAATTTTTAGTTTTATCAGCATATAGAGTTGGTTAGCTAAATAAATTACTCAATTCATTTATATAAATATATTATAGTACACATACATATAGACAGTAAGACAGTATGACAGATTCTTTACAAGAAAATAAAAGATACATGAAGAATAAAAGTATGTATATGTTTCAAATGGACTGTGATACTGTCATGACTGTCTGTTGCAAAGATTTTTTAATCTAGTTTACTTCCATACTTACTTCCATAAACACAAATATTATATAGAAATATAAAATATTTTTTCAGCCCATTAAAAAAATCATTATTTATAAGTTTGGTAGGTTGAAGAAAATTCATATGATGCATAAGAAGCAATGTAGATTGCAAATTATATAAGTTGATCATACAGTATGGTTGTCGAGTTGTGGCCGCCCTGTTGTTAGAATGTCTTAAGTTTTCGGCATTGTTTATCTAAAGACTGTATATATCAAAAAGTTAAGGTAAATTTTAAAATCTAACTGGTATTGCAGCCATCTACAGCTAACTTTATGGTGGCCACAACTCGTCGACCGACGACGCTTGGTCAGTTTATGGTTGCTTTGAATGTAGCCGTTTTAATATGTCAGTGATAGTGATAAGTGATATATTGGAATACCACAAAATATTGAAAATTCTTAAAAATAAAATATGACTGATTACTACATGGAAAGTTATTGCACCTTCTATATTGGAAACAGTAAATTTTGGAGTGTTTTTTTAAAGAGAAATATTATGAATACAACCATATTTTAATTGGATCTCCTTTTGACATTAGTTCTCCTATTGTACAACTTTATCTCTTACTTAGTGTACAATCTTTTTTGTATGTTCTCCATATAACAGTATGTTGGTGAAGTAAATTAAAGAACTCAGAGAATCGAATGCAAATTAGAGAACATTTTCATTTGGTTCTCTGATCTTATTAATTTGCTAAAAAAACGTATCTTAGTGTGTTGATATTTTGCATAATTCCGTAGAATACAAATGCACAAAAATTAAAGCTAAATTCAGAGTAGCCATAAAATTTGACTATTGATCATAATACATACACATTACATCAAAATATATAATTAAAAGTAATAATGGCTCATCAACTAGTCATATGTAATTTTTTTAGTAACCTCATTAGCCAAAGTATGGTCGACGAGTCGTGGCTACCTTGAAGCTGGTTGTAGATGGCTACACAAATTCGAATTCAGGACTTTTTCTAATTATTTATTATTTTCTTTTCAAATTTACACTGGGTTAAGTTCAAAAACACTGACTTCAAAGCGGCCACGAAACATCAGAAACATAGGAACTGTGTAGCGTAAATTATTTATATATTCATCACATTCAGCAAAAAATTTTTTTTATTATTATGTTGGGGGAAACAAGTAACAAAATAATATTTAAATATTTTATTAATGAACTTGGAGTGACATTTTTTTGTAATCATATGAAAAAGCATATTATTTTACACATATGCAATATTAATTCTTATGATTAGTAGATTCATTGCATAGAAAAAGGTTTTGTTCTTTTATTAGTTATTATTATTATATAATCATTTTAAAATCATCTAGAGAATTAAGTGTCTTCGTTTGACACTTGTTTATTCCTGTCCTGCTATATGCGAGATTTACGTTTACATTACATTTGTGTGTATATAATCAGTTCATTTCACCATTACAGATGATATTTTCTAAATAATTTATTCACATATTGAAATGCGGTTGTTCTATGAACTACACCGTTCACATGTTGCTAAACACTAGCTCTAATTATAGTTCCTATAATAAAAATTAAAATACTTGTTCAAAATGCTCTATTAGTTGAATGTTTTGCTCACAGAGATGTCAATTAGTTTTTAATTGATGTTATATTAGTAAAAATATACCTACACATTTCTACTAACATATATCAGTTAAAAATTAATTCACATTTTTGTTTGCCGTTATTAGATTTGAAACAAAAATATATTTTCATTTGCTTCTTTTTTGATAAACCAAGAGGGTGGTTAATTTTTTTGCTAAATACACTGTGGTTGTAATATATTTTTATAGTGAATAAAACGAGCACAAACTATTTCTATTTATTATATCAATAAGACATTAGCTGGTAGAGCATTTTTATTATGCATTTCAAATTTTAAATCTAACGCATATACGACACCAAAGACTGACGTCTTAGTGCTTTAATATACAAAAAGAGGTAAAATTTGAAATTGTATTTTATTAGAACACAAAGCAATCGTACCTGTTCGGTAACGGTAGATATATTTAGTGACATTCCTTAGATGTGGCATATTTATATCTAAATTGCATAAATGACGCCATATTGTGCATAATTTGTGTTAGCTGTCTTTTAAACACTTATTAATAATGGTTAATAACTAAAAATGTTATTTTATGCATAATCATAGAAACTACTACTTGTTCAAACTTTTTTTATTAAATAGTTCATTTATCGTAGGAGGCTATAGACTATTATTTATTATATATTCTTTAATTGTTTTTTAATTTTGTCATGGATTCGAAGCCGCAGATAAAAAGTAATATATATTTTTTAAAAATAGTATAAAGTGCCATCTTCTGGAGAATTATTGTTCTAGCTACACCTTTGATAATTTCGTAGTTTTTGTACAGACGGCGCTGAAAATCTCCATATTTTATAATTATTTTACAATTTGAAGCCAGTCGTGGCGCAGGGGCACAATGTGTGCTATAAAATCGACTGGTTCGATCCCCACTCGAGGAAAGGAAAAAAATACTTAAATTTATATATATTTTTATTTTTATTTCTTTACTCTGGTGTCGAGGCAAAGCGTGGCGTTGAGTCCCGCCACTCAACACGCAATGCCACCAGAATTCGGCGGAAAGGTCCCTAACCGGAGTGTCTTAACACAAGATTCCCTCTGTATACCCTGCAGTGTGCGGGATACAACGTGAAGCTGATTTTGTTTTATTTTAATTTACAATTTGTAACAGTAAACGTATGTTAGATTCGGGATTTATTAGTACATATATTTAATTCTTTGGATTTTTTGTATATTAGGTATTATAAAAATATAAATATCGCAAAATATGGCGTCCTTTAGTTAATAATGTATGTAACGTGAGATCATAGTGCCCAAATAACCATGTAGAGCAAGAATATCGAAGTATTTATACGCCAAACTTGCATAAGGACACACGGTTAGATATATGCCATAATGTTAACCGTAATCATATACTGTCTATATCATATTATGTTAAAGTATAATTTTTTCTTGATTTTTATACATTTTGACCTTATTTTATGAAAATAATATTTTAATACCTTGAAAATATTAGTTAATGAAAGGCTCAATAGATGGCGTCTAAAACAAAGTTTGTACGTTTAATTTTTTTTTTAATACGACTGACATAATAATTAAATCTCTGTAAGTAGATTTCTACTTGAAATTATATGGTGAAATATAATTTGTTTATAAAAACTTTTCCATTTGACATAATCTTTTTGATTTTTAAACGGTTTTATTTAAAAGAAATAAATGAAGTATCAAACACGTGTGTCCTATATATTATTTTGTATACAGTAACAATATGATGAACTGATAACCTTAACTTAGAGGCAAAGAAATATATAGGAAGAGAAGTGCTAGGATTTAACGCGTCATATACCTAATGTGTACAGTCTTACAGATTGTATAAAATTTATATACATATGGAAAATGTATATTGCATTAAATTTAAAACTTTCAAAATAAAACAATACGTTTCATATCTGTGTTACCTTATTCTGTTATTCCTTTCCCTTTTTGTGTTAAGTAATTTTATAATTAAATTATTTCATACTGAAGTTTAGAAATTTTGTATTTATACATATTATAGGCAACTTAACTCATCTTCTAATAATTATGTGTGACAATATGTGTGTTTAAACAATAATTATAAGTCTAGCCATCGACTAGATCTTCTAAAACATATTTTCGATGTTTGGATGGCCAGTGTATGTAAGCAAGGGGACATAAATAACTGGCTACTACTAGCCTTTGGCGATGTCTTCTGAATTCTGCCCCTTTAATAAACAAATGCGAAAAGCAAGCAACAAACGCCTAATTAAAGTAAAGGTGGCATTGTTATTACTCTCGTTTTAATTTTTCATATTTCTTTTTTGTACACGTATCGATTTTGATTCCAAATTTTCACATTAGACTGAGCAAATAATTTTGTAAATATATACCTACAGGCTGTCGTGGTACAAGGGTGCAACTGTAAATAACGGCTGTGAGTTCGATTCCCACTTGTAAAATATTTAATATTTTCATTCTCCGCTCTGCTAACAAGGCAAAACGCGGCTTTGTGTTTTGCCTGACGACACGCAATGCTTCCATAATTCAGCGGAAACTGGGGAACGGAAGTGTCTTAATGGGAACGGAGTGTCTTAATACTGGGTTCCCAGGATTCCTCTGCTTTCTCTGCCCATCTGCTCTGCTATGTGCGGGATACAAAGCGAAGCTAAAAATATAAATCTACAAATATTATAACATAATCACCTTGCTTAGAATAATATTCAACTAACCTTTAGTAAATTCCAAGATTCCTAGCCCTGGGGCGGGCAGATGGTATATATTTCTTTTTGCCAAGTAAGAAAGTGTCGGTCAGTGGCTCCAGGTAGGCAGGTGCGCGGGCACGTGCGTCGGGTGGGTCAGTAACTTGGCACCACCTGATGCACTCGTTATCCGTTAGATTACTTCTATTCTATAGATTAGTGAGTTTTATTGCCTTTGATATATGCAGATGATAGTAAATTATGTTTAGCAGAACGATTGCGTGAGCCTAAATTCGAATGGTATATTAGAAACCTCTGAAGAGTTGCAATATTCAGGTCCTAACTCCATCATCCTTCCAGCTCGTTGATACCATAATATTGTATTGTCACCTGAGCTACGTATACCTAAACATCCAGTTTGATGATGTTATAATTATTAAAAGCGGTATAAATTTAAGTTCCTTAGATTCTATTACCTACATACATTGTTGCAGCTCGACCTCGGTATAAAAAGGGATTAAATAGAAAATTATTAATATATTCATTTTTACATTTGATTAATTATTCTTTGGTCTTTCGTATTTTCCTCTAAGGATAAACATTGTTAAAATTAACGAATTTAATAATTTGTTTTTAGATATGCCTTAGGTAATTAGTTCTTAGGTTTTTTATATTTGATATTTTTCTGTTTATTCTAGTTTTATTCTTTCATAATTTTCGTTCTCAACTCTCTCTTAAAATATTTTCTAACAATCCGAAAATTATAAATCAAACAGAATTACATATCTTCCAACAAATCTAGTTAAACTTCAAATACGTTACCAGTAATAGCCGCAATAAGATTATTATAATCACTTAAGTCGTTCGCTCAACTCAAAGTAATGATATCTGTCGAAGTCTTTGACTCGAACGGCAAAATAATATAAAACATGGCCCGAGCCCGAAGCAATTAACACAAAGGTGCGTGCGCAGCTGACAGCGCACCTGCCGCCATCTTTGGCATTTCTTTAACTTTTTTTCGCTATAAAGTTATTGGCCTATTTTTTACGGCGCAAGATGGCCGACAGCTGACGCCCGCGCCTGTTGTTATAAAACCTTTGTTGTCCGTTGGGACTTGATTCTTGAGATATCTAGGAGACATCTGTCTGAGATTGAAAGGCTACGCCAGGTGGGATACGATAACAATGCTTTTATGTAAGAAGATCTTACTGATACTGTCAACAGTCGATTTTGTCAACAGATTAAACTATCTAAGTTTAGTTTTTTTTATTGGCTGATATGTCTTGTATTTAACTAAAATGATATCGCATGAAATGTTGGTAGGTAAATTACGAAATTTTATTTTATTCAATAAACTTTTGTTACTTTTGCAATAAACAACCAAACAAATAAACAACCCTGCCTCAAAACCCTGTACAATGTTGCAAAACTATATTTTGCAACATTGTACAGGGTTTTGAGTCGAAGCCACCTGTGTTATAATTAGAGCCTACTGATACTGCATAATAACTCGCTTTGCAGTATCTGTGTGTCGACGACAAAGGGTAAATTGGATCAGCCAGTCCCGGACGAGGGACCGACCCAAGTTGAACTGTTTTTGTATTCGAATTGAGTTGATTTTGAAAACTTACTTGAAAACCTTAAATATTGAATACTCTTTTTTTTAAAATATGAAATATAAAAGTGAAGCCAATTATGTGTGTGTTAATTTTACTTAAAAAGAATGAGCATTCACAGTTATTTATATAGTCTGTTCTCTTTTGTAAATTTCTTTTGTTCTTTTGAAATACATGCATTCTATTGTGGTTTTAAAATTGAACAATTGCTATGAAATTATTTTATATACTTTACTCTTTAAACATTTAACAAATAGTTCAATTTCCTTAATATCTATAAACAAAGTAGTATGTTTAAACAACATCCAATCCTATATCTTTATAACTTATAAACAATAATAAATCTTTTATTAGATTCCGTTACATGGGTTTCCCCTTAAATAAAGTAGCCCCTATACATATGTGTGGTGTGCCGTGGATCGATGGGGAACCTGGGAGCCCCACGAAACTAGGTCATGAGCCCCCATAGCGCACCCTCGCTAGGGCTTTAGGACCTTGAGGTGCTTTTGATTTTATCGTGTTGGATACGCCGTTTGAATTACCTACGTGTATTTTTTATTTTTTGTCTCGAAATAAAACTCTAATATTTGTCTTGTCGTGGACACCAATGTTACAAATTTAAATTTAAATTAATGTGGGTCCAAGTTTACTTTATATTTACGAAAATTGCGGCAACGATGTCCTAACGGTGTTGTATTTATTATAATATCCCTGATTATAGTATCTTTATTCTTTACACAGATATCATATTTAATAATATATGTATATTGGTTGATAATTTCCGATTAATAATAATTATATAGATATTTGGTTAATAAAAGAGGGTAGAACTAGTTTATGTCACGTCACGTCTCATTCGAAAGTTGACTGTATCGATTGTAGCACATTTATATTATTACACCCCTTATTTAGTTGTTATAGTATTGTTTTAAAAGTGTCACTTGAATTTAATTGTTATAACCTTGGGAAATTTAAGTTAGTATTCGAAAAATCAATAAGTTAAATCCATATAAAACTTTTCTGTTACTGAGAGATAACTAGAAAACGCGCAGCCCAAATTATAACTATGGATATTATGTTTTCAATATAAATATGTTGAAAGTGTTCACAAATTCATATTCATAGACAAAATATGAAATTTATAAATGTAACAATGAAATAGAGCTTTTTCAAAATGATCCCATATTTTCTTTTACTTTTTGGATAAACTGTCATGGAGCAGCGCAGCGCCACAATGACAGCAAACTATAAATTCAACCAGAGGGAAAAGATGAAAATATTAGTAAATTATTTCCCCGCCCTGGTAAGCAAAGCGCGGCTTTGAGTTTCGTAAGTTGGGAGGAAGCGAAGGATACAAGAAGGAAGGAAACAGAGTGTCGTAACATTAGGTTCCCTCTGTTTTCTTTGCGGTGGCAAAAAGGGTAAAGGTACTTTTGACAGGCAATTTTATTTAGCAGTTGAGTAGAAATCTTCTGATGAAAAAAACGATAGTAATGGTTTCTAAAACGAAGAACGGAATACACTACTTTCACACGGACACTAATTTCTCTCTATCATATTATATTGTTTAAGCGTTAATTTGAAAAAAATATTATTAAATTTTTTCATACACTTTTTTATACTGCTATGCATCTTTAATTAACACATTGTATTATACATATATAACTGCATATCCACCTATATATTTACTTGACGGTTCGACGAGCTGTATCATTTGTGATGGTGTTTAATTGCATTACTCGCACGGCTACGGTGACCTGCTACTTGCATGGGGTCACTGGGGTCTAGGGTGGTAATGAGGTCGAGGTCTTTCCGGTATATTTACTTTATACATATATTTAATATTTAGTTAGTAAAACCAATGAGGTGTGGACGCACAATATGGTGTAATATGAAGGAAAATTAAATGAAATTTCAACTTTATGATCCTGTCGTATAAAAAGAGGTAAAAATATTAATAGATATTTTTTTAAAAATACTGAATAATATAAAAATATTCCAGATATAGAGAAACGTATTTTAAAGACTATAAGTATACACAGTACATACATCAGCTTAAAATGAAATACCCTACACAAGTTATTTACAAAAACATTTTATTTTATATTAAATTTACCAACACTTTTTTTGTTTAAACATTTTTACCAGGTACACGAAGTGTTATTTAATATAAGTAATCATCTATCGGATTCTTCAGGTATTTCTCGAATGTAAAATCGCGAAAAATTTAAATTCGAATAAGGTAATAGAGATTAAAATCTCTTTTTCAAAATCTGGTGGAGAATGGAGAACTACTCGAAACGAAAAAAAGCGTGAAATAAAAGAATCCTCCGAAACTCAACCCCAGAATTCATAGTTTATATTTTACGCAATACCACAAAACAAGAAATATAAATAAATTTCCTATATATTAACATAAGGAGTTAATAACCGCTGGAAAAGTTGAAAGTTCACGCCAGTTCAGTGACAAACTACACTTACACCAGTTACTATACATCAACCTTCAGCCTAAAGCCCTAGAAGTTCAAATTTAGTGTGGCCAATAACCCTTCTTATTATAGCTGGACTATTACTACTACATGGATGAATGTTTACCAAAGGTCTACCAGGTCAGGTACCTTTGTGGATATAGAGTAAACAATTTTTTCATACTAGGTATATGACTATAGACAGTGATTTATTTTTTTTTGTTTGAGAGAAATGTTTTAAAATAAATTTAAGTTAAATATTCATTATTGTTTTTCCTCAGCTTCACACCATTCACCACTAAACTTAGGCCGTCCCCATCGAGGGCAAGCCAATCCCGGTCTTGGCCAGCTCATCCCGGTCTTGGACAGCTCAACCCATCCGCTGCCATCCACCTCCTTTAAATGGCCTCATGTTATTATTAAATTATTATTTAAGCTTTTACTTGACATTCCTCGTAAAATAAACTGTATTCATCATCATTTAAAAAGAAAATATGTAAATTTTGATTTTATAAAAATGTGGAAAAGCGTAGAAATAAAAAAAATAAATATAAAGAGATAAAACACTATTCGTCAAAATTAAATTAGAAATTTTAACTATGCAAACTGTTGTTTAGTCTTTAAAATTGATTTTTCATCATATGGACCTTTCATAATAAAACCGACAAGTATTTAATAGTAATAATGAAAAAAAACCACCACCACAAAAGTTATGATTAAGCAGGATTCATACATTCACAGTTGAAAACGCTTTAGGCGGTTTCACATAAAAGTAAAATTTTTAATTTCCACCCTCAACGAAAATAAACAACGCTATGTAGGTCAACGAACCCCAGCGGCGTGCGTATGTGCGTGTGCGTGAGGCGTAGTGTACGCGTGTGTGCGTTCATTACGTTGATGACTATTGATCAATCTCTGCTTAGATACTGGTTGGTACGTCACGAGTGGGATACTAATCCCGCTTTTTTTCATATGTATGAGTGTTTCTTTGTTTTGATTGGAATTGCATGGAATTACTTGTTATTAATTTGATATGTACGTATCTAATTCTTTAGTTTATAGATTTTTTTTGTATATTTTATTATTGTTAGATGTTGTTTGTAATACAAAAAAATATATATATTTTAATGAGACAAAGCACGGCGTTAAGTTCCGACATTCAATACGCAATGCCTCAAGAAAAAAAGTAAATTACAACTTTGTAAGTAATATTCATCTAACTTAAAACAAGTTAACAAAGGTAAACCTATCAAACCTACCTTACTAATATGAAACAAAGTAGACACCTGTCCACAAAGCATGGCCACCAGGAGAGCAGATGTGAAGAGGAGTATTTATTTTCCCAAGAGACGGTATTTCGAAGTTTGTACAGTAAACGATGCTTTGAACATCGATTGTTACTCGAGGCTTCCCATTGATACGTAGACTTGTATTAGAATTGTTTTATTTGTATGAAGTTATACAAACAATGATATGTGTGAAGTTTATTTAGAAATATTATTAGATTTCGATATATATAATTTAAATTTAAAGAATATATAAGTTAATTATTTTCTCGGATTTTTTTTGAGGCCGTTGTGGCCCAGTGGGATAAGAGTGTAACTATAAACGCGACGGTTGTGGGTTCAATTTCCACTCGGGGGATGATATATTTAATGTTTTAATTTCTTACTTTGCCTCAAAATTCGGGAGAAAGTGGGGAACAGAATATTTTAACACTAGGTTCCCTCTATCTACCTAGTTAGATGCTATAAATCGATTTTTTTAGGCATTTGTAAGTTAGGCAATTGTAAGTTACACGATACTTCAAAAAGATTAAATAATTTAAAACATATATAATTTCTTCTCTCCGCCTTCTCTGCTATATTCGAGATAAAATATCTCTACATACTGTTTATATAAACAATACCTAGCTAACATATTAAATTATTATTTGGTCTTATTGAATCCACCTTTGAGATATTGATTGTAGCCCAATACTGCTATTATTACGTCGTTCTCGCATAGCTTGGGCTTAATATTGACAAGTCTAGCCTAGTCTAGTCTGACAGACTACAATACTACGAACCTACGAACAGACCGTAGCTATTGAATTATTGAAATTTCATGTTAAAATTTACGTTGTTTTTTAATACATTTAAATATTTTATGACAAGTTAAACTGTGATAATATGTTAAAGTTACGCATGTTTTTTTGTTTGTGTACGGCTTACACTGTTGCAAATGTTGCAGTATTTATAATTAATTTGTTTTGTAGCTGACTGATTGAAATTTAAATTAAATCATAGTTGTAAATAAGCAGACAGTACCAGAGTAAGTCATCATAGATGTTAGAAAGTCTTTTTTTTCCAGCTTCACGCTGTATCCCGACACAGCAGATTTTTGAGGCATTGCGTGTTGATTGAAACTCAACGCTTTTGCCTTATTTTATATAATATTCTTTATTGCACAAAATATACATAAGAAAACAATAAAATAGATTTAGTTGACAAAGGTGGACTTATCTCTATAAGAGATCTCTTCCAGCCAACCAGTGGAAGGGGATGAGTTACAAGTAGTTTGTGAGCGGAGAAATAAAAATATTAATAAATAATCATTCATTTCCCCGAGCAGAATCGAACTCACAACCGTTGCGTTTACGCGAACTCACATACCACTGCGCTACGACGGCCTCTGCAACGATATAAAAGTTATATCAGTTTATAATTGGACATCCCACTGCGCTATCGCCGCGCGTATATCGCAGTAGATCCAATATTGATATAGTGTCTGGCGCTGCACAGCGTTCGTAGCCCGTGATGGAGCATGTCGATTGATTTGTATATGCATATTGAATGGAGGATACGTATGTTTGTATGTTATATGGGTTTTTGTCAATGAATGTAGAGGTTTTTAATATTTTATGTTAAAAATAAGCAACAAACTGACTGTGAAAACAAGTAATCTATATATATAAAAGGACTTGTCCTCACTGACTGAGGTAAGACGCACCCACAGCCGTAACCGCTGTGCGTAGGAACGTGAAATTTGGACATAAGTTTACTTTTGTAATCTGGACATCCACTAAGAAGGGATTTTGAAAAATTTTAACCCTAAAGGGGTGAAATAGGGGTTCAAAGTTTGTATGGAAACAAAATTTAAATCGGCACCGATTTTTATAAAATTTGAAATTTAGATTTTTAAATTTTTTAATTTAATTGAATACGTGTTTCATGGTTTTCTAGAATTCACCCCCTAAGGGTGCAAATAAGGGGTTGAAAGTTTGTATGGGAAAATTCTTAAATCGCCACCGATTTTTATAAAATTTGATATTTAGACTCTTAAAAATATTTCATTGAACACATGTTTCATGGGTTATTAGAATTCACCCTTAAATACGCAAGCGAAGCTGCGCGCGTCCGCTAGTTTAATATAAGTTGAAGACTGACTGAGTAAAATAATTTTAGAATTTAAATTAAAATGAACTGGAGAAAGAAAAGTCACAAGGAGCGCCTCGTGACTCCTCTATAGCGATAACAAGCTTTGAATATAATATAAATGTATATAAGAAATTTTCTAGCTTCGCCTTTTATGAGATTAGCTTTTTCAAATTTTATTATAATAATAAAAATAAATATCAAACTATTTCTGATTTCTGTCCATTTACCAAATTGTACCTGTTGTTTGGTACACATACTTGAATCTTGTCTATATGACTGTAAACGTAACGATGGTCGATTCGAATCCCACTCGAGGGAATGAATGGCAATGCGCGGCCTTTAACCTACCCTCCTGTATGCGGGATACAGCGTGAAACAGGAAAAAAATTGAGATAAAATTTACAAATGACGACAAACCACAAAATGCTATACAAAAAAACTTACCGTAACCAGACATCTCTTTATAATCTGCATTTTCCGCAATGCACCGCGCCTCGCCACAGCCACACAGACGACGCTATACGGATAGGCATTGTATACCTCCGCCGACGACGGACAGACGGGAAAGCGACAAATTAAATATTTAATACCACTCTGGGGCTAGACCAGACTTTTTAATGCACTCCCTTGAACCCACCAGGCCGCTTTATTTGGATTTTAGGATTGATTTCGTCTGCGAATACCATTGTTCGGTGGTTCCGTTGGGATGTTTAGTTTTTTTCTTTTGTACTGCAATTGTTTCTGTTATTTCATTAGTACATATTTTTTTCTATTTAATTATTTGTTTTGTTTTATATAACTCGGTACTTATCGTATAATGCATGGTTTAATATAAGATGACTAATAAAGTCAATTGTCATATATTTTTTTGGCATCAGAATGTGGTCGTCGTAGGTTGTGAGCACAGTGTCTGAGTATATATTCGACGGCTTTGGGTTCGATTCCCACTAACTCCACGTGCAATGTCTATGTCAATATCTCACACTAAAATCTTTAAATTTTAATGCATTTTCTTTATTTCTTCAGTTATTTCAATAAACATATTATTATAAAAAAAGGTCTTCCTAATATGTATAATTAAATAAATAAATTTTAAAATATAATATTAATAAAATTCTAAAAAAGACCAGAATAGTTTTTATATTCAAATGACGGTAAAAATCCACGGCTTTCCTTAATAACGAGTCTAATTAGTGTCGAAAGTAGAGACAGGAAAAACGAAGATCTCTAAAATATGAAAAAAAGTAATAAGACCTAAAAGCAACGTCAGGACAGTTATAATTTAGCTCCATCCTTTCTGTTTAAAGTTTTCTTTTTGGTTGTAGTTAATTTTACTGTGAATGCTTCCTTTTATATGTTGGCATATAATTCTTGTATAGATAAGCTTTAGCTTCAGCTTTTGAAATTAATTAGAAATTAATTATTTCACTTATTCAATTGAAAAACATTTAAACAATTATTTAAACACGTTAACGGTGGCAAAGCCGCGAGCCAAAGCTAGTATTGTTTATAAATATTCAATCATGTTGAGAAATTGCAATATTCTTGTCAAATAATATTTTCTATTATATCTTTTGTGTGTTCTTAAAACTTAGTGTCACGATCGTAAGCTGTGAGTGATTGATGGTGGATTGAGTTATGAAGTTTGGAGAGGCTTGTGGATGTTTTCAGTTAACATTCTCGAAGGTGGAAACAGAATTGTTAGAAGTGTTTCAAATATAAACAGCGCTAATGAAAGCTATTGGTTATTTATAATTACGTATGATTTTATTGATATTATTCATATGGTAAAAATGTAAAATATGTATTTATCCAAAATATTCGTTGGGCGGAATGTCCTAGATAGGAAGCATTTTAGTTTTATGCCTCGATTCATAAATAACAGCGGCGGCACTGGGCTCGCCCAGCGATATAACAATCTCATTACAATAATACAGTGAAATAAGTAGAAACTTTAGTGGAAATCAGTAGAAACGTCACAATAACACGCAAACCTTCAAACGGGCGGACATAAATCAAGCCCGGGGCCGTTGTACCCGGCGGAAGCGGAAGAGTCGATGCACCCTGCGCACACCACCGCAACCTCACTCACACACGCAAACTTACTGCGCGCTGGTGTGCGCATGACACGAATACAGAACGCGGAAGTACGACATTAACATACATTTTTCACTCACACATTTGTAACATTTTGCTATCTGTACACGTCTGAAAGCACACAGATGTGGGAATTTTCTAGGATCGTTATGCTTGTGTGGGTGCCGCCTTGTTGGCACTGTGACGGGGGTGTGGCGGAGTGTTCACATGCTTTCACGGATATGAGAGATGCGTGTGTTTGCGCGTCTGTAGTCGTTAGTGTGCGTGACTGAGTTGACTAATGAAAATACAGCGTGTTCGCTCTCTTTCATTAGAAAAATGGTGGTGACTGAAGTTTCATCATGTGTTAATGGTAAATTGGATAAGTGTTTGATATTAATTTCTATATTTAATAAATTTTATTAGAAACATTGTTTTATATAATTTGTACGATATTTTTGTAGTCATAAGACTGTAATATACAGACATGAAATTCTAAAATAAAATAATTGAATCAGTATTAGAATATTTTATAATAATACGACAAAATACCTCAATAATATGCAAAATTTTATAGAGATAATCAAAATTCGTGGCATATTTAGAAACATAGATATTGTTGGAGCGCTTTACTGGAGATTTCTTACACTATTTGTCACCAATAGGCTCCCAAACGGTTTGACCGATTGTGTGAACACTACCGAGATTTTGCGACCGTAGCAAGTCAAAATTGAGGTCCGGTTCGCGCCCCTAGTATAATAATATATCGTTTAACGAAACTTTCAAAAAAACGAATCAAGAATTATATGATTTGTAGCACCATATATAAAGCGGGTAGGGGTGCGTTGTACTTGTGTGAGTGCACACGCCTGTGCGCGCGTCGCGGGGCTCGCCCGGCGCACCCCCGTTCACGGCCAGGGGTCGCCGACCGCGCCCGGGCTACGGCGTAACCTCGCTACGGAGCTACGGGCTACGGCTCGTAGCTTCCTTTTGTTTTAACATAGCATATATGCATTGTTCGTAGTTATTGGGTCAGCGCATATAGATTCTTTTATTCGACAAATAAATTTTATGTATTTTATATTGTATCTGGATTTTATGTTTGTGAATTTGGTATGTATTGTATAAATTAATTATTTAATGGCGGTTATATAAATTTTATGAGTACATTTATTATATTATATGTTTTATTGTTATATGATAATAAGGTACAATTTGTTCTATTTAATTAGTTGTTCCGAGAAGGAAATAATATTAACCGATTTTTTTATAAGGATATAAACATTATTTACTTAACTAATATATCGTAATCGTAAAACATTATTTTTTATACATCCTTCTACCTTAAATAAGAGCGACTATTCGCATTTCGAATAAAATCAGAATGTTTTTTAAGTTGAGTTTTAATTATTTTGAGTGTTCTCCAGAGTTCAGTGCAGCGTGGAGATAGAATGACGTAGGTACTTCTGTATTGCATAGGATTTATGTTGAGGTTTTTTTTTATTTTTCTATAAAGTCGGGACCTAGATGGGGACCCCCATTAGGGCCTGAATGAAGTTATTACTGTAATTTCTAGCCGCATTACCAACAAATGCTGCATTATAAAGTTTTATAATGCATTTTTTTGTTTTTTTTTATGTTACATTCGTATGAAATTTTACTGAGCAATGTTATTAAACAAAATTGAGACCGACTTTGTATAGAGGCAGAGTCTGATTTTGAACACGAAAGTTGTGGGTTTGATTTCAACTCGTAGGAATTATTATTTTTCGTGTCCACCCTCCAGTAACAAGATAAAGTGCAGTGTTGGGTTCCGCCACTCAACTCAACTCGACCGTCAACGTAATTTTTTCTAAAGTTGGGGCAGTAGAATGTGTTTCCTCTGTATGTAAAACCTCGCTACGGAACCGTTAGCCATGTCCCAATGTCCCTAGAATGTTAATAAATGTTTAAAAATTTCAAGCAATTCATCCAAACACTTAACAGCAACGCCCTGTAATCTCAGTTCTAAGCTTGGAATTTATAAATATTCCCATAGTCATCGTCAGACGACCCTTATTCATTATTCCTGAGCCTCGAACTACGACACTAGAAGCTAACGTCCTAGATCACTGTACATGGAAATATCACCATTATTTTCAACTAAAATAGTGACGTAAATTCTGTAAATCGAAACTATAGTCAAGAAATTATTAATTTAATCTATTATGGACCTTATGTTGTTGGTGTAAAATTGAATTTGGCATGTAAAATGTCAAAGTTAAGATGTAGTGCTTGAAGTGGTTTTTCTAGTTCACTATCAGCCGTAGCCGTTATGGTGTTTCTATCATTATTCCATAGATTTATTTAGAAAGATAACGGGAAAGTATGTTTACGTCGGAAATTGTCGAATGATATGGTAGGTATAATATTATTTCCTTTATGTTTAGGATTGATAAATATTTAATAGGGTTAATAAATATTTATTATTCAGTAGTACAAATTCACGTGATTTTAATATTAGCATAGAAGATAATAGAGCAATAAATATATTATAAAATAAAAAAAAAACCGTTTTAGCAATCCACATAATATTTATTTTCAACAACAAAAAAACAGCCTACAAATCCTAAGCTACAACGAGAGCATTTAACGATGGGTTTTCACCGCTTAATACGTGGCTGGTGTAAATTTAACCCGCTTGATGAATGCGGATGCAGTTCGCTTGTTGGTTTACGGCGTTACGGGATCGCTTCTATGGCGCGTGTAGAACAGGTGTAGACGGTGAGTGGGCGGTGAGTGGGTGGGTGGTGGGTGGTGCGTTTGAACCATTCAATGCAGATAGTAATTGCAGAAGCAATTATTTATGTATGATCTTTTTTAATTTGGTACAGCGTTGTGTAAGCATTAGTATTATCTATTAATATATTTATTATTATACCGTGTTGAGGCTGTTGTGGCGGTTTTAGATTCGATCCGCACTCGAAAGAATGAATTATTATTTATTAATAATTTCTTTTCCTTGTTCTGGCAAAAGGCATAAACCCGCCGTTGAGTTCTGCCACTCAACACATAATGCTTTGAAAAATTGTAGTGAAGAACGGAGTGTCTTAATAATAGGTTCTCTCTGCCTACCCTGCGTACAGAATGAGGGCGGTGATTTATTTATATTAGTGCTACATTTATTTTTAATGTATTTTTGCTAAAATTGTAAATTTCAAAAAATTATGTATCCAAAACATTTATATTTTGTAGTGCACATTAAAACAAGTTAAGTTTTTCTATAATCTTTTCATTGTGTGAAAATTGTACTCTTCTTTGTTCCACCACATTTTTAACATTCATTCGAAGCTCGAAGTCAACGAACTGTAAACAATGACATAATTTGATCCTCCTTGTTGGCCCTAAAAATTTCGCACAGCTTGTAAAGACTGCTAATTATTTTCTCACTTCTAGTATGTTTTAATGGAATAATTAAAATCGTTAAATGAACAAATTAAAATCATTTCCCGTTGGAAAATTACATAATTATTATATAGTGCAGCAGTTTTTAACCATTTCTTTTTGTAATTTGGAAATATTTTCATGAAATTATTAATAAAACATACAATAATATAAAACTTAAGCAAATAAAAGGAAAACATTTATAATATATAGAAGTAATCCATAGTATGCAACGTGAAATCCGGAAGAGACCACGTCACCGGTTACATAAGGGTGACGCAGGGCGGGGGCGGGGGTGGATCGATGCGCGGCCGTTAACCCGCCTGCATTGCGCTCGCCGCAGCCCCACCGCCGCCGGCCCATGTTACCCTGGTACTGGCTCCCGGCCCCGGGAAAATTGACTTTTTTATGTTTGTTTAGCTATGAACACGCGGATATTTAGTACTATTTCTGTATATCTTTGTTAGTTTTCTAATATTATATGTTGAGGAAGTTCAGTTTTTATGTTATTTAGTTATTTTTTTTAGTTGTAGTGTTGTGTATTTTTTTATGTTTTAGATTATTCTAGTTGAAAATTTTATAGAAGTAAGAAAATAATGAGATTTTCCTTTATTTGCAGGTAGGTAGGTAGGTATTGTACACGCTCTCATATAAAGCATTGAGAGCACGTGGCTTTTACTACTATCGAGCCTCCTACTATGAGGAGTAGTACTAGTTACTAGTAAAACGTAATTAGTGGAATAAACTTTACTAGTTTTTTTTCCTATAACATAATAGTACTTTATGTGACACCATGGGGCGTAGATTCGAAATAAATCTTACTGAACACAGGATAGTTTCAGGGTCGATTCCCAATAGGGGGAATATTTACATCTATAACATTTTGTTTGTTTCTTTAGTTTCACAGTGTATCCAACATGTAGTGGGGTAGACAGAAGGGGAACCTAGTGTCAAGATATTTCGTTCCTATTAAAACAATTCCATTCCCAACTTTCCGCCTAATTCAATTTTTAGTATCAAAATGAGTGATATGCTAGATTCACTCTACCTAACCTACAAAATGAATGAAATACTCAAAGATAAACAAAGATAACTATCACAGAACCTCAATTTTTCATGTAGGTACAGAATAAAGCACGTTTTATAGGCAGCAGTGTCTACGTGATGGCTACGGGCGTAGACGGCTACGCGTCTACGGTCTATACATAACTGTACTACATATATTTATGACTCAAATTGATTTTGTCGGGATCCGCATTCAGTGCAGGTTTTCAAGATTAGACGAGACCGGAAGTCTCTCCACTTGGAAATAAATTAAGTGTTTGTGTTGCAAGAAGCACTGCTACAGTGTTGTTTTTTTTAGATTAAACTTTTAAGTGTACTTACCCGGTTAAAATACATAAGTTAAGAATTTTATATAAAGAAATTATTATTAACTCAGTTACTAAAACTATTCATTTTTTAAAATAAGGGTTACTAGTTCGAACGGTCATGTAACATAAAACAATATTTATATTTTACATTACATATATTTCACAAATGTGTATCAAGCGTTATCACAACATTTTATTAAGAAAAAAAAACCGGCACAGAATATAAAAGAATATTATTTAAATTTGTTATAATAACTTGTTGTAATATCAGGTAAATTCCCATAAAGACTCCCATGACATTTGCTCAAAGTTCAAGATCGTGTCCAAATTTACATGGGACGACCTTGTTTTATTTATTGCAAGAACAAAAGCAGAATACCTTTTCATGTTTATACTTCTATTCATGGCTGAATGTGTTGACACATAATGTTTTTTAGTAATATGGTATTCAGGTTTCAATTTACAAGTTAATAATTCTATAAGCTGAATTATCATTTTCACTCTGAACATTACAATGTTTAAAAATAAAACACACAGGGTCTGAATGTAAGGTAAAGCATGGAGTTTTAAAGTTGGAAAATTGGAAAGTGGGAAACAGAGTGTCTTAACTCTCTTCGTACCCACTAACTTAACTCTCTTGTACTCAGCGTGAAGCATATTTTATAAGTTTATTTTTCTAATTAAAATTAGTTATAATGTCGCAGTTACGTGACCGCACACTTAAATGGTTGCGGACTTAAAACTCACTCGGGGCAATAACTATATATATAAGTATTTTAAATAATTAAATTTCTCTAATATGTTTAGTAAAAACAGTGTTCCCAAAAACATATATTGAAACAAAAAAAAACTACAAAATAATTAATAACATACTATTTTATCAATATAATATCTATTAAAAGGGGAAAATGAACTAGATAGGACCATAGGGCTTACTAATGAGCTATTCGATTAAAGTAACTCCACTCGCTATTGACTACGGTCTATTGTAGTAAACATACGTCATTGTCATCCAATTAACATGCAATACTGAAATATGAGATGGCTCGAACAATGAATGCGGTTTGAACGGAATGTGGAACGCAACAATTTATTTTTTTAATTAGACAAAGGAATAATGTTTAATTTGTTCTATCTACTACTTAAAAATTAATTACTGATTTGCATGTTATATAGATATTATTCTTTTACGTAGATTTTTCGGTCAAATAATATCAATATTTTTTTGGGTTTACACTATATACCTCATGTGATATGGTGCAGAAGGCTCTACCTTCAGGAGGGAGGCACAAGGGCGAGTGGGGGAGGAGGTATTAAGACACTCCGTTCCCCAAATTTTACAAACCAAAGCTCGGCGTTGAGTTCCGCAACGTAACTTTTCTTCTTAGTACTAGATTATCTTTTGTCTTCAATGTCATTGACGGGATACAGCGTAAAACTAAATAAATATACACGAGAATAAACAACTATATAATTAGGTAATTATGAAGATATAGATAACATTTTCGTTAGAAGAAATTCCAATTTACAAAACATTAAAGTGAAGAATAAATCCATATGCTATTTTAGTCTAGACACGCCCTGTGTTGTCTGAGACACTGTTTAGTTTGGAATCTAATACTTTGAGATAGGGACAGTAAATCATATCACCAGTCTACTTCTAATATTTTGTTTCAAATTGTAAAATGTATTATATATTTTTAATTATCCCTTGGACTATTAATATGATATACAAATATTTAGATAAATTTATTTAATTTTGAAATAAAATGATATAAAATATCATTATGTTTAATATATAAAATATCATTATCATTAACACACTCACGAGTACCCTTTTTTAATTTTTCTTCTTATTATTTCAATACTACAATATATGTTGATATATTCGAAAAATATCTTATACATTTTTAAAAACTTTTTTTTATATTTTATCCCTAATTTCAGCTCAATTCTGAAGACCTTGCTGTNCTTTTGTCTTCAATGTCATTGACGGGATACAGCGTAAAACTAAATAAATATACACGAGAATAAACAACTATATAATTAGGTAATTATGAAGATATAGATAACATTTTCGTTAGAAGAAATTCCAATTTACAAAACATTAAAGTGAAGAATAAATCCATATGCTATTTTAGTCTAGACACGCCCTGTGTTGTCTGAGACACTGTTTAGTTTGGAATCTAATACTTTGAGATAGGGACAGTAAATCATATCACAAGTCTACTTTTAATATTTTGTTTCAAATTGTAAAGTGCATTTTGCAAATGTATATTTTTAATTATCCCTTGGATTATTGATTTGATATACAAACATTTAGATATATATTTATTTAATTTTGAAATTAAATTATATAAAATATCATTATGTAACACACTCCACACCAGTCCCTTTTTTTAATTTTTCTTCATATTATTTTAATACTACAACATATGTTTGAAAAATATCATATACATTTTCATACTTTCTTTGATTTTTTATCCCCAATTTCAGCCCAATTCCGAAGGCCTTGTGTGTTGAGCGACGGATTTCAACGCCTCGCATTGCATCGGTACCACAGCGAGGAACTGAAAATAATAATATTTCATTTCCTAGAGTGGGAATCGAACCCACAACCTGCCGTGTTTACAGTCACACGCTCGTGCCCCTGCGCCACGATTAGCCTTAAATTACATCAATGTTGACAAAATAATCTTTATGTAAAAAATTGGTTCTTAAGAACAAAAAATACAACTACTGTAATAAAAAACTAATATAACCAATATATTTAAAGAAATTTAATTAATTTAAATCCAACTCTTAACTACCTTACTTAAAATACACTATACGAGTACATATGTATATTCAATACAAACCTATACTATACTCAATCTACCCCCACAATCAATTATAATAAAGAGAGCCCTATCCCCTAAAAGCTTAACAAATAAGAACAAAAACGCAGCCGTCTGTCCAATGGAACTGACCTACCCCTCGCGGCCGCGACGTACCCACTAGGTATAGCTCCAGACAAGCACTAAATTATACGACAGGGGTTGCCAACTACATGTCGTGAGGCCCGCTTGTATAAAGCACCTAATACATAGAATCAGCTATTCATATTATTTTAATAAAAAAATAAATTACTTATAGGATTTGTTTTACGTTTCAAAGATTGAGAACCCCTTGATTTTTTTATGGTATAATATTACCATTATAAAAATACTATCCTACTTAATAAGGCTTTTATGCCAACGAGAAGGTGATACTCGCAATCAGTCGTCTATTTAAAATTTCTCAATTGCTTTAATTTTTTGCAATTTTGGATGTTACAACTTAAAATTAAATAATTTGGATGTACTCGTATGGTGTATTCTGATGACTATTCGATCACAGTGTTTAATTGAAATAAATATAAAATGAAACTGTAGTAGAAAATTTACAATATTGGTGGAGTTGAAACTTGAATGTAACAATGTTTTAAATAAAATATAAGCTCTAGGAAATATTTAATATTTACTTTAAGAAATTAGAAAGAAGAAACATGCCAGTTTTGATGCCAAGGACGCAGGGGCACAAGGAAAAACGCGGAGTTGAGTTCCTGAGGCCTCCAGAATTTAGAAAGCCAAGAGTGGAATGTCTTAACAGTAGGCTTCCTCTGCCTACCCTGCTACATTCAAGATACAGCATGAAATAATACATAAGAAACCTTTTCAAATATTGCTATCTTTTAAGCAACATTACACTCTTTATATCCACGTATACAAATCTCACTCATAACCACCAATTAAAATCGAAGATAATAAATCTAACCTACCACGATCTTCCAGAGTCAGGTGACCTTGACGTCGTCCCCGACCAGCGGCTCCCCTGCAGACAGTCTGCAGTCTAGACGAGGGGTGCCAAGTGCATTTTTCTGTCTGGACCCCTCCTCTGCAACCCTATCCCTTATGCGTGTGCGTTATTTAATTTTTAAGAGTCTCTCTGTATTAGGAATGCTATGACAAGCCTATTTCCTCAATGTAAGGCTGTTAATTGAATCGCAGTCCTTAACTGGATTTGTACTCTGTACGGCGCCCTTTGATCTCGTATATTGGGATATAATCACGAGGGCAATGTTTGCTGGACAAATTTGTTTTGGCTATTTCGATAGCTCTAATTGTTTCAGTTTTACAGTGAGACTAAGTGGGGAATTGATGGAGATGACTAATATGTATATTCCATTATGATGATGAATTGTCGTTTGTGGAATGAGAAAATATTATGTACTTTAGGATAAGAATACTCACAGCCAAGAGTGCATGGAGGTTGGACCGCTATAAGTTAGATTCGTGATCAAATCCTTTAATAGCACTTTGCAAGGGATGTATACTTATTCAGCAGTACTCTTTTCCGCAATACTAAACAATAATTAATGATTTAGTTCGATTCCTATAGATAATAATATTTATATTTATCATATGTTTCCTTTGGATCACATAAGCCTACATGCTATATTGGATTTTTCTATGAATACAGCCAGTAGTAACGACTTATTTTAATTTTTTGAGTTCGAGCTCTCCACAATCCAGACGCTTCGAAAATTGGGCGATACATTGGAAACGGAGTGTCTTAACACTAGGTTCCCTCCGCATAAACTGCAAGTTGCGGGATACAGCATGAAGCTGGCAAAATATTTATTTTAAACTTGTAATTACAAAATCAAATTAATAAATAGCGTTGTAGTAGATGCCTGGGCGGATGAAAAGTTCGAGGGCTTTCCGACGGAGGGAATTATGAAATTGGACAAAGCGAGAGGTATAGGTATCTATCTGTCTGCAGTCTGAAATGGAGTTTACGCTTAGTTACACAGGCGGATACCGAATCAGTTTACCCCTTTAATTATAAGTTTTTTTGTAAAATTTTATTATTTCATCTGAGCTAGTAGTTTTTTTTTAAGTAAAATGCTTTGAAAAAGCAATAACTATAGCTATGATATGTGCAAATTTAACGCCTTTTTTGCTATTAAATATGTTTTTGATACATTGTTTTTTATCTATTATTTCATATTTATTGTAATTTTTATGAACAATCCGGAAATATTGTAAATATTCTTTGCTACTGACATTTTGAAATAATCAAAAATATTAGATAATGTGATGAAAATACATTAAAATAAATGAATTCCATAAACTTATATTTATTATTTAGAGTGAGTCCTGATATTAATTCTTTGAAGTCAAAGGCGCTATTAAGAATTTAAAATCAATTTCATACTCTCTAATATTGCGTGGGCATTTGTTGGAGTGTAGGCAAGTGAATAGTCAATAGTCACAACATTACACTTTGATATTTTTTAAAATATAAAGCATATTTTAAAAAATATAATAATGGAGTATGGGCGCCAGTTGTAGCGCAGGGGTACAAGCGATGTGACTGTAAACGCGACAGGTTGTGAGTTCGATCCACATTTGAATAGAATATTTAATGTTTTTACTTCTTCGCTTTGGTGTTGAGGCAAAGTGCGGTATTGGGTTCCGCCACTTAACAGCAATGTCTTTTGAACTCGGTGGAAAGTGGGAAATGGAGTGCACTAGCCTCCTTCTCTCTAGTCTGCTATGCGGAAAACGCGTTAAGCTCCATAATTAGAGATTGTCCACATCTCGAAGTATTATTGAGAATAGAACAAAAAAAACTGTTTATTAAATTTATCCTATTTAATATAAGTAAATATTATAAGTACATAAATATTATTCAATACATTCAATGTGCATCATACAAAAACAATTATTATTTACAATGCAGGTAGCATCCGCATTACCAGGGAGCGAGGGCAACAACCTGAGCATAATTAACCGGAGCAAGTACCAGGACACCATGAGACATTAGAAGGTGAGTCGATAGCGCGGAAGCTGCACCGGGGGTCGCTCCCGGCCAATCGCCCCGTGGTTCATTACCAAAGTTCACGCACTCACACTTGGACGTCGAGACGCGACCGAAATAACAAGAACCCCACCCTACCTCCTAGTTGTACTAAATTCCATATATCCTGCAGATTGTGAAGCTCATTTTTGATTGGTCGTTAGGTGTCGATGTTACCCGACGTTTGCCGGAAACTGACGAGGCCCGGAGTTTTGACAGCTCCCCGGATCTGCACTGCTATTCAACTTGCCTGTATTTTTAGTTTGGACTTTTTGCACTTAGTTATAGGTATTTTGTACATATTTATATGGAAAAGTTTCAATTGTCTAACATAATGATCACTCGTATAGAGCTTTGATTTAGAGGGCTGCTGAGTGCGCAATGGACTCGAGTGTCTGTGAGGGAAAAGCCGGAATTTCATTTAATACAATGTAATTTATATTGAATCGTCTATATTGATTCTTGCAAACTATTTAGTTGGCAGCTAGGGAATGGGTAATTGGCATGCCTTTAAAAAGCACTAACGACGTCTTACTATACAGTATATCTCCTCTTCTCCTCCGGAAATCGTTGAAGCCAGTTCGGTGCAGTTAGCACGGGTGAGCGTTCAAGAAGTAACTTTCGGTTCAAATCCTATATATAAATCAATTTTGAAAAAAGCTTCATGCTCTTTTTTGCATGGCAGGGTAGACAGAGCATTCTATAGACTCTCTATTCTCCACGTTCCGCCCAACTTTCAAGGTGGCGTGGATCATGTTGAGTGGCGGAACTTATCACCGCATTCTACCAGAACCGTGAAATAAAATAAGTAAAATATAATCATTTCTCCCAATTGGGTATCGAACCTACAACCGTCGCGTTTATAGTCAGAAGTTTATGATCTTATTGCGCCATGAAAGCCTTTTATTTTATTTTTAATGTTCTATAACATACGTTTTTATTAACGACGTACTGAGGATTACTAACCACTATTATTTTCTTTAGAAACAGAGTATATTAGAATCTCCCTCCAAGGATAAAAATATATTTGAACCGACTACTTTTTCGAAAATTCGAAGGTTCTATATTCGTAACTATTCATTTTTATGTTTGACCATCGACTTCGCCCGTCAGTCATATATACTGTTAAAACGTGCAATGGTCCCTATTACTTAATACAGCTATGAGTTTGCGTGAAACGGTGCAGTGCGACGACGCATAAATCATGGCTGGAGCTGATGGGGAAATGCAATATAACTAGTACAAGAAAATACTATGAACTTTAAATTTTATTTACTTTTCTAACTTTAACATACTGTAAAGCTAAAATATCACATAATAACATGTTTTTGAAATCTATGTAGATGTTTGGCGCAGGAGCACAAACGTGAGAATGTACTGAAAGGTTGTACGTTCGACTCCCATTCAAGGAAATGAAATATTTGATACTTTCTTTTCCTCGCCCTGGTCATGAGGCAAAGCTCAACATTGAGTACAGCAATTAGGTGGAAAGTGTGGAATAAAAGTGTCTTAATGGGAACAGAGTATCCTAACAATAGTAACCTAGGTTTCCTATACCGATCCTGCCGTTACTAAGTGACTGACAGGTACGCGGCGTAGAACGCTGAAATTTGTCATGTAGATGTCTTGGGGAGTATAGGGGAGCAGTGAGAGACGATTTCTCAAGATTCCTACGGAAATTAATCAACGGGATGTTATGTTTTATAATTTATGCTAGCGAAGTTGCGGGCGGCAACCAGTAAGTAATAGTAGCGCAGTGGGGACACACATACGCAGAATCATACACGTGGGGAAACCTCACACATCGCGACCGGCTGAGTACTAGGAGATAATGATTTGTAAGGAGTTCAATCTAATGTGTATTAATATTTGTTATCTTCGTTGAATTTTTTGAGTTCCGCCTCACAACACGCAATGCCTCCAAAATTCGGCGCAAAGCGGAATAACATTAGATTCCTGCCCTGCCGTGTGCGGGATACTGCGTGAAGCTGATTTGATTTTATCTCCTCTATTATTTTTTTAACTTCACCACCCTGTTAAGAAGGCAGGAAGACACACTTTTCCCCTTTTCACACACACACACACACACTTTCCGCCCAATTTTCGTAACACAGTCAGTTCCATGTAATAATGCTGCACTGAAAATTTACTCACAATCAAACTAAAAATTGACTTACAGTAAAATAAAATGAAATAAAAGAATAAATATTCCTTGCATTTTGAACGACATTACATATTCGAATGTTGCAAAAAGAGTTAAAAGTGGCGCAGCATCAGTTCGTATCGTACATTTTAGTAAGCAATTTGCTAATTACAATTGGCAGTCGACAGAGGGGAGAGTGCAGACAGCTTCGATACTGGCCACTGATTATCAACGGGTTTTATTGTTTATATTATTTAAAACAGTGATTTGAATTGACACTTTAGGGGTTGTTTATATGTATATTGTATATGGAATAAAAAGAATAATAGTGTTTGTTTGTACTTTGTTTTTTCAGATTCATGCTCATATTTGGGTAGGCAGAGGGAATCTAGTGTTAAGATACTTCGTTCGCTGAATTCTGGATTTGTGTCTTATGTGTCGAAATTCAACGCAGTGTTTTGTCTCAATATCCGAGCAAATATATGAAGATATTAAATATTCCATTTTCATAAGTGAAAATCTTTCGAGTGAACTTCTTCATTCTTGCGCCGGTTCTTCTCAGATATGAGGCATTAACTTTAGTGAAATGGTACTAAATTATTTATTTGACGTTTAAAAAATGAAGCATGCACCTTCTTATTTTGAACAAAATTAATTGACCTTTTGGATTGCACATTTACAAAAATAACTTCTTTCTGAAAAATGGCATGGCAGACAACTGCCATGTCCATGCTATAAAAATAGTCTAAGGTAGGTAAGATTAAAGGTTTTAGCCTCAGGGTATAAGAGCAACGTGGGTGCGACTATTTACTAAGCCTCCAGGATATTTCTTAATAGCTTTTAATGTTATCTACGAGCTTTTACTTAAAATCTCGAAAAAGTAATGTGGAAAATATTTTATAGAGACTATTCTAAAATAGTTTTTGTTTAATTTTTTGTTGATAAATATTTTATATAAATTATTTTTCCTAAAGCCACCGAGAGTATACAATAAGGCTGCAATTTGTTATAATAAACTTTTACAAAGAAAATACATATTTTTTAAAAAAAACCATAAGAACATCACATATATGTGTAATTTTTGTATTATTAACTCTCTGACTTTCTAAACAAGCTGAAACTAAGGAAATTTAAAACATTACGTTGATAAAACAGAAACAAACGATTTCAAGAAACAAAACAGATTGAGAAGCAGTGCTTCAGACGTGCAATATATTTTTTGATATGTCGAATATATGGCATTCGAGACAGTCTGCCTCCCCTATGTAAAGCCATAATGAATACTAGCCCATGATCGGGTAAAAATCAACCATTTGACTGCCCTTTTTAGGGGTCCGCTTAAATTTTGAAAATTGTAAAGGATGACTGTCTACCGCACGCTCGCCTTTTTAATAACGCGAACTTTTGTTATACTGTAGACTGTAGCTGGTTGCATCTAATACTCTCGCAACGTGGACCGAATATTGGCCTTTTGCGCACATATTACATTATTGTTCTTTTATATTTTGTTATAATAAAGAATTAATTCATACTGTGAACAGGACAGTTGAGCGTTCGATAATAAATTTAAAATAATCTGTAGTTTATTTTCCTAGCTCTGGTAATAAGAAAAAATCTCACTCTACACACAATGTCTCTAATATTTAGCGATGCGTGGGGAAATAAGTGTCTAAACTCTACAGTCCGTCTTCCATACTTTTCTCTAAGAAGTAACAAGATTTGACTATAAAAATGGAATAACACTGTATAAATTTTTTTTTCGCGCTTTATCCTGCAAAAACTAGAGAAGATATTCCTATATCTCCAGACATTGCGTGCTTATTATATTAGCAGAGAAATTTTCAAAAAATATGCTAAACTTATTAATGATAATGATAATAATTAAATACGATATAATTTACATTTTATTAAAGTAATACATCAATATCAATAAAACGGTAAGCGTTCCTATTTATTTTTGTTGGAAACCTATTAAAACGCAGATATCGTCTAAAATGTTAGGAAGCAGTATCCCGCAGGTACTAACTAATAGTGAATTCTATGCAACTTTAGGGTTACCAATTTAGTAATATTTTTTTGTGGGAGCACTTCATTAAGTGTCTTAATGTGAACAGAGTGCAAGGGAAACACTAGGTTCCCTTGTTTCCTCTGTCTACATTGCTATGTGCGGGATACAGAGTGAAGCTAAAAAACTTTACTACTGTTGCTAACTTTTAGTAATTAAGATAAATATTTCAAAAAACGTATCACGTAATTTTTTTATAGCTTTACCTTGTATTCCGCATATTAGCAGAGTAGCCAGAGGAAATTCCCCCCTTTCCACCCAATTTTCAAAAAATGTATTCCCATCTATTAATAACATAAAACAATATTATTAATATTAGTTTTTCCTATATTAATTTTTCATAATTTTCCAGCTAAACATCTGGTCAACCTATTCCCGGGTGCAAGCGATGGCGGCGCATCCGGCGGTCGTCATGGATACCGCCGCGCACACTCACACACACGCACACACACCTGCTTATATTCTATTAGGATTTCGTATAGTAATAGTTTGTGTTGTTACTTAATTGTGACAATTTTTGGCTCGTTACAAACTTAATTATCGTTATTGTATAAAAATAATTTAAATATATTTATTTTTTCTCAGTGTCTTCTTGAGCAAGCTTGGTAGAGTGAGCCTAGTGCTAAGGCACTTGCCTTCCACTTTCCGACGAAATCTGGAAGCATCGCTCTTTACTTCCTACACCAGAACGTAAAAATGAAAATATTAAATATTTTGTAATTTGCTTACAAAATATTTAATATTTTCACTTCATCATATTCAAGCGATTTAATATAAATCAATTTATTTAACAAGATCAACAGGAAATTTAATAAAACAATTAAACAATCCAATGAAAAGAAAAATAAACATAGCAAAATATTAATGGCAAACAATTCAATATTTTTTATATTATCTGTATTAATCTTGATATTTTCAAGTACATATATTATTATGTATTCTCGAAGCTTTCGGTAATATTTCATTATTCGTCCATTTAAAGAGTACAAGCACCACGCTGGGTTCATCCTTGTGGAGATCGTCTCAATTGATAATTATAACCTCGTATGCTTGTTATCTGTAGGTTTTAAAAGAATAATGTGATATTTAAGTGTTTAATATATTATTTTATATCGATATCAGTGTTGGGGGTCGAGAGTCTTGGGCAGGTTTCCATTTTATACAATTTGGCATATAAAAGTCATAATATGTGTATTTACCTTGCATGGAAGTTTAGTGGCGAACCTTGCCGCAACCTTGTCGCTATTCGTGGGTTCTATTTGTTTCGTAAAATTTAAACATTGTTCTTTTTTTATAATATAAAAATACGCTAATAACATTTTATTGACATCCATTGTAATCCATTATAATCCAATAATTATCCTGAGCGGGAATTGAACCCATAACTAGCGTTTTAACAGTGAGATGCTGTTCATCTGTGCCACGACGACTTCTTAAAATAATCAGAATAGAAGCTTTTATCCAATTACTACATTAATTATTTTTTACGTTATAGTCCTAAAAATAATAAAGCAAGAATTTTCATTTATAATATTCTTGTTTGTTTTCGGTAAAAATGTACATTCTTTTTTAATTAGTAACGAAAAACCAAATGTCAAATGTTAACTCAGTGAAGCTTAACCACAGTTCATGAGTTGGGGGGCTTATGTGCTTAGAGGTTAGTACGGTCGCAAGGTTCACTTGTTTAACCTTAAAATAATATTAATAAAATTAGTAGAATGAGGCCAGCCGTGGCGCAGACGTATTAGCGTGCGACTGTAAGCGCGACAGGCTGTGGGTTCGATTCCTATTCGAGGAAATAAAATATTAAATATTTTCTTGAGTTTGAGTTAAGTCAACGCGCAATGCCACTTCATTGTTTCTTATAAAGATTTGTATTTCATCACTCTCTCTCTCTTTCTCTATTTATTCCAGTTTAATCTGGCATGTAGCAGGGTAGGCAGAGGAAACTTACCGTTACTACACTCCTTCCCCAACTTCGCACATTTTCGTAATTGCGTGTTGCGTCAGACAGAAATTAATAATAACGTAGTTCACGCAGGCGAAGCCGCGGGCGGGCCGCTAGTAATATATAAGATCTGATTTTCAATTCATTTAGATTTTTTTGGGAATTAATAATTTTTAATATGTGGTCGACAGATTGATGGCGATACGAGTGCGGTCAGTGGGATTCCAATACATTGTTTCGCATAATGTACGGGACTGGATTCGTGAGCTGTAACCAAATTGATGTTTTACATGCTTTAATTATTATTTTGTATTTTCATACTTAAGTAATTATTGTTGGTGTGAAACAAGTTATTACTCTGGCTTTGTTCGTTTATAGACAGTCCTTTTGAATGCTATTATATTACTTTTTAGTAATATAAAAAGTGACCTACTTAAGATATTGAAAATATAGTTATCCTGGGAAATAAGAGATGATTTCTTAGTACGTCTACGACCCCAATTTAGATAGTCTGTATATTTTATAAAAAATAAATAGTATAGTAGTATCTAGAATTTGATATTGCGTAGATACCATTATACTACAACTATTATTTGAATGCCTAGTTGTAATTAGTTGGACATAACATATTGGTCCGCTATAGCCCTGCAAACAGCAGGGTAGGCAAAGGGAACCAATTGTTAAGACACTCCTTTCTCCATTTACAATCAAATCCTGAAAGTTGAATGGCAGAACTCATCGCCGTGTTTTGCCTCGACACCAGAGCGAAGAAATTAAAATATTTTATTTTCTCGAGTGGAAATCGAACCCTCAACCTGTCGCATTCACAGTCACACTTATGCCTTTGTGCCACGAATGACCTCAATATTATTTTCAATAGCTTAAATATCAGTAAATAATAATTAATTACTTTCCAAAAAAAACTCTTGCTATTTGAATGTAACGTGGACATGGTTTCATCGGTAAAATCAACATTGACTCAGCCGAGCGCGCTGCGGGCGACGATAGGTCCGACGCGACGCGTAATAGCTTTGCGTTTGTACCTACTAAATACATTTGAAATGAAACAAAAATTTAAATAGATTAGACAAATTTAATTGTTTAAGACGGAGAGGAGAGTCGAGAGAGAAGGAGAAAATCTCTAGAGAGCGTAGTGTCAAATTATTTTTTGTCATGATGTTAACAAAAATTAGATTAATCTTTTTTTTATTTCACGCTTTATCCTGGAGAGTTGAGTCAGAGAGTACCTGTATAAATATTAAGATGTTACATTCTCCGCTAACTGATATGTTTTCTTAAGCCATTTAATTTTTTTTAAAGCCGGTCTAAATATGAAAAAAACAAATTATTATTAACTAGCGACCCTCTTGCGGCTTCGCCCGCTTTTACTACTGGATTATTCATATAATGTATGTTTGCAAAGCACTTAAGATAATGTGAAAATTAATTAAACCCTAATGCAACCCACATTTTCATAGTTTCTATAAGGATTTTCCAATTGTTTTACACAGCAAGGATTTTTTAGTATGTAACGTAGTACCGTAATTTTAAATCTGCGCTACTAATCTTTTCAAGTACTTATTAAAATATATTTAAATGACTATTTTTAGATAGTTAAATGA